>MNCI01025588.1:907888-1095456 GCA_015680685.1 Gnetum montanum
CATTAGATGGTATGCAAGGATTGGAATGTTGCCTTCCATGACTATGTTCATTGGGTCGTATGGTTGTTGGAGTGTTAATTGGTGGCCCTGATGAAGTAACATGAGGCGTTGAGTTCAAAGATAAGGGCGCATCATAGTGTTGGACTTGTGCTGAGTCAGAGGATGCAGTGGCCTTGGAATTATGTTGTCCCTTTCTAGGGTCATTTCTAAAGAAGGGACATCTTTGATGTTGTTGAGGTCTCTCACTACTATTAGAAATAGTAGCACAAGTAGCGTTTGTGGGTTGTTTCTGTGGTGCAGACACCTTAGGAATAGTTGGTGGTGATGTAGAAGGAGGGAAAGTATGAGAATGCTGAAATGTAGGAGAAGTGTAAGATGCATAAGGCAGTGGGTGTGTTGAGGACGTGGGCTGATAGTATTGAGGAGAATGGTAATGCGGCGAAATAGAGTATGTTCTAGTTAGGGAAAAAAGATGTTGAATGAGATAAGTGTTTGGGTTCAAATGATATGAAGGGTGTCTCCAGTTTAGGGGTGGCTTCCCCCATGACTAGGATTGTTGCCATTGTGATCGAACACAATATCTCTGTATGAACTCTGGGTGTAGCATATTTCCCCAATGCTCATATACATGTAACAAGATTGGGCATTGACCCTTGGGGTGATCGTATAGGCATATGTTGCATTCATATGTATGATTGGAAGTTGAGTTCTTATTTCCTTCATCCCTTTTTTCTGATTGTCTAATGATATTTTTTCCTACTTCCTGGGTTGATAAAACTCTCTCTCCAATAATATCAATACATTCTCCACACTTTTCATACGTCCATTCCAACATCTTATTGCTCTTTGCCTTGACTTCCTCTAATGATTGTTGTATTGGCAAAGATCTTTCTCCTTGTGATAGGTTGACTTTTCCTTTTTATGATCCTGGACCTTTGTTAAGTTGAGATGTTAGTCCCATTGATGTTTTTCAACACTCTCCCATCTAGCCATTTCTCCTTCTTCTTTTGCTACCCGCTTAATAAGCTCTTGGACTTGATGGGTTCACATTTTGTATAGCTAACCTTGGGCATACATCACTAAGGTCTCTCTTGTTTCATCACGAAGCCCATCAATGATATCGTACATGAGCCTTTCCTCAGAGAACCCATGGCCTAGACAGTTGTTTAACAGTGCATAATATCTTTCTAAGGCCATGCCCAAGGGTTCATGTTGTGCTTGTTTCCACTCTTGGATTTTTTCCTCAAGGCTGACACTCTTACGTAGGTTTGATATCTTTCATTAAAAAGTTCTACCATTGTTGCCAACGTCGTATTGAATTTGGTTTTAATGATCTATACCATACTTTCACTTGGCTAACGAGTGTCATAGGGAAGAGCTTGAGTTTGTGCCATCTGTTATCAATGTTGTTCCATGTGCAGGCATCATAGAAGGCTAGTAAATGTTGTTGCGGATCTAAGTCATAGCCTCTTGAGAAAGTAGGGAAGTTGTTTAAATCAAGCCTGGGTAGACAACTCTCTTTACAATGCCTACGGGAGATTCAAACAACCTCTTGTATTTTTGTTAAGCTTGTAGTGGCCAGTAGGGTTTCATCATCATCAGGTAAGTTATGCTTTCATGCATTGGGATGACATTGCTTTTGTTTATGTTTATAAGAAACCCCTACCTCAGGTTGCATACTCCAATCTTCATTGTCATATAATTTGTTGGTTATCCAATGAACTTCCTCACTAGGTGTGGCATTATCGTAATCTTGTAGGAGAGGCATGGTTGTGAATTTGTGTGTGAATTTATATGTGAATTTTTATAATTATTTCTTTCTAAAAGATATATCATTAATTCCTATATAGTGACTTTGTATGATATAACTAATCTAGATAACTAGCACCGTCCCCGACAACGACACCAATGATGAGTGACAAGGTACCCCTACACTCAACCATATGAATACGAGCGTTACACGCACGATCAAGTTGAACTCTGCAGATAGACTAGTTGTGGTATCTAGATAGTTAGCCTTAGGTCATAGTTTGCTGTCTTCCCTCCTGGACTAGTATTAGCTTTGTCACGTATGGTTTAGTCCAGAGTGAGGTGTATGATGTGGTTTCTAATCTAATGCTACTCCTGAAGGCAATGGAAAATAATATTCACTAAGCTAAGAGAGAAAGGGTGAGAGAGAATCTAGATAGCCTAAGTGCGATGAGCATCCATTCCTTGATTATCCGTATACATCTTGGACTTCATGCATGACTACCATTGGGATTACCAAGCGCAGATCCTAGGTATGCTACTAGGTTACCAAGTAGTCACACTTAAATGCTCGTAATTAAGTTGTACTCATTTCGTGTTTAACACGAGTTTAAGGGTGAGAGATATTAACTAGGAAAGTAGTAAATAAAAATTAATTAAATAATTAAGCTAAGTGAGTGTTGCAATGATGAAGTAATCTCGATCTTTATTTTTGATCATGTGCATGTCCAAGTACGTCACACTCGAATAAGGATGTCGTACAATTACAATCACCACACTACGGGCATACACTGGGAGAGAAGGGTTGAGAGAAGAATTAAAAACTTTAATACTTAAACTAAAGACTAAGAACTAACTAAAAAACTGCCTATCGGATCTATCTACCTCTTATTTATAGATGAGGAGATAGGCTGAAATATCACGTACGCGATATCGCTGTTGACCAAAATGCGACTCAACACCTAGTATTAAGCATCTTTCAACAGTAGATCAATAGTGGTATAGAAGTCTTCATGAATGACTTCTCCACCTCTGGAGCTACATTTGAGTAAGCCCTAGACTACCTTGAGTAAGTGATAAAATGATGTGTCAAAACTAACTTGTAGCTTAATTGATAGAAAAGTCATCTCATGGTCTAGGAGGGTATTATCTCGGGGCACAAAATCTCACAAGTACGAATTGAGGTGGACCCTAAAAAAATAAGGATCATCCAAGGAATAACTTGCTAGGGAAAAATAGTGAAAGATATTGGATCATTTTTTGGACATACTGGCTACTATCAACAAATCATAGATAATTTCTCTAAGATTGCAAAATCGTTGGTTAAGCTAACAAAGAAAGATGCTCCTTTTGTCTGGACCCTAGAATGTGAAAAAGTGTTCCAACAATTGAAAGAAAGGCTTGTGGAAACTCCAATTCTACAAGCACCTGATTGGTTCAAACCATTTCATATTATAACAAATGCATTAAATTATTCCTTTGGAGTTGTGCTAACATAGTTAGATGACAAGAAATGTCCATACTACATCCAGTTCTCCAGCTAAAGCATTGTGGGTGCATAATTAAACTACAACATCATAGAAAAAGAATTGATGGTTGTGGTGTTTACTCTAGAAAAATTTAGGCATTGTGTGCTTGTATATAAGGTGTTTGTGCATACTAATCACAATGCCATTCGTTTCTTAATGAACAATCCAATGGTGAGCCCCCGTGTCATACAATGGCTAGTGATCTTGCAGGAGTTCTATGTTATAATGGTAGATCGAAAGAGCACTGAGAATGTGGTTGTTGATCACTTGTCTTGATTGCAATGAAATGACAAAGAGGAAAAAAGCCCATTATTTAATATGTTAAGTTCTTTACCCTTAGACACTCTTACATATCGTTTGGTAGGGTTAGTTAAGTTCTTTACCCTTAGACACTCTTATAATCAAATCTTTTTGTTTACCCATCAATGACATCCAATTGTATACATCTTCACAAAAATTTTCAGTGAATTCTTCTTTTCATTATTGTGAATTCCTATACTCTCTTCAAATATTTTCATGTATTGAACTTTTTCAAATTTAATGGACTGCTTAATTAAATTAACCTTATTTTTCATCCTTCCCACTAATACTACTGCAGGAACCAATCAACCACAATTACAACCTAGTTGAGTGTAACCACCAACGAGACAAGGCATTTAACAGTTATGTATTACACATTGCATACTAATTCATGATTTTGTTGTAATTGTAGTGGAAAGCATGGATTAGAAGTGGAACTATCTTCACCAAGGATGATGCAGTAGTACCACATAACAAGGATCGTTTATGATCATTGGATCTCTTCTCTCTCTCTATCTCTGTCTTTGTCTCTCTGGTTCTTCTGCTACTAAGAGGTGTTGGATGTTAGTGTTATCCAACATGTTCACTCCTCTTCTCATGAACATCCAATTTTGTAAAAATTGTAATTTCGTACACTTGGACACTCAGTGTTGTATGCCTGTTTCATCTAAGTTAGTTTGTCATGTCAACCAATAATTCCATACCTACCCAATATGTTATAGTGTAAAGACCTTGTTCCTCCTCTTCTTCACTCAAGGATGAGTTTTCATTCAGTCATGGGGGTATGATGAATCATTATTTATTTGTGGCCATGATGTTGGGTATGTGACGTCGTGTACATGATGTCAAGGCCTTAGTCCAACGTTGCATATCCTACATCAGGGTATATTCTCCAAATCTATAAATACCATGCCTAGGCTCCCATTTTGAGTCAATTTTGAATAGTTTAGTTTTCAATTTTCAAGAAAAGTAGTGAAGCTCTTGCAATCTATTTTCCTCAGAGTTAGAATATTTTCTGAGTACTTGTAGAAGGAGTCTAAAGTGTGTACAATTCTTCATTTGAGCACTTATGTAGCTAAGTGTAGCACTGTGATGGAAATAAAATGAACTCTTTTGAAAATTCTTGCAGCACTAAGAAGAGCTTAATATTTTCTTTAATACATTTTACTTTCTTGTTCTTTACTTTAATGCATTTGATTAAGCAATTTATTCTAGCAATAAATGAACACGAGCATGACCACTTCGAGCATTCATATAGTAGTTGGTAACCTAGAAATGCTTAATGTTTGGTAGCCCAGTAGTGTTATATGTGTTCAGGATGTATTCAAGAAAGTTGGGCGGTTACTTGTATTAGGCTAGCTAAGAAATAGACATTAGTTTTCAATTTATTCTACCCTTATTCTTGTTATAGGTGATTACATCCATAAAATATAAAATGATAGAAATTCATACACCTTAATTACACTTAAACCATACCCTTGAGCCTCGCAAGTGTAGTTGGAAAGACAATAAATGTTCTCAATGTCATTTCACTTCTTAGAGAAACTAGTGTATGAGATAGCTATAGGTCCATGAAATTCGATCAGATCGCATGTAATGCCTTAGTGATTCGTATGGTTGGGTGTAGGGGTACCTAGCTACTTATCAACTAGAAAAAAAGAGAAACTGTAGAAGAGTATAATAGGGACCCTTCCATCAAAAAATGGGAGGTCCAATTTTGGGACAAAGAGGAGTCACCACTCAATGAAGTGGTGAGAGGAAAACATTGCCCATCAAAAAATTTGTTTATGATATTTTGGAAAAGGTTGATAAATTATGAGACTCTTTAGATGAAAAATTTTAAACTGCTATGAAGATTGCTGAAGGATCCAAAGAGTAAAATAGTGATCATAACTACAGGAAGTGAAAAGAAGCTGAATGTGCCTACTAAAGAGGTAGGGTAAAGCTGCGGTCATAGAGGAAGTTATGGAAACTAAATCTAATGATGAAATTGATTATGACATTTGCCAATAAAAATATCCAAAGGAATTTTACCCTATGGTGTCACACTTACAAGAGTCTAGGATGTATGTATTGAATCCTTCACTAGCATGTAGGCAAGCACCTAGACGATTACCTTATCCTCAAGGTAATCCAAGGTAGTTCCACCAACAACAACAATCTTACTACCCAAGTGGAGCTCCTCCAAAATCTTATAAATAATATTAATAGTGGTACCAACCACAATCATGGGGAATTTCACCACCAAGGTAGTAGTACCCTTATAGGCAACTAGATCCATACTAGTACTATGTTTAGCAACCTGTCTCTCCAAGAAGTTCTATAATTCATACAATATTTCAACATCACTATTACCCTCTAGAGTACCACCGAATACATTCACCATCTACTCAAGGAAGAAAACCATATCCATACCATCCTCTACAACCATTTGCACACATGCCTCTACCTTCAACCTAATTACCTTCTACTCCATCCATGCAAGGTGAGATTCCTCCACAGCCACAACAATGAAATGCTATGAGGGCTATACATTCACAACTAGCTTTCTAGCTATGTGGTTTAGATAATTGATCTAGAAAATGATCCTTTTTTTGACCCAACAATCCTCTTCAACCCTCACAACCTAGTGTAGCTAATCGTCTTGCATCTCCAATACCCTCATCCTTTGCATTGAATACCTTCAAGTGCCCTTCAAATCAAGTGCTACCTCATATTCACACTATGATGCTAACTCATGCTATTTCTGACTGGATCAAGGCTAGCAATCTTCCTACAAAAAGATCTAACCTAGGAAGTACACTCATTTACTTATAGATTGATAGACATGAGCCATGTATGGCTCTTCTTAACTCTGGTTCTAGAGTTAATCTCATCTCCCATGACATGTACAAGGCTTAGAACCTACCACCTCTCAAGAAGAGTAACATCCATCTAGAATTGGTAAATTAGTCAATTACTATCCCTCTAGGATTAGTAGAGGACATTATGATCATAGTGTGTGGGTGGTCCTATCCTGTTGATTTTTTGGTGATCAAGGTTGACAATTGCAAAAGTGACTTCCCCATCACTATGGGAAGAGCTTGGTTAAGCACAGTCGATGCACGTATGGACATAAGGGATGTCTCTCTAGAATTATCCAAAGACAATGAATTGGACAAGATAGAGAAGAAACACGTTCCATGCATAATGTACAACAATAACGAGTGCAATTGCATGAAAAGATTTGATCCATCAAAAGTACATACATTAAAGCATGCAACTAGTATGCATAAGAAATCAATATTCAAAAGTGTTTGTATCTAGTAGCCATAAAATAGGAGGGCACCCTAGAGCTAAAAGGTTTACTAGAGCTAAAAACTTTACTAGCCAACATGGAATATGCATTTTTAAACAATGGTAAACCAGTCATAATTAATGCCAAACTTGCTCTTGAACATAAAGAAAAGATGTTAAAGGTGGTTAAAAAATGGCCAAAAAAATTTTCTTGATCATATCCTGAGCTAACAAGAATCAATCCAAGGATATGTCAACATTGCATTTACATTGACCTAGCCATGAAGCATAGAAGGTATTCATAGAGGTGGTTGAACTCCAAACTAAAGTAGATCATTGAGGAAATTGAACAACTCCTCAAGGTGGGGTTCATTTATCCCATCATGGATAGTGAGTGGGTTAGCCCACTCATAATTGTGCCAAAGAAAGGTGGCAAGTGGTGGGTTTGCATTGACTTTAGGCCATTGAATATGGCAACATTTAAAGATCATTTTCCATTGCCCTTTGTGGATCAAGTTTTGGACACCATACTCAAGCATTGTTATTATAACTTCTTGGATGGTTATAGTAGCTATAACCAAATCCAAATTATGCAAGAAGATCAGGCCAAGACAACATTCATGAGTCCCTAGGGGACTTTTTCATATTGTAAGATGCCATTTGGTCTGTATAATGCCCTTGCAACATTTTAATGCCTAGTCCTTAGTATCTTCCAATAGTAGATCGGTAATGGTGTGGAAGTATTCATGGATGACTTTTCCACCTATGGAGCTACATTTGAGCAAGCCTTGGGCCAACTTGAGCAAGTACTATAGAGATGTATTGAAAAAAATCTATAGCTCAATTGGCAAAAGAGCCATCTCATGATCCAAGAAGGCCTTGTACTAGGACATAGAATCACTCAAGCAGGGATTGAGGTAGACCCAGAAAAGATAAGGGTCATCCAAAGATTAATATGCCAACTAGAGATAGTTAAAGATGTTCGGTCATTCCTTGGAAACACTGGCTATTACTGAAAATTCATAGAGAATTTTTTTAAGATTGCAAAATCATTGGTAGAAATTACAAAGAAAGATGCACCTTTCATTTGGACAAAGGAATGTGAACATGCATTCCAATAGCTAAGGGAGAATCTTGTAGAAACACTAATCCTATGAGCACTAGACTGGTCTAGACCCTTCCACATCATGACAGATGCATCTAACTACACCTTGGAAGTAGTGCCAATGTAGATGGATGATAAGAAATTCCCATACTACATTGACAGCACGAGCAGAAGCATTGTGGAAGCATAATTAAATTACAGCACCTTGGAAAAAGAATTCATGGTAGTGGTGTATGCTCTAGAAAATTTTAGGTACTATGTGCTTGGATATCAAGTATTTGTGCACATGGATCACAATGCAATATGCTTCCTCATGAACAAGCCAACAGTGAAGCCTTGTGTCATACGGTGGCTCGTGATGTTGTAGGAATTTGATCTCACAATGGTAGTTCAAAAAGGGACCAAGAATGTAGTTGCTAACCATCTCTCTTGTTTAAGATGGAATAACAAAGAGGAGGAAAGCCTACTCTCTAATCACTTTCTATATGAACTCCTCTTTATAGGAGCAATAACTAATCAAATGCCCATAGAAACAAAATGGTACAATGGCATCCTCACCTATCTTCTTACTCAGGAGATGGCACAAGATCTTAACTTTATAAAGAAGAAACAATTCCTTCATTAGGCCAAATACTTCATGAAATCAATGGAAACCTTTACAAGGTGTGCATCAATGGTCTAATTCATTGGTTTGTCCCTAACGAAGATCAACTATGCATTCTCCAAGATGCTCACAAAGGGCCTTGTGGAGGTCAGTATGTAGGAAGATGCATGGCCATAAAAATCTTGATGGTAGGATACTATTGGCCTATCATCTTCAAGGATGCCCACTAGTTTGTTCAATATTGTAAATGTTGTTAATGAGATGGGGGGATGAGCACTTACATGGAAGGTCCTCAATAGTGGATTCAACCACTAGAACCTTTTAACATATGAGGCATTGACTTCTTGGGTCCCATTAGATCCATGTCCAATGAAAAGGCATATATTATCATATTAGTTGACTACTACACAAAATGGGCAATGATAGTAGCCTTATTGATTATACATCATTCACTGCTACTAGATGTATACAACAAAATATTCTAAATAGGTTTGGGGTGCCACATTCACTAATTTCTAACAATGGAACTCATTTCATATGTGCTACTTTTAGAAAGTTGATGCAACACTTGGGGGTTGAATGTAAATTAACAACACCCTACCACCCCCAAGCCAATGGTCAAGCAAAGGAAACTAACTAGGAAATCACAAAAACACTAACATGAATTATTAGCAATTATAAGAAAGATTGGAATATAAAACTTAATAATGCCTTCTATGCTTACCGTTCAACATGGAAACTTCCTATTGGCTACCCTCCTTACGAGTTGGTGTATGGAAAAATTTCAACACTCCTTGATGAATCATGGTTTGCTAGGCCCTAATATCAGGTACATGGTATCAAGTATGCGATATCACAGCTTGGATATGATATTGTATACATGAGATCATGATTCCTATGTTAGCCTATAAATATAACATTTAGGTTCACAGTGAAAGAGTCTTTTCTTAGTTTTGGAGTCAGTCCCTTTTGTTAGTTTTTAGTTCTTTTCCAAGTGCATGCCCGTAGTGTGATGCTTGTAATTGTATGGAACCTTTGTTCAAGTGTGATGTACTTGGACACACACATGATTGGAAATAAAGATCGAGAGTACTCCATCATTGTAGCATTTACTTAGCTTTTATTTGTTTTAATTGTTAATTATTTATTTTTGTTTTCTTAGTTAATATTTTCTTTATTTTCATTTACACTTCCTATTGTAAATGCAAAATGAGTACGTCTTAATCATGAACATTTAAGTGCAACTACATGGTAACCTAGTAGCGTATCAAGTAGTGTTTCAAGTGATGTGCACTTGGTAATCCCAAAAGTAGTATACAAAGTTCAAGATGCAAATGGATGATTATGGATAGATGCTCATCGCACTTAGGCTAGATTATATTTTATTCCCTATTACTTATTAGCTTAATCAAGTTATTTCTCATTATCTTTAGGAGTAGCATAGTAGTAGAAACCACATCATACACCTCACTCTAGACTAAACCATACATGACAAAGCAATTACTAGTCTAGGTGGGAAGGCAACGAACTATGATCAACTTATAACTATCTAGGTACCATAACTAGTCCATCCATGAAGTTCAACTGGATTGCACGTGCACACTTGTATTCATATGGTTGAGTAGAGGGGTACTTTGTCGCTCATCATTGGTGCCATTTCTAGGGATGATGCTAGTTATCCAAATTAGTTATATCATACAAGATCGCTATAACAGGGTAGTAATGATATATCTTTTAGAAAAGAAATTAAATTTAATTAAGTCACAACAATTCATAACAATGCCTCTCTCACAAGATAACGGTAATGCAACATCTAGCAAGGTAATTCGTTGGAGAACCAATGAAATTTATGATGAAGAAGAAGTTTGGAGTAATCAATCTTATGCAGGAGTTTCATATGTTCATAGACACAGTAATGATACTTAAGGACTTTTGTCATCCAACTTAGACACCTCTACTAAAGATGGGACATCGCATAGNCCTAAGACCTTCTCAATGGTTAGCAAGAGTACATCAAGGGATGATTGGGAGACTTAAAAAAGTTATTATGAGTCTTCCAGTTCCTTCTCTTCCTTTGCTCTTTTAACATCAAGTTGTGACATGGATGACTATTCTGCAAGGGGTTAGCATAGGAACAAAAATTGAATCCATAAGCAAAATCAAGGATGCCAACATGAACATAGACAACATCGTTCCAACACATGAACTCATAACTTCTAGCCACTAAGAGCTTAATGCATATATTAGAGGTTATTTAGATACCTCATAGGCATCATAAGGAAAGCTATCTACTTAAGCTTAATTTAAACAACTTTCCAAAGTTCTTAGGAGGCTGTGATTTAGATCCACAACATCATTTACAAGCCTTCTATGATGCCTGTGCATGGAACAACATTGATAATGGGTGAAAAAGACTTAAGATCTTTCCTATGATACTCGTTGACCAAGAAAAAGTATGGTATAGGTCTTTAAAACCAAAATTGATTCACCATTGGCCCACAACGGTAGAACTCTTCAATGAAAGATATCAAACCTATGAAAGAATGTAAGCCTTGAGAAGACAAATCCAAGAGTGGAAACAAGGGAAACATGAACCCTTGGACATGGTCTTAGAAAGATATTACTCACTATGAAACAACTACCTAGGCCATGGGTTCTTCAAGGAAAGGCTAATGTATCACATCATCGATGGGCTTTGTAATGAAATAAGGGAAACCTTAGGGATGTATGTCCCAAGTAAACTATATGAACTACGAACCCACCAATTCCAAAAGCTTATTAGGTGGGTAGCAAAAGAAGAAGGAGAAATAACTAGATGGGAGAATATTGAAAAATCTTGACAGGACCAAACTCTTCAAGTAATGAAGGTCCATAATCATGAAGAGGAGAAATCAACTCACCTCGAGGAGGTGGAATCATCCCCATCTTTGCTAGTACTAAAATCACTAGAAGAAATTGAGGCAAAGATCAATAAGATGATGGAATGGGTAAATGAAAAATGTAGAGAATATGCAAACATTATTAGAGGGAAAACCATGCAAGATAACCCTGACAACCAAAACAAACAAAGGATGTTAAACCTAGAAATAGGATAGAACACCATTTGACAATCGAAAAGAAGGATTGAAGAAAGTAAGGATAGGGGTTCAACTACCAATCATAAGTATTAATGTGATGTTTGCTTGTACGATCACCCAAAAGACCAATGTCCAATCTTGTCACATCTACATGAGCATTGGAGAAGAATGTTACATCTAGATTTTATACAAAATTACAGTGTCTAACTGTAATAGCAAAACCCCTAGTCGTGGGGAAGGCCACCACCAAACTAGCCATACCCTTCATACCACGCAACACCAAGTGCTTATTATGTTCAAAACCCTATTTCTCCAACTGAATCAGCATCCTCTACTTCACCATGTAATTATCATCCTCTTGAGTATCATCAATCCATGTCCTCTCCTACAGGATCACCACCTCATGTCCCTTACACTTCTCCTTACTCTCAATATTCTCATCTTTGACCTCCTTCTACATTGCCACTAGTAGTATTGGAAGGTTTGGCACCACAACACCAACCAATGAACATTACCTGTGTTGCTACTATCAACAACAGTGGAAGTCCTCCATAATGTCAAACGTGTCCTTTCTTTAGGCATGGCTGTAGGAAGAGATAACATGGTTCTGAAACCACTGCATCCTCTAACTCAGCACAAGTCCAACACTATGATGCACCTTCCTCTTCAAACTTAACACCTCCTATTACCTTTCCTAGACCACCAATTAACACTCCAACAATCATGCAACCTAATGAATCTAACCACATGATAAGACATATCAATCCTTGCATACCATCTCATGGTCATGGATGCCATAGTGGGTTAGCTTCTTATCACATGATCACATCCTATAATATACCCCACTATGCCTACTTAAATCAACTGTGTGAACCCCAATTTGGATACATTTCTACCACCACACCAAAAGACACCTAATGGTTTGGATATGACTGGACCCAATATTTCTAACATGCATGGATCCAAACTTTCCATTATTAATTCTTGCCATGATTAAAGGTTTAGTCATGGGGGATACCCCCCATTCTAACAAGCAAAATTAGTAAATGTTTTTCCTTTTCTTTAGTCTTACAATTTTTTGTTTTCTAGTTCTTAATTTTTAAATTTTTTGTTTTATCTTTTTGAGGGTAATCTCATTTGTGAAGTAAATACTCATGTGACCCATTAGTTAAGGTGTTTTTTTTCTGTTATCAAGTCACAAGTGACTAATTATTTGGACAGTGAGCCCATAACATCCGCCCACCGATTCTATTAATATGAGGTTGTACTTTGGGTTTGATGATATTCTTGTTATCATTAAAAATTAAAGTAACTTTGTACTCATTATGCCTAGAGTGAAGAGTGATGGACTAAGAGGGAATGGCCAGGGTGCAACATCAAGGGAACTTATGGATTCTCTTTGGTGACATATGTATGTGCTATCATGCAGCTTGGTTGTGCTAAGATCCTTGTAGATCTAATGAAAAATGGAAATAAGAGTTATAATAAAGGTACTTAATAAAGGAACTCAATGTTGTTCTAGGGGGTTCCACTAGAAAGACATGAACCCATGCTTGAAGGTTGGTGGCTTCCCCAGATCACCTTTGGGAAAGAGAAAGTGCAAAAGGTAGCCAGAAGAAGAGAAAGAAAAGAAGAAAAAAGCCAAAAAGAAAAGAAAGAAGAGAAAACAAAAAAGAAAAAATTAAGGAAAACATACCGTGGACTAGTTCAAATTACTCCTTCCTTGTGCAAAATGCCAAGTGATCATACACCTTGCTAACATGATGCTCTTATGATTGTCTATCATTGGATGAAACAATGCGATGTCACTGATTAGAGGTACAGACTTGGTTCTGATCTTGGAGTGAAAGGCTAATGGTACTTTAATCATGCACAACACTTTGGATTCATTGTGCCTAGGGTGAGTTACCTCATGTTCTAATCTTTGCAATCCCTTCTATGATTCATCTCATCTCATGGTCCAAGTACTTATAACTTGTGTCTTGTGTGGCATAGAATTCATACCTCATCGTGGTGGTATTTAACATGTGTGTGTTTTGTTGCACAGGTGCAAATTGCATTTAACCCTTCTAGTGCCTATGGACATTTTAAGGTGTGGTTATGCAAGGGCATGATAGGTTGAAACCTGCTTTGGGGAGGACCCACTTGCATGACTTTTTTAATTTATACTTGTTGCACACCACCACATCATTTTATACCCTCTGAGTATTACATTGCTGAATCCATTCTTTCCTTTTTCATCATTTCAACCAAACATTCTGTAGGACCACTACATGTCCTTTTTCCTCACCCTTTTCAAAGAACTTCATTGTATAACTCCACTTCATTACACTTTTTATGCCTTAATTTATACTTAACATTATCCCAGACCTTTTAATCTACCTCAAATCTTTCATTTTTGGCTGTCAAAACTCAAAAAATCATCAATTTTACTAAGTACCCTATTTTGGATAGGACGCGATATTGGGTACTTGGTATCAGGTCCAATGCAATATCGAGTATGTGCTACCACATATGCGATATTGCATCAATAAAACCTATATATATGGGGCCCCCATGCATGTGTAGAATTCATTTTCAACAATTGATGTAAGGGGAGTTGTTGCAATTTTCTTCCATGATTTTTAACACTTTGAGAGTCCACCACTCAACCGCTGATATCTCACTCGTTAACCCTTCAATTTTCCTTTCGATTGAACCTAATTAAACCTAGAGTGTTTAACTCAGTCATGGGGGAGGTGTACGGTAGAATTTGTGCATAAATTTTTCAAAATTCACTATCACCTAAAGGATTTCATAGGGGTACGTATTACTAAGAAATGTTAAAAACTTATGCTAAACTAATTTTCTTCCTTCATCCAAATCATTTAAATTATTATTGGAGTCACCTAAGCAAATTGGACCTGACATTAAAACGTTTTGGGGAACTTCCTTGAAAAATTTCTAACTTTGAAATCACACTAGGAAAGAATTCAATATTTATTAATGGAAATGAGTAAGGTATGAGATAATTAAACTTTATTAAATGACCTTACTAACAATCTATCTTGATGTGATTATAGATGGCCCCTAAACAAGGACAATAGGAAGGACCTTCTCAAGGTGCATCCAAATGCCCAAGGAGAGGTAGAGGCCAAGGACCTCTCATAGAACATGCAGAATAGAAGGCATAAGTGTTTAACATCCATGAAGAAACCTTGTTACTGCACAATTCATCAAGTAGAAGGTGGAGAAGGTAGGGCACCCAAATAAGGACAACATCTCACGTTGTTTCCAAAATGCATTCAAGCCATTTGGGAAAGGTCCACATCCACTGTAGTGATCGTGGAACCTAATTTTGAGCCTTTTACTAAATTTTCCCTTGAACTAGTCAAGGATCAACTCAAGGGATCTCCATTATGGCTTGTCCTCTTGGAAAGTAGAGAATGGTATTTGGGGAAGACTTATCAATTTTGGCATGGTAAAGAGGAAGGAACCACTGTTGACGTTAGTGGAATTTTAGTAGATTTCTCTACAAAAGCCATTGTGGAAGTTCTAAATCTTCCAAATACAGAGCCTAAAGTTGCTCATCTGTCCACTCACTCCGATGTAGACACAAGAAAAGTATGGTTAAAAGGGTGTATGGAAAGGAAGAAAAAAAATATGGAGAACTCATCCTTGAAGAGAGAATTTATTTTAAAATTAGCACCTATCACATCTTCCCAATGAAGAGGCTAAACAGGATCTCTACCTATGTGGGCAGAGGAAGTGCAATCTTGATGGGCAATGTTGATGTCAATTTGCCTCATTTATATTTAATAGAAATACTGAGGTAGCTTGAAGAACACAAGACATGAAAGTTTGCATTGCCCTTTCTATGTCTAATTAGGAAGTTGTGCTGGCATGCTAAAATTTTGGGGTACATTAATGATGTCCTCAGAAAAGCTCAAAATGCTTCATATGTTGAATTACTAAAGCCACTAGCACCAAGAAAAGATGTTGGTAAGACATTAGATCCTGAACAAGAATAGATGTTTGGGCCCACTGCACTTCAAACAGCAAGGCCTAGCCAACTTCTAGACATGAAGGTCAGCCAACAACAAGAAGTAGGGCCAAGCATGTAGCCCATGGGCTAGTAGGATTAGCTACCATTACCATTGTAAGATTACCAACAAATGATAAGCCATCTCAGGGATATCATAGAGATGATTAGTTGTGAAAGTCAGGATGAGGAAAATCTCTTCAAGATGATCAATAATGTCATATAGCCTACCATATTAATCAATCCTACAAGGGGCAAGGTCTTAATACAAAGAGGAGGGAAGTTGCATTGATCTCAATAGATTTTTGGGAATGCTACATCATTTTAATTACAACTGGAAACTGGTGAAGGCACCACAATGGTGGTCATGCAACACCAGGATGTAGCTAGAGTAGTAGAAGTGGTTATAGACCACATCAAAGAGTTATTTAACATTCCTATTGTGCCATCGATGGATTTCATAGGAGTAAGCGATGCTCAAATTCTGGTTGGTACCTCAATGATTTCTACAAAACATGAGGATGCTCTGGATTACTTGCTGCAGATAAGACAAGTAATGACATCCTTGTTTGACATCCCCCAAGATGTCACAGTAGCATAATCAGACCTCATTTCCACCAAGGGAAATCTCGTCATGGCTAAGTTTAGGGATGAACACACAGAAGATGAGTTGAGGAGACTCTAAGAAAAGTTCATTGCCCTACAAGTTGAACAGTGGGAACTGCTCCTACTTCTTCTAGCCGATCAGCTAGAATCATATAGGATAGAGTAGCTGAATAAATTTCTAGTGGAAAATAAAACAGTATCAATGGAAAAGGAGAAGGCTGATTGGGATGCTTCAAAAGCACAGGCTCAAACATATGCACATGCAAAAGCACTCAAAGCCTTATAGAAAGAAAATAAACTCCTTACTACTTAAAATCTTCAGTTGATAACAATTGAAAAACACAAGAATGTTCTTGAGGAAAGTTTTTAGCAGATGTGAGAACACTTAATAAGAGTCAACCAAGACATAAGTTGCTTAGCCAGAAAGAATAGAATCCTCTCAATAAAGGAGGTATGTGCCATTTGTCAGAAGACAACCATTGAAATAAGCACATGGAAAAATGAAGTTAAGTAACATGAAAAATTGAAGGAACATTTCTAGGATCAGGTGGGGATGTATAAGGAGATCATCAAAAAAGAGATCCATATGGCTAAGACCCACATCAACTCTTTCAGTGCTCAAAACATTGATTAGTGAGCCATATTGGACACTTATACCTTCATCCACCAAAGCAGAATTAAAGAGCCATGACTTGTAGATGCAGGATCTCACAGAATACATGGAGTTGGAAAACCGACGATATGCCAAATTGACCACGTTAATAGTAGGACACTTGAGGACTTAGTTAGAAAAATAGGTAGCTACCACATATGCCAAATATGAAACAAAGTTTGTTGAACACAAAAATACATTGGAGATAGCAAACTTTGAACTAGAGGTGGTAAAAGCTAGCTACTAAGGCCAAAAGGATGTTGCAATAGACTTGGCTCGATGACTTACAAACTATTAGGAATTCAAAGACAAAGCCAAAGCCTATGAGTAGAAACGCCAACTGTTTGCGACATGGTACATCAAAGCCAATCAAATGTTTCTGCAACTACCATGTCCATGGGAGGTGTTAACTTTGTCAAACATTAGAACAACAGCATGGACAACACATGATTCTCAAATAGGGGAGAAAAAAATTTAGACACTCCTTCAAAAGTATCCATTTTAGAAGCCTAGAGCACAGGATAAAAGAAAGAAGACCATGGAGAAACCACTGCCACTAGGAATCACATGAGTTTCAAGCAATTTTGTATTTTGTGTTGGTGTCCGAATTTTGGTTTGTCTAATCCCACACTACATCATGAAGTAATCCATAGTCAATCCATAATCCCATACCTATCCACTATGTAACCAAATGAACTTGTTTCTCATCTTGTTTGACTCGAGGATGAGTTTTTATTCAGTCATGGGGATATGATGAATCATGGTTTGCTAGGCCCCAATATCAAGTACATGGTATCCGGTATGTGATATTGTGGCCTGGATACAATATCATATACATGATATCATGATTCCTATGTCAGCCTATAAATATAACATTTAGGCACATAGTGAAAGAGTCTTTTGTTAGTTTTGAAGTCAGTTCTTTTTGTCAATTTTTTAGTTAGTTTTTAGTTCTTTTCCAAGTGCATTCCTGTAGTGTGATGCTTGTAATTGTACAGAACCTTTGTTCAGGTATGACGTACTTAGACATGCATACAATTGGCAATAAAGATTGAGATTACTCCATCATTGTAGCATTTACTTAGCTTTTATTTATTTTAATTTTTAATTATTTATTATTTTTAGTTAATATTTTATTTATTATCATTTACACTTCTTGTTGTAAACATAGAATGAGTACATCTTAATCACAAACATTTAAGTGTAACTACGTGGTAACACAATAGCATATCAAGTAGTGTTTCAAGTGATGTGTGCTTGGTAATCCCAGAAGTAGTATACAAAGTCCAATATGTGTATGGATGATTAAGGATGGATGCTCATCGCACTTAGGATAGCTTAGATTTTATTCCCTATTGCTTATTAAATTAATCAATTTATTTCCCATTTTCTTTAGGAGTAGCATAATAGTAGAAACCACATCATATACCTCACTCTAGACTAAACCATATGTGACAAAGCAATTACTAGTCTAGGTGGGAAGGTAGCAAACTACGATCAACGTATAACTATCTAAGTGCCACAACTAGTTTGTCCGCGAAGTTCAACCAGATCATGTGTACATGCTTGTATTCGTATGGTTGAGCGTAGGGGTACCTTGCCACTCATCACTCCCAATTCAATTCATGCTCTGTACACTCTTAACAGCCTATTATCTGAATCTTGACCTAAGTCTAGCATAGAAAGAAAGATTGATCAACCTGAATGTGCTAGATGAAAACTGATTAGTGGCCCTATCTTTGAATGAGGTACACAAGGCATTCAACAAGCAACATCATGACCTTAGAATAAGAAAAGTAAAATTTCAACTAGGAGACAAGGTCCTCTATTGGAACCCCACACATGTGCCTTAGAAGGAAAAATTCCAAACATTGTGGGAGGGGCCTTATATAATTGATCAAACCTTTCTCTCTGGGACCATGTTGATCTACAAGCTTGAAAGCCCAAATAAAAAGAAGTTGGTCAACATCCAACAAGTAAAACCTTTCCTCAAAACAAGATAGGCTAGTGCAACTACCACCTTGACAAATGGATAACCATGTTCCAGTTTTTAGATCTCCTCCTTCCAACTTAGTCATGGGGAATATGGCCATCCGTGCTAACAATCCATATAGCTTCTTAATTTACTTTTTTTTTTCATGTTTTTGATTTTTACAAATTTTTTATTTTTAGATTTTTCTAATTTTACACCATCATTAGTACCTTTAAGCCTTTCTTGATTATTTTACACTTTCTTATATATTTTACTTTGTTTTTTTATTCAAGTATGATATTTTCTCATTTTTGCTAATAAAATTGCTTTATTGCAATAGGACATAGTGTTGCTATTGTTGTTTACTAATGATGGTTTGTGGTTAATGTTGTGATTGTCGATGTCTAGTTTTTATTTTTGAATTTTGATGTATGATGACTATGACATAGTTTATTTTTCATGGAATAGGAAGTGATTCCACGTCATTCGCTCATCCAATCAACTCTATGATTTTTCTTGTTTAGGGAATTTGAGGTCCCTTCCATTAAAGAAAATTTTAATCAATCAATGACCTTGGTAGTTGAAGGATTCAAAGGTTTGTAAAGGGTATGACTTCAAGGGGACTCCATACTCTTTGTACTCTTTTGCTTGCTTGAGTGCTTCAGTGTTTTTCATGGACTTCTTACTATTCCATTCCAACCACTAATAGGATGTCAAATAAGTCTTTGCATGGTGTGGTTCCCATAAAAAAAATGATGAGAATTCAAAACACGCCCCTTAGATACAATAAATGCATAAGTCCTTGCATGCTATGGTTTTCATTTCAAATAAAAACACGATGGGAATTCAAACCACACCACTTGGACAAATAAATGGCCTACAAGAATTGGTTATGAAACTAGAAAGCCATGCACCCATGCTTATTGGTTCCCTCTAACTAAGGCCCTCTCTCACTTCCTACTTCTCTATTTTCTTCTCTTTATGGAATAGTGGCTATTTTTTGGAAGCACTCTCATGTCTCATGTGGGTGGACCAATCTTAGAATGATAATGCAAAGTCACTAAAAGTGGCTAGTTTTGGTTTGGACTAAGGATGGATCTTCTTAGGTCATTTTAAACACAAATTCCACAAGGGAGTTCTTATGACCTTAATTTGGAATTCCATTCCACCTTCTCCATCACCCATCTATATGCTACCATAACTCACCTCACTGCAAGGTTCTATGATATAACTATGTCTTAGTTTGATATGTTTGAATTCTTAGATAGATTCTTTTTGGTTGGTCCTTAACTTTTCATGATCATTAATCGACTATGGGGTCCACATACTCCTTAGATAAGGTTATGCAAGGGCAACAAGGGAATAAGCCTACTATGGGATAGCTCTTGGTTTGGTTAGTTAAGGTTCTTTACCTTTGACATTGCTACAATCCTATCTTTCACATATTCCATTGTGTATTCCACTTAGTGCTCCTTAACCTTTTATTTCATTCATCCCCAAATCCTTTTTTCTCCATTTTTCTTAAAATTATGAGCTCCAACATCCTCTTCTCATATTTTCATACTATTCTTGGCCTTTTGAGCTTTCATTTGATCCCAATTTCATTCAAAAATTCCTTGTATTTTGCAAGTTTGACCAAAGTTAACAGTCTTCTATAGTAGTTAATAGCTGCATCGACAAGGCCTCATTGATGCAGCTGACCAATGGGGCCTTGCTAACATAGTGCAAAAATCCTATATGTACCATTGTACACTTAGAAATTTTTTTCATTTACCTTATAACACATGAGGAGTCTTTGCCATTTTTTAGAGCCCAAATACCTTCCAAAGCCCATAACTTCCCAACTGTTTATCGAAATCACTCCATTTTTCTATCCTACACTTGCTAGAGGTACGCTCTTTATCATGGGGGCTGCAAACCTTAAGGTTTATGATGAAATTTTTTGAAAATTTTTATAACTTTCTCAAAGGGGTTAATAAACTTAACAATATACAAACATCAATCTTTTCAAGAGTCAACCCTTTCAACAACCTTTGGGATGATTTATTAATGATAACATAAGTAAAATAATAATTGAAGTAATTAAATTAGTCATAATCAAAACTTAGCCAAGTGTAACTATTCTAAAGAGATAAAGGTATCCCATTTGCTTCATATTACACAACAATTGCTAACCCATGGTCTTATTGTGATTATAGGTGGCACCAAGACCTAAGCACCCATAGGAAAAAGAAGCTTCTCAACTAAGGGAGAAATGGCCCAAAGCTAGAAGGGGCCAACAAGAACAAGTCCAAGATCTGCTAGATGCAACCCATGCAACAAGACCTCTTCGTGAGGAGTCCAAAGTGGAATCTGTTCGATAGATTCTAGAAGAAGAAGTGCCCATGAACAATCACAACAAGGAGAAGTGCTAAGACCTACGCTAAGGCTTGAAGTCACTTTGACTCAAGCCTACCTTGACATCATCAGGTCTCAAGAGATTTAATGATCAATTTTTAAGAATTCAACTTCAAACCATTCCTAGAGAAAGCTTAAATAGACGTCAAAAAAAAATAGCAAACCTCTTCCATGTGCCCAATCATCATATCCAATGGGGAATGATACATGGGAGAGACATATCTCTTTTGGAACAATCAAAGGTCAAGGTCCATAATCAAGATCAAGGATATTCAAGTGTCCTACTCGGCTGACACTATTGTGTAGGCACTGGGGTTGCTTGACATTGGAACATAGTTTGTAGAGTTATCAATGAAAGGTGATCTTGAGGCCAAAAAGGGGTGGACTTAGTAGTGCTACAAGGTCAACCATAAGGAGCACAACACTCTCACACTAGCATAGTGCATATGTAGCTTATCACCTCAATCCAATGGTGAGGTTAAGAAAGGTGATTGCCTTTTCTACCCAAGCATGCACTGCTCTAAGCATGAGATTTCATCTGAACCTTTCATAACTCATATATTTGAAGATTGAAAAGCTCTTCAAGTAAAATGAATGTGGAAGGAAAACCCTACCCTATCCATGCCTCATCTAAAAAATTTGCAAAAGGATAAGAATCATTCTCTATGCTAACAATATAATTAGGCATGCTCCTTTGGCCTCATGGTTTGAAATCATGAAGGAAAAGATGTCCACTACAACTTAAGAGGAGTAGTTGCTACCACCACCACCCACTCAAGAAATAATGCCAGAAGCCTATGCAGCTATTGAGTGCTTATGCAAAATCCAAGAGCAGCTCTTGAGTGAGTAAGAGTAGCATGCAAGGATAAGTGGTGTGGATCTATCTATGTATAGACTAGTAATAAGTCACCTTAATGAGCTAGCTCAAATAGTTAGTTAGATGGAAAGGGGTGGGTCAATATTCTCTGCCCAAAAAATGCAATTGCTTGCGAGGTCAGACCCCAATGATCGAGAGGTGATGGTGTCATTATTACAACACCATTTATTTTTAGAAATCCCTAGGAATGTTGCCACCTTCTCGATGCATTTGGAGAAAGGTTAAGGGGAAACTGTCCTGGTGATGTGGCACCAAGGGAAGGAGACAGTGGCTGAGGTTGTTGCTAACTACGTTACCAAAGTATTAAATGCACCTGCGACATCTATACTAGATGTATCTACAATTCAAGATGTGTAGATGTTTGTAGGCATGATCAATGAGAAATTGAATGTAGCCCATCATGAAGAATTGTTGGATCAATTGGTGGGGACCAAGAAATCAATTCCAAATATCTTCAATTTTTTGGAAAACATCACTACAACCTAGTTGGAGCTACTAGACGCAAGGGGAAAATGCATCATCCCAGAGGGGCAAGCTATAATAGATCAAGCACAAAATCAAAGCTTGGTCATGGAGGTTGTTGAATTACGTTCCCTCCTTATTGGCCCTGCACTCCTTAGCCCAACAATAACTAAGGATGAAGCTTTCCAACAGCTTCAAGAATGATTTAGGAAGGCTAAGAAGGAGCTAGTAACAACCATCTTTAACCAGTCCATAGCAGAGGCAAAGGCCTATTCAATTTAGAAGGACTTGGCTTAAATGCACTAGAAGAATAAAACTCTAATTGCATAGAATCATTGCCTACATAATGTTGATGCCCAGAAGGAACAAATGAAAGAATTTATTCATCAACAACAAGAGCAGCTAGCCAAGGTGAATATGGAATTGAGGAAACTTGCCATAAAGAATTAGAATATATCAATGAAAGAAGTTTATACCTTATGCTAGAAGTCTGCCATTGAAATTGTTGCATGGAAGAATGAAGCTTTAAAGTTTGAAAAAGTCAAAAATCACTATAGAGACAAGGTTGGCTTGTAGAAGGAAGCCAACAAGAAGCACATCCAAATGATGAAGGTAAAAATAAATGAAGCTCTCCAACAAGGAAAAGAATTTTGGCAACCCATCATTGATGGGATTGATGCCTACAATAAAGAAGAGATCTACTTAAAGGAGTTGTAGATAGAAGAAATTATAGAATAAATGGAGCTAGCCAATCTTTGATATGTGAACATGGCTATGCTAACTGTTGGATGACCATGATCAAAGTTAGAGAAATAAGTGGCTAGCTCATATTTACAAGGCATAGTTTAAGAATCATAAAGACACCAAGCAGAAGCTTGAGACTGCAAATGCTAAACTCGAAGTTCTCAAAGCACGATTCATAGTTCAATGATCAACTACTAAGAACTTAGCCAAAAGGATGAGTGATTACTAGGAGTTGAAGGATATAGTTAGAGCATTCAACATTGAATGCAAATAATTTACTTCCTAGTTCATCAATGCAAAGGAACTATTTTCAACAATTCCATGTCCCTAGGATGTGCCCATTCTAACCCATATTAGTGAAGTTGCGTAGACAATGAATGATCCTAGATGTAAGGAGGAGAAAAGGAAAGCATTGCTGAATGCTTTTCGCCTCCCACCAAAAGTCATAGTAGCAACAGGACAGCTGCAACTACCTTGACTATCGCACATGCATGAAGTTGGTGAAGGTCCCTCAGAACCTCAAGAGCCATCACTACCAGGGATTGTTTGATCTTCTCCACCAAACTTCATGCTATCAAGGAACATGCTATTCAATTTTAAAGAGTCATGTCATGGTGCTCAATTTTGTGTCATGAACACCACCAATTTTTAATGTGTTGATTCGTGCACTTAGGCACTCCATTTTTGTCAAGTCGGCCTATTTTGATTGTTAAAAGTTAGTTAATAATCCCATACCTTTCCAATTTTGTAAAAGAACTCGAGGATGAGTTTTCATTTAGTCATGGTGGTATGATGAGTCGCAGTTTTGTTGGCTACATTGAGGAGGCCTCGTTGATGTAGCCTCATCAATTGGGCCTTATTGATAAGGCCTCATCAACTAGGCCTCATCAATGAGGCCTTGTCGATGCATTATATCATGCATCGATGAGGCCCTATTGACATAGTCTCCATAATTTGCCTATAAATACGTGCCTACTAGTCACATTTATGACATCATCAAGATTTTAGTAGTAGCGAAGCTCTTGCAATTTGTTCATTTGAGAGTTAGAATTTTTCCCCTGAGTGCTTGTAGCAAGAGTCATTTAGTGTACAGATCTTTATTCGAGCATTGTTGTACTTGAGCATGACAGTGTGTGTGACAATAAAGATGAGCTTTCTGATAAACCTTGTAGCACTTTGGATAGAGTAAATACTTCATTTATGCATTTAATATTTTTAAGTATTTATTAAATGATTTCTAGTAATTAAGCTAATGAAGCAATTAAGTAAGATAAGTGAGATAGATTAAACACATAAGTATGATCACTTCGAGCGTAACACATATTCGCTTGGTAATCCCATCAACGTTATTGCTTGGTATGCCTAGTAGAATAGTGCTTGGTAACCCAATAGTGGATATGTGGGTTCAAGACGTGTGCAGAGAGTGGGATCGGATGCTTATGTTAGGACTAGTTAGATATTAGTTAATTAGTTAAATTAAATTAGTTAATCCAATTACTTTTATCTCCCTTTTGAACACCAAACTAGAAAATATAAAATGATAAAAATTAGATGCCTCAATTACACTTAACCATACCAGTGTACGTCATAAGTGTAATTGGGAAGACAACAATTGACCTTAAGGTAAAGGTTCATTACCTAGAAGACTAGTGCACTGGAAACTTCAAAGTCCATGGAATTCAACCAAATCATGTGTGAACGCTTTGTGATTCATATGGTTGGGCATAGGGGTACCTCACCACTCATCAATATTTTAGACTCCTTTTACTATTAAGAATCGAGATCCTTAAGATGAGAGTAACCATATCCAACTAATAGATTATCAACATATTATTTAATTTCTAAATCATAAGTATAAGAAACTTATGTGAATCATATTTATAATATACAAAGAAAGAAAGAAAGGCTATATTGATTCCACAAATTATGATAGAAGAAAAGAACATGTAATAAGTATAATAACAAATATAGAAGCATGAAAACACCATAACAATACTAAACTATGTACATAGACATCGACAGTTATAGAGTTAGATGGATATAATGATTGTAATTGAACATAAAGAAGTATACAAAGAGGTAGATATCTCAAGATATACAACATAGTTCAAGTGTGCAGACTAAGGGGAAACAACCATAGATAGAACAACTAATGGTTTTGGTCTATGTGATACATTAAGTGAGTATGTGGATAATGATATATTTAGCAACTATATTACAGTCTCCCTTGAGGATAACAAAACCAAGGAATATGTCTTATTTAATAGTCATACCTAGTGATAACTAATCATTAACAAACATGATTACTCTCTTCATGTAAACTGTCATGATTATATATTTGGGTATTAATAACACACGTTGAGGTTGATAGTAACATTCAAATCTTTAACACTTACAATGAAACATCTAATAAACTTCATTTGCTTAGCATTTTCAAATGAGAGAATGCTTGCAATGCATTTTGATACAATGGAACTAAAGAATAGAATTTTAGGAGAGATATGAGTCTCTTAGACAATTATCTTCTTATCTACAATAGTCAAATAGAATTACCTTCAATGAGAGAACAAGGATGAAAAGACCGATTGAGAATCATAATCAACCATAAGAATTTTGTATTACATCTAAATTTAGCAAGAATTTGTTAAAATTCAAATGTGAGATTTCTCCTTGAAACAAAACTGTCATCAACTTTACATCAATTTAAACATCATTTGTAATATAAAAGGCTACCATGTCATATTGCTAATCCACATCATAATACTCCAATTTGGCATCACAATAGAGAAGACAAAAGACAAAGGGTCTTACCAACCATCATATTGAATAAGAGGACCAAGGACTATGCAAATGTGCATACTTTGAAGGAAGCATAATCTGAAATATTATAGATCTACAAAAAATTCATGCAATACTATAACGTTGTTTTTGCACAGGTTGAATTGCTCTAAGTTGTAACTATGAGCCTCTCATTGATTCAGTGGCTAGAATAGATGTGTTGGTTCTTACTACTTAGTTTATTTAATAAACTAAAGCATAAAGGTACTGATAACATTGGACCCTTGCAAGAAATTATGTTATATATCAACCCACAATATACCCAATCACAAGACTATTACCAAGTAAACACAAATTATTGGGTTCATGAAATACTATAGCCAGTAATATGTCTCATTACCAATAAGATGACAAAAACCTTCTATAGAAAAATTATATTGCAATAAGAAACACTAATCAGGGACTCTGCCTCAACTTCAATGCACAATTGGGTTTCTATAAGGAAATCATAAAGACTAATTTGGTAGAAAGAAAGACCAAACATGGAATCTAAGAAAATGTTCAACATGAACTTTATGTGGTATATGGAAAACTATGAAGACATGGCACATAAGGACACTTTTTTCTAAGCCCATTCGAAAGACTAAGGTTTTACACCATCACAAGAAAAATGATAACCCCATAATTTCTAATCTATAACCTATCCTTGAACAAACACACTATTTGTGTCAATTGAGTCATCAAAACTATTAAAATTCCTATGGTCAAAAGTAATGGAATAGAACAAAAATGCAATGAAATGAGGGAAGTTGTTGTTAGTAGATCCTTCACTTGCATCAATGAAACCTCAAAGCATTAATTACTTAAGGATGACCTTTAGTATCTAGTAGAACAAAGAATATATCTCTTTGCATTATGCTCACCCAAGATTTGAAGGAACTCACATTTGTCAATTGTTCCCTATAAGTGCTCATCTAGATGTTAAGAGGCAAACAAATCATAGCATATGATGCTATTATGATACAACATAAGTACTAACAAATCTATATCTCAATGGCATAGATTTGAGACTATGCAATCAATTTGGTCTTAAGAGCACTCACCTTCTTTTACGATATTAGTGCTCATAGAATTAGCATAGAGATCCCAACTATCTCGCGATTTAAAATTATGCTACATACAAGACCAAAGATATTAGCTCATAAACATAAAAGAGTTAGTAGGAAAAACAAACATGCAGCACCTAGACCATACAATACATCTAACATATAAGATCATTGTCATTAGAGACCATAGGATATACAACAATCTAAACGTGATATAAAGAGTAAAAGATATCAAACATCAAGCATTTGTCAACCATGATTCAACTATGCAAAATAATAAATAAATAAAATAAAAAGAAGCATACCCAATCTACTAGTAACAAACAACTGGAACACTCTCAAAAATCTTGGTGATATTGTAACAATTAAGGGCATTATTCTAGGCCTCATCAAGGTAAGAGGTCCAAAAGATCTCAAGATAACATAAAGAGGTTAATTTTTTATGAAGTTTGCATTTGATGATAGGCTTAACTTTATGTTAGATTTATAGATTCAAGATACACTAAATTAACTTGTTTAATAGAACATATAAAAGTTAAAATGATATAATAATAATAATCATTATAAATCAAAAATAGGGTTAGTTTAAAATGATATTATAATATTTTTTGGTTTGGCCGATAGGCCATTTCCAGTCAGAAATCGGTAACGCTGATATTTTGTGCGTAACGCTGACCAGCGTTGACTTTGTCACGGCCCATTTCGGTAGTGCAACTTGCGTTGACTTTGTCACGGCCCATTTCGGTAGTGCAACTTTGTGCGCAACGCTGCTAACGTGTGATGCTGACGTGTAAAATTTTAGATAGGCTATTTGGGTAACGCAACTTCATGCATCACGCTGACATGTAACTAAAATTGCAAACAGGCCATTTCGGTAATGCAACTTTGTGCACAACGCTGACGTGTAATTAAAATTTGAGAGGCCATTTTGGTAACGCAACTTTGTGCATAACCCTAACGTGTGATCAAAAGTTGCATCCTTTGCATTCTTATAAATACATAGATAATGCGTAATAACAGTGCATAGAGCAGCAGCAGCAGGACGGATCTAGTTCTGCGCAGATGCGGATCCAGCATTCTAGCCGAAGACAGAAACCATGCGCGGATCAGAACAGGATGGAAGCGTGGATCAGGATCTGACACCATTCGCGGATCAGAACAGGATCGACGCGGATCAGAACAGGATCGAAACGTGGATCAGGATCTGACACTATTTTCCCTTCCGTTGGCAGCGCCTGCGAATTCTTAAAGGATGAAATTCAGAATTACATGAATTACTCCCCTGGAGGGCTGTGTCCTGATGATGAAGTTAGTGCTCAGAGGCTGATGCTCAGCGGCTGTGAGCCTCTGCCTGGAAGAAGATGCTTCCCTAGAGTCCCGAAAAATTACAGAAACCAGTCGTCCTGAAGCGTAGTAAATCGGATTAAGAAAAATCCTTGAACTAAAAAATTGATAAGAGGGAGAGTTTGAGGAACTCACTGAAGAGAAGGAACAGAAGCATTGGGCAATTCAGCCATGGCAATGCAAGGAAGAATCCATCCCCTGCAGCCCAACCCACCATCACAGCTCCTCGAAGATCCACTCCACCACTCCCCACCCCCACAGGTCACCCTTCCCAACCCCCCCCCCCCCCCCCCGCACAATGAAGCATCAAATTTTGAGCATGGGAACCTATACATGCTTTGGAGGTGGCAGGGGTGGGAACTGGGAACATGTATAGGTTGTTTCTAAGTGCAAAAAAAGTAACTAAATCTACCATTCTCTGATGTTTCTGGGCACGTTAGTTGCGGATGTTTCCGGTGCGGCACTGAATTTGCGTAGCCGCGGTTGTTAGCATCCATGCTTTTTCCTGGTTGACAACACGCGAATTGGGGTTGCCTAGCCTCTGTTGTTTCCTCTTCCATGGGAGCTACCGACTCGAAGCTAGCAGATTCTCTGGTTAACTAAAATTTGTTTTATCCGTTATTCGATGCAGTGCCTGCGTGTGCGTGCCAAGGAGACCACTGGCACAGCAAGCACAGAGCAGGTGAACGAATGATGCGTTGTCGTCTGTGCTGCGGCGGCAAAGTTCTTCGTGCTGCTGCTAAGAGAACAAACAAAGAAGCATCATCTCTCATTCATGTGCTTCTGGTGCTGCTGCTATTTTTTTTAATGGGCTGATATTTTTGGGAAGAATGATGAGGAGTTCCTAGGGCCAAGTATATGGTATCCACGCGTGTTGAGCATTTTTCAAGTTCAAGGCCCGAGCAGAAAAATCAATGGTTCTACCATTACGACCTCCCAGCCATAGAAGCCCATGGCTCTCTCTTCAAACCTTTAAGGACAGCGTTGTGCGCGATGGAGACCATCTCAAGAATCCGGTGGTTTTACTACGATTGGAGAAAACCATTTCAAGTTTCGTAGTTAAAGATATGCCTGCACTTTTGCATGTCTGAATTCTCCTTGTTTTCACTATTATTGTTAATTCTTTTGTTTTATCATTTCCCACGTTAAAAGAAAACAGATTAAAAACATTTAACTTTGTCAAACTTGCTAATAATTCCTGATCAGCTTACTATATATTTAATATATAACAATTTAATACAGGTCCATATCCCGTGCCAAGCTGATTCTCTGTAGCGGGCGCCGTAATATATGTTTTAAAAAATATTACGTTTCTGCTTAACGCCTGCCTGCGAAACAGCAAGTCACGGGATTGATTCCCCTTGGCTAAAACGAAGGGCACATAGAAATATGTTATAATCATAAATTAGAATTTTATAAATGTACTTCGGATGACCATTTAGTTCGGATGACCATTTAGTTGCATAAGGTGTACTTTAAATTTTGTTGAAGTTGGTGGTGGCATTCCGTGTGTTGCTATACTCAAGCTTATGAGCAATGTTTTTGAATGATCATTGTACTAATGGTTTGTTTAATATGTTAGAAATAGTGTGAATATGTGCTCCTTGCTCCTCTATCAATGTTTACTTTGATGTTAAGTAGAATATAGTAGTAGCTTTTATTTAGATGTTGTGATGTTTACCTTTCATGTATTATGAGATATACCATATTTGTTTGAAGAAAAAGGCCTTAGAGAGTTAGGCATTGAGCAACCCCTATTTTTTTTAATAGTTTTTTTCTCTTTTAATATATCTTTTATGGCCTCCCCTTGGAAATACCTTAATATATCTTTTAATATATCTTTAATATATCTTTTAATATATCTTTTAATATGGTTGATGGAGGTCCCTATGTAAGTGTTACATATGTTTCCAAGAATGAATAAAAACCTTGGTGAACATAAGAAACATAAGAAACATACACTAACAAGTACATTATACATGTTGAACATAAAAAACATACACTAACAAAAATGTATATTTAATTTACATAACAAAAATGTAGTATCTATCAAATGGACTTTTTTGGTCTATGAAGACAATAAGATCTCCAAATCTTTGGAAGCTCAATCTTTACTTTGGGACATCAAACTTTATTTTGGCTTAGTTCCTTAAAGCTAGAAGCATTTTCTAAAAAAATTGTATATGTAAAATAAAATCTTGGCATTTTCTTACAATATTAAACTATTGAATTTCAACATTTAACTTACCTCTAAAGTTAAAGTCTCCTCCACAATGCTCTATTTTTTTATATTTTTTTTGGAGGGGTTTTACCCCTTATAAACACTTAATATAATATAGGATCATTACCCAAAGCCATAATGCTCCTCTCACTAAGTGGGGCCCCAAGAGGGTTGGTAGATTAGTAAATGCCTAACCTCTTACTTGAGAAACGAGCACTTTATTATCATTTTTGATGTTTTATTTGTTTTTTGGAAAAAATCGAGCGAATTTTTTTTATTCCCAAAAAAGACTATACACCAGTATAGCATCCTAGGGTCTTCAACCTTATTTTCAACAACTATCTTTGCTTCTTTTTCATCCAATTCTTTGACTTCTAATTTTTGAGGTTCTCTCCAACTAGTTGCTTTAGTGTTTTGAGACATGAAAGCCTCTCCCCAAGAATCATCTCTATTAAACTCTCCTTGATATTTAGTGATGAGTAGCAAGGTACCCCTATGCCCAACCATACAAATCACAAGCATTCACGCATGATCCGGTTGAATTCCATGGATGGGACTAGTTGTGCATCTAGATTGTTATGCCTTGATCGCAGTTCATTATCTTCCCACTTGGACTAGTGGTAGCTTGTCATGTATGGTTTAGTCCAAAGAGAGGCATATGATGATTGATGTTGTTGTGGCCTTATGCTATTCCTAATAATAATAGAGAAATTAATTATTTAATCTAATTAACAATGGAAAGTAAAGTCTAAACTAGCCTATGAGCGATGAGTGTCCATTCCTAGCTTGCCATACACATCCTAAACCCATGTATCCACTATTGAGATTACCAAGCGCTATGCTACTGGGTGAACCAAGAAATAATGTTGTTGGGGTTACCAAGTGAATATGTGTTTACACTCAAAACTAGTTAGGCTCATTTTGCCAATTCATTAATATGCATGAAAATGTAAATATTAACTAAGTACATGAAAAGTAAATTGTATGGAAAGTAAATCTAATGTAAGTCAAAGTGCTGTAATGAATAAGAATCAATCTTGATCTTATTTCCATTCATGGAATGTGTCCAAGTACATTGCCACTTGAATAAGACTTTGTAAAATTGACTTAGATCCACTCTGTGGGCTCTCATTAACTGTTCTCTAAGACTACAGAATAAGACTACAAGAGTTTGGCTACTCTATTGACAAAACTATCAAAAACTAATGCCCAAATCATGTGCCCAAGCACTATATTTATAGGCCAACACACATTCCATGATATCAAATATCTGACATTGCTTTTGGGCCTCGATATTGAGTATTTGATATTAGAGCTCCGATATCAAAGCCAAGTAAAACATGGTTCATCAAACCCTCACGACTAAATGAAAACTCATCCTTGAGTGAATAATAGAAGGAACAAGTTCCTTACATAATATTGGGAAGGTATGGGATTATTGATTGACATGCAAACTACTGACTAACTTTGAGTGCTGCATTATAGAATTTTATTTGAGTGGATGCATACAAAATGATAGAGTAACAAAAACACTAGACAGATATTGAAGATTACAAAATTTGTAGAGGTCTTTACGAATTCGTTGAAGATGATTCTTCTTGTTGCAGCTAGCGGTGACAAACTTTTAACCTTGATTGTTATGTTGATGCTTCTCTAGTTATGTAGAGCATTCTTGAAGGGTGGACTAAAAGTTCTTTTCATCATCCCATAGATCTAGCAAACATGCAAAGTTTGAGCTGCTGTCTTGTATGTGCTATGATTTGTCCATGGGCATATCCTTTGTTATTCCTCTCTTGACTTCATTTTCGTTCCTAGAAAAAGACCTTCTTCCTTAGGTGTTTCTTTTAGCATCACTTGTAGTTACCAAAGGATCAACATTAGTTTTGGTAAAAAAATTTTCCTCAATAATCAACCCTTTTTGGATCCCTTAGTTTGCGTTTAAGCACAAGGTGATGAGAACATACTATGCCCAAGGCTATGAGGTAACTAAAATCATTAAGTTATTCATATTATTTTGATCAATTACTATTAGTTACCATGACATTCAAAAATAGGATGTTATAAAAATTTAAAAAAGGACATCCCTAGGCCCTCATGACTAATAAGCATAACTTTGAAAGCACAAAATTTTTCGAACAATTGAAACCAAAGGTCTAATTTAGAAGATGGCCAAGAAATATTAATGGATATGGAAATAAAAAGTAGGAAAAATTAATGAAACTGATGAGAAGTAGTTCCAAAATTATGCATAAATTCAAAGAAATTGTCACTAATGTTCAAGAAGATGTGAAGGTTAGTTCAAAGCCATGATCAAAAAAAGTTATGCAAGTGGGTCCTTCCCAAAGTAGGCTCCTGCCATAATGTCCTTGCATAACCACTTCTATAGATGTTTGTGGGCACTTGAGAAGTTAGATGTATATCATGCCTTTATTCCAAAAAACACACAATTTCTATGGTTGGGATGTTGCACTATACTACACAAAACTAAAAGGCTCATAATCACATGTCGTAGTGAGGTGAATAATGGGATGAGAAGGGATTGTAGAGATCAGGATGTAAGGTACTTGACCATGTCCACAATAGGTTCTTGTGAAAAATGTAATTAAAATGATTAGCATACCTATCTGTCCAAGTTTAGAGCAAGTCTATACCATGAACAATGACCTCACATTAATGTGTTCCATCCTGCCAACCACCATGAGTCCATAACCACCTCAAATAACAATCATCACTCTAAATAGAGAAGAAAAGAGAAGAAGGAAGGAAGGGCCTTAGTTAAAGGATGCCTTCAAGTAACATGTCTTTCCAGCCCCATAACCAATGCTTGTAGCCCATTATTGTATCTAAGGGATGTGCTTTGAATTCCCATTATTTTTTTCTCTCTTTTTTTTTTCTTTTTTTTTGTTTTCTTTATTTTTTTTCTTTTTTTTTATGGGAATGACACCATGCAAAGACAAAGCTTCCTTTTATTGGTCAATGGAGGAGTAATGATATGTTTTAAGAGGAGTCATAAACCACATGAAGGAAGTTAAGAAGGAAATCCAACAAGTTCCCTTGAGGTCACACCCTTATCATTCCCACTTAGTCATTTCCTCTTTCTTTAAGGTACAATGATCATTGATTAATTTTAGTTTCATAAAAGAATAACCAAATTGTTTCCATGAAAAAGACATTTTATTCAGAGAACTGGAGGGATGGATGAGGTGGTCTCACTGCTTTACATAATTACTTACCCAATCATCTTGATAGCATAGCACAAAAACCCAACACATAGCATTGACTTCTACATCATGGCTTGGAAATTTTATTAATAAAAACATGAAATACATTCATAAAACATAAATAGAATGGCTCAAGAAAAGAGAAAAATATAAAGCAAAGAAAAATATTAAGAAATGAAAAACATATGAAGAATCAAAAAATTCTAGAACTAATATGCAAATTAGTTACTTCCATGCATCTTTGAAATAGTTTTATATTCTCATTTTCAAGCCACTAGGTATCTTCTAGTTTAGTGGTTATAGCATAGACTATCTTTTGCTCACACATGTTCTCCTGAACTTTATGGTGGGTCAATATTGAGGTTGTGTTAATATTTCAAACTTCCAACCTACAATTGAATCCTTTATCATTATTGGTGATGCATAGATTCTTCTATTTCTTCACAATGATAGGTTTATCATTTATGTCTTGTGTTAGAGTGGTAATGGGTGTTGGCTTTTGTGTATGATTAGGACACATCATTTTTTTGAGGAAGGTTGTTACAACAGGTTAGTCTTGTGCTAGTTGGGATGATGTGGTAGGTCCATGATTGTTATGCTTCCACTTGGGATCTTTCCTAAAGAAAGGACATTTCTAAGTTTGTGTTGGAAGCCTATTGGTATCAGTATGTCTATGCACATTTGTAGCACAAGTGGCATTCTCTCATTGATGTTATGATTTTGAACCTTCTTGTGTTGCTGGTGGTGGAAAATGAGAAGTTGGAGTATGAGGATGTCAAGGATATGATGAAGGATAAGAGGTGTGAGGTGGTGATCTCATATAAGATGTTGCGAGATGATAATATTCGGGAGAGTGGTAGTAGTGATTTGAGGTAGAGGAAATGGAACTATTCAAGAAAATAGATTATTGAACATAATATCCATATTGGTTTAGCTGATAGGAAGGGTAAGGATGATATGGTGGTGGCATTCCTCATGACTATGGATGTTGCCACTATAGTTGATGAGTATGTTAAGGCTAGTGATAAGTCCCCCTAGGATAGTACAATTGGTTGTGGGACTAGCTATCATTACCATGTGGAAAAGGAAATCTCCTCGACATGTGCTTCTATAAAAGCTTTAGATTTAATGCACCTATCCAATACTCCTATAGATGCAACAAGACCAGGCAATGGCCCTTTGGATGGTCATATATGCAAATGTCACATCCATCATCCTCTTTGATGGTTAAGTTTATAGCCTCTTCCTTGACGACCATTTTTCCTTTTTTCTGATAAGTGTTCCTAGTTGTTTATTTGTTCTTTTTCCTCCTTTTGTTGTGATCACTTGATTTGTTTTGTGTTACTCTCTCCTACATGGTTTCTTTGCAAGTTATAACTTTTTCATTTCTCCATTCCAAAATCTTGCCTAGCATTGCTTTAAGCTCATTGATAAATTTTTTTTGATAAGGTTTGTTGTAAAATCACCTCATTGAGAGCTACCTCTTTCTCCTTACCATAGATATGGACCTTCTCCTTTTGAAGAGCTGGGTCCCAGTGAGATTTCTCAACATTCTCCCATTTTCATAGCTCTCCTTCTTCTTTTGCCACATGCTCAATTATCTCTCAAACCTAATGGATTTGTAGCTCATATAACTAACCTAGGGCATACATCCCAAGGGTCTCCCTTGTTTCATTACAAAGCCCATCAATGATGTGGAAGAGCTACTTTTCCTTAGAGAAACCATGGCTTGGGCATTGATTTAGTAAAGAATAATATCTATCTAAGGCCATGTCCAAGGGTTTATGTTGTTTTTTTTCCATCCTTGGATTTGTCTCCTCAACTTGAACACCCTTGCATAGGTTTGGTATTTCTTGTTGAAAAGTTCTAACAATGTGAACCACCATTGGATTGAATTTGGGTTGAATGATCAATACCACACTTTGGCTCTATCAATTAATGTTCTAAGAAATACCTTAATCTTTTTCCATTCATTTTCAATGTTGTACAAGGCACAAGCATCATGGAAGGCTTGTATATGATGTTGTGGATCTGAGTTGTAGCCTCTTGCAAATTTAGGAATATTATTCATATCAAACTTGGGTAGGTGACTCTTCTTGCAATGCTTGTGGGGTATCTCAATTGCCTTCATGATTTGCATTAGGCTCTTAGTGGCCAACAAGGGTTCATCATCATTAGACATGTTGTGATGAAAATTTCCATTTCTATTCACTTGATTATGATGATCTTGTCTATGCTCATTTTGATGTCTTTGATTTTGCCCTTGGGTTTGATTTCTATCTTTATCTTGATCCCATAGTGGAGCTCTAGTTCTATACCTATGTTCATCTTCATCAATACTAGATGTTGAAGAGGAAAAAGAAGATAAAGAATTGGGAGAATTGCCATGGCTCCTATAGTTCTCCCCATGCTCCCTTGATTTATCTTGTCTAGGTTTAGAGGAGGTCCTAGACGTTAAGGCCCTCCTCAATATAGGACTTATTCCATCTCCTCTAGGATTGTTTTCCTTAGGTGAATCTAGTCCTTGAGTGTAGTAAGGGTCTAAATGAGTATAGGAAACCCTTGCTTAAGGTTGTTCACTCCAATTTTCTTTAGTATAGATCCTATCATTTCTCCTATGAGTGCTTTCATCATGTGATGTAGTCTTGGTCCTATGTGAAGAAGACATGATTTTAGCTAATAACATGGGTGACTTAAAATATTAATATTTTCTAAAAGATAGATCATTAATACCTTTATAGTGATAATCTATAATATAACTAATCTAGATAACTAGCACCATCCCTAGCAATGACACCAATGATGAGCGACGAGGTACCCCTACGCCCAACCATACAAATCACAAGCATTCACACATGATTTAGTCAAATTCTGTGGATGGGACTAGTTGTGCATCTGGTTCATTATCCCTTAATTGTAATTCACTATCTTCCCGCTTGGGCTAGTGATAGCTTGTCACGTATGGTTTAGTCCAAAGCGAGGCATATGATGATTGATGTTGTTGTGGCCTTATGCTATTCCTAATAATAATAGAGAAATTAATTATTTAATCTAATTAATAATGGAAAGTAAAGTCTAAACTAGCCTATGGGTGATGAGTGTCCATACCTAGCTTGCTGTACATGTCCTGAACCCACGTATCTACTACTGGGATTACCAAGCACTATGCTACTAGGAAAACCAAGAAATAATGCTGTTGGGGTTACCAAGTGAATATGTGTTTACACTCAAAATTGGTTAGGATCATTTTGCTAATTCATTAATATGCATGAAAACGTAAATATTAAATAAGTACATCAAAAGTAAACTGCATGGAAAGTAAATCTGATCTAAGTCAAAGTGCTACAATGAATAAGAATCAATCTTGATCTTATTTCCATTCATGGAATGTATTCAAGTACATTGCGACTTTAATAAGACTCTGTACAACTAACTCAGATCCACTCTGTGGGCTCTCACTTACTGTTCTCTAAGACTATGGAATAAAATTGCAAGAGTTTGGCTACTCTATTAACAAAACTATGAAAAGCTAATGTCCAAACCATGCACCCAAGCACTATATTTATACGCTAACATACATGCCATGATATCAGATATTTGACATTACTTATGGGACTTGATCTTGGGTATTCGATATTGGAGCTAGGTAAAACATGGTTCATCATTCAGCTTTGATGATGCATTCATGGACACTACCCCAAAAATTTGAATGTATAGATAGTCCACTAGTGAGAAATCTAAACTCATCTAAAATCAAAAGTAAAAAAAGGCTTTCATTAGATGCTCCATGGGTGGTTGCCTTACAATAGGCTCTCAAGACATGCTCTGGGTAGCATCTCGTAACATATGGGATAAAAGGCCTTCTCATTTCCCTCTCTCCAAGAATCATCTTTCGACCTCACACTCAAACACTTAACTTGCATTTTCACTTAAGCCTTGAATTAATAAATGATGTTTTTCCAAGTAATTCACATCTCCTTATATAGTGTTAGGTAAAATTTGAAACCCCCCCCCCTAATTCTACTAATGAGTGGTGGATACCCCTACGCTCAACCATATGAATCACTAAGCATTCACACACAATATGATTGAATTCTGTGGATACTTTGTCTTCTATTACACTAGCCTCTAAGAAATGAAGCTAGCCTTGTCAATCATTCATTATTTTCCCAATTACACTTGTGATATGCAAAGATATGATTAAGTGTAATCAAGGAATATGATTTTTATTATTTTTATGTTTTATGTTTTGGGTGCTTAAAAAAAAGGATGAAAAGAATGAAGTAATTTAATTGCTAATTTAATCTAACAAGCTATACCTAACTAATCCTAGCATAAGCATTCATTCGCACTTTTCGTACACATCGTGAACATGTTTAACACTACTGGGTTACCAAATGTTAAGCATTATTGGGATTACCAAGCACCAAGCGTATGCTTGAAGTGGTCATACTTATGTGCTTAATTAATTACTATTTAATCTAGCTTAATTTAGCTTAATTGCTTAAAGCATTAAAGGAAATTGCATGAAACATTAAATGTATAAATAAATTTTTTAATCTAGCCAAAGTGCTATAAGATTTATTGGAAAGCTCATCTTTATTACCGCACAAACTACCATGCTAAGGTACAACAATGCTTGAATAAAGATTTGTATGCTTAATGACTCTTACTGTGGGCACTCAGAAAAATATTCTAACTCTAGGGAAGAAAAAATGTAAGAGCTTTGCTAGACTATGATAAAGATTGTAAATACATAGTGGGAGAACATGTATTTATAGGCAAAAATAGACCCTACGTTGATGGGGCCATGTCAACACATCAAAGCATGCATTGACAAGGCCTAATTGATGTAGCCAATTTACAATTCACCATATGCTCATGACTAAATGGAAACTCATCTTTGAGTTCTCTACAAATTTGGGAAGGTATGGAATTATTGATTGACAATAGACATACAGTAAATCTAATTGTAAAGCTAATGATCATTAGAGTTGGTAATTTTTTGTATACTAGCTCATAGGGAGAGTAGCTTATAATAAGTTTTCATGTTGAGCAGTATGCCCAAAGAGCATTGTTTAGCTTTGTGCTCCAATATCTCCTATATTTGCTAATAGTTCTTGTCAAAATCTTTATGATCTTGCTATTAGTAACTTCTGCTTAACCATTGACTTAGGGGTGGTAGGGTGTTATTAGTTTATGTTCAATCCCTAAGCATTTCATAAGCTTGCGAAAGGTAGTATCTGTAAAATGTGTTTCATTGTTAGAAATCAGTGCACATGGCATCCCATACCTATTTACAACATTTTTTTTATACAAACCACATAGTAGTAGATGATGTACAATTGATGACAGCTACTACAGAAACACTTTGTATTCAAGCACATAGTGCTTGAACTTCTCTAAAGCATACACCACCATCATTAGTTCTTTCTTTGTTGTGGTGTAATTCAGTTGTGCACCCACAATGCTTCAACTTGTGTAGTGGATGTATTATGGATTTTTCTCACCATCCAATTGTGTAAGCATGGCTCCCAAGGAATAATTTGATGTGTCTATCATTATATGAAATGGTTTGAACCAATCAGGTGCTCATAGAATTGGAGTCTCTATGAGCTTCTAGTTGAGGCTTTGGAATGCATTTTTGCATTCCTTGGTCTAGATGAAAGAAACGTCTTTCTTTGTAATCTTAACTAATGATTTTGCAATCTTAGAGAAATGCTCTCTAAAATGCCAGTAGTAGCTAGTGTGTCCAAGGAATGATTGGACATCTTTAATAGTTTTTGGTTAGGTAGTTATTCCTTAGATGACCCTTATCTTTTTAAGGTCCAACTCAATCCCTGCCTAAGAAATTTTGTACCCCAGTAAAATGCCCTCATAGATCACTAGATGAATCTTTTGCAAATTGAGCTGAAGATTCATCTCCACACACATTTAGGCACTTGCCCAAGGTGGTCCAAGGCTTGCTCAAATGTGACACCATAGGTGGAGAAGTCATCCATGAATAATTCCACCCTACAGCAGTCTATTGCTGAAAAATGCTCAAGACGAAGCATTGGAATGTTGCAAGAGTATTACATAGACCAAAAGGCATCTTTTGATATGCAAAATTATTCCAAGAAATAATGAACGTTGTTTTGGCCTAATCCTCTAACGTTATTTGGATTTGGTTATAGTCACTATAACCATCTCAAAAGTTGTAATAGTAATGCCTAGATGTAGTGTTCAACACTTGATCCACAAATGGAAATAGAAAATGATCTTTGAATGTTGCCATATTCAATAGTTAGAAGTTGATGTAGACCCATCACTTGTCACCTATATTTGGCATGATCACGAGTGGGCTAACCCACTCTCTATTCCCAATGAGATAGATAAACCCCACCTTGAGGACTTGTTCAATTTTCTCTTTGACAATCTACTTTAATTTATGGTTCAACCATCATTGTGGTTACCTCTTTGGCTTCATGGGTAGATCAATATAGATACTATGTTGGCATATCCTAGGATCAATCCCTATGAGTTTAGGGTATAACCAAGCAAAGGTTGTTGGCTATTTGTTAATCACAACATTCATTTTTGTTCAGGAGCAGAATTGACATTGATGATTACTAGCTTGCCATTTTTCAAAAATGCATACTCCATGCTGGTAGGTAGAGTTTTTAAGGACTCTTGTTTAAAATTTTCAAGGATTTTCAACTCTCCCCAATAGGTATCATTATGTGCATCATCAAAGATTTGGTAATGAGCTTCCTCTAGTTCATCTATGCCCTTAACATAGGTACATGTTAGGCTCTTAGTAGGTTCCATGCAATGTGTGCTACTTCTAAGATTAGTTGTTAGCCATTGGGTGTCCTCCTATTTCATGGCTACTGTGTATAGGTACCTTTTAATATCTACCTCATTTACACACTACTTCTATGCAAAAATGGAGGCTCTTTTCATGGACTAGAGTTTCTAAATGCAACTACACCCTATATCATTGTATGTAATGCATGGAACTCTCTTTTTCTTAATCTCTCCAAATCCATTCTCCTTGAAAATTTTGAAGGAGAGATCTTTGATGCTCATTTCTACATCAACAGTGCTCAACCATGCCTTTTCCATAATGATTGGGAAGTCTTCCTTGTAGTTTTCAACCTTAATCACCAGATAATTGGTAGGGTAGGACCACCCATAGATAGTGGTCATAATGTCCTCCACCAATTCCAAAGGAATAGTGATTGATTGATCTACCAATTCTAGAAAGATATTTCTCTTCTTAAGAGGTGGCACGTACTAGGCTTTGTACATGTCATGGAACATTAGATTGAAACTAAAACCTAAAATCATAAGAGCCTTGCATGGCTCATGTTCAGCAATCTACAAGTAGATGAGAGGATTTATAGGGTCAGATCTTTTCCTGAGAAGATTACTAGCCTTGATCCAATCAGATATAGCATGGATTAACATGATAGTGTGGATCTTAGGAGGCATTTGGTTCAAAGGGTATTCAAACGGGTTTGATGTAGAGGATGATGTAGAGATAGGACAATCAGCTACATTAGTCTATGAGGGATTTTAAGGATTGTTGGGTTGGAAGAATAATCTTTTTTTGGGATCTTTAATCCAAACCACTCTACAGGAAAACTAGCTATAAGTTAACAACCCTAGTAGTGTTATGTTGTTGTGGCTGAGGTGGAATCTCACCCTGCATAGATGAAGTAGGAGGTAATTAGGTTAAGGGTGGAGGAACATGTGTATAAGGGTGAGGAGGGTGCTATGGATATGTGGATTTTCCTCTAGGAGATGAAGAGTGAGTTGTGTAGTACTCTAGAGGGTAGTAGTGATGTTGAAATAAAGCATAGTTGGCAAAGCCATGTGAAGAAATGGGTTATTGAACATTGTACCCATATGGATCTGGTTGCCTATAAGGGTACTGCTACCTTGGTGATGGCATCCCCCATGACTATGGTTATTGCTACTACTGGTACTATTCATATGGTTATGGTGGAGCTCCACTTGGATAATAAGCTTGTTGTTGCTGGTGGAACAACCTTGGATTGCCTTGAGGATAAGGCAATCTTCTAGGTACTTTCCTTCTTACCAGTCTAGGATTTAGTGCATACATCCCATGCTCCTGCAAGTGTGACATGATAGGGAAATATCCTTTAGGATGTTCATACTAGTAGATGTCACACCCACCATCATCATTTGATTTTTTCTCCATAACTTCTTCTACTACAATAGCTTTGCCCTTACCCCTTTGATAGGCCCGTTCAACTTCTCTTAGCCTCCTGTGGTCATGATCACTACTTTGTTCTTTAGATTCTTCTACAATTTTCATGGTAGTTTGGAATTTTTCATCCAAAGAGTCCCATAATTTATCAACCTTGGCCAATATATTATAAATATATTTTTGGATTGGCGAGGTTTTTTGCTACACCACCTCATCAAGTGGTGTTTTCTCTTCATTGTTACAAAATCAGGCCTCCTTTGTTCTGATAGAAGGATCCCTGTTATATTTATCAACACTTTCCCATTTCCTTAGCTCTTCTTCTTCTTTTACTACCTTCTCTACTAGCCTTTTGATTTTAAGGACTCTATGTTCTGATAGTCTTCTTTGGGCATAGACCCCAAGAGTTCTTCTCATTTTTTATCTAAGTCCATCTATGATGTGAAAAAGTTATTTCCACTAAGAATAATCATGGCTAGGGAATCAATATATGAGAGAATAGTAACTACTGATGTTAATGTCAAAGGATTCATATATTCCTTGCTTCCATCCTTGGATATGCCTTCTTAGATTAGATTCTTGGGAGCATGTCTGATATTTATCATTGAACAACTCTAGCATTGTACTTCACTTGTAGATGGATTTTGGCCCCATGGATCAATGCTAGCTTTCTACTTACTTGATGAGTGTCTTGGAAAATAGCTCTAATTTCTACCAATCATTTTCAATATTCTATAAGGCACAAGCATCATGAAAGGCTTGAATATGTGTTTGCGGATAACAGTTATATCCCCCCTAAAATTTGGGGATATTGTTCATGTCAAGTGGCTTGATTCAACTATCTTTCACATGCCTAGTTAGAATTTTTACTACTTGTACAATATTTAGCATGATCCAAGTTACCAATAAATACTCATCATCATCATTATTTTGATGACACATATAATGTCCTATGCTACCACTTCATTGATGGTGAACTCGTCGATCATTATTGTCTCGTTGTTCACCTTCATGATGGTTGTTCTTTCTATGGAATTTGTTAGAACTAGAAGAGGAAGAAGAAGAAGAAGAAGTAGATGAAGAGGGTGAAGAGGGAGGAGGACTACCACCACCATGGTGTTTGCCACCTCCTCTATTCTTTTCATGAACATGTTTGTTTGTTAACTTTCTTGTCATCTTAATGCTTCCTTGAGCCCCTTGACTCCCACTTTTGTCTAAACCTAGATTGTTGATAGTGGACTAAAGATTTAGGTTCATGTTGAGAACCCCCAAAGGGAGGATTCTCATTGTCATTTTGGTTGAGTAGGAATAAGGGATTGGTGAACCGTTTCTCCTTCATAGCTTCATGATGCCTCTCTTGGTGTTGATCTCTCTTGCATTGTGTTTCAGTGTGACGGTAGTCCTAGTAGTCATGGTCATGCATAATGTACTCTTCTTGAAGATCTTGGATGGCCAACCTCCCAAGAGTTTGGAGTAGCATCCTAGGAATAGATTGATTGAGAGGTGTTGGCGACCGTTTGGGACACGACCTCCAACGAGTGTCCTCGAACAAGATTTAGGTGCCTGCTGGTCTCTGGCAACACCAAGGCCCACATACCTCCAAATAAACTCAGTACTTAATGTGAGTATGTGTATGTGCTGTTGCAGCGTGCGGTTGTGAGAAATGTAACGATTGCGTTGCGTGTAAACTACAAATGACTTTAAAGAGATTCAGCCAACTTTGCCCAGTACTGTGAGTTGTTGAAAATTTTCTATTTTGTTCAGCTGCCTAGTCTACGCGGTCCTTATAATACCTACTTGTAACAAATAAAATTTTGCAAAAACATTTGAGCACAACTCTGCAATCTACTCCTAATTTTCCCCAGAGAAAGAGATAGTTCCACAAGAAAACTAGAAATAGAGCAAGATTCGATGGAAATAGATAGAAAAGAAAGGAAAGCAGATTTGTCTAGACCTCAAATATTTAAACAAGATAGAATGACACGAGTAAACACTTCACAATAAAGCTATTCCAAATTCAATATCTATGAATTGTTCAAACTTCCAAGGCTCAAACAAGCAATATTTTCAAGACAATCGTACTATCCTACCAAAAATTGCTACGTAAACTACCACGTACGAGACTCCATTTTGACTAGATAATAGATGTCAANAAGGATGATACTATCTAAACCACTAGCTAAAAAATTTAAACAAAACAAAAAATGAAATGCATAACTCATAGGACCATGACAAAGAGGCTGAAATCTTTTCTTTAGCAAGCCATCTTACAAGCAATAATCACAATTTCTTCTTTACAAAGCTCTTCTTAAGACCCCAAGTGTGTCTCCAAGTGAGAGCCCAAGTGCTAACTAGTAGCCTTCCAAAGTGTGATGGATGAGACCTCCCAAAAGTCCCAATATGTTTTATGATGCCTTCCTCCTTGACCCCTGAAGCCTTTTTATAGGGTTCAAAGGTAGGTAGGGAAGTTACAAAATATCTTGGGTGGTTTTAACCACCATAGAGACAAAAAAGCTACAATGGACAAGTGTCCTATTCCATGGCCAAGTGTCTTCATTCAGTTGCCAAGTGTCTTCATGTAGTTGCCAAGTGTCTTCATGCAGTTGCCAAGTGTTCACCATGGAGAGAAACAAGTTGCAGTTGACACATGTCCCATTTAGTTGACAAGTGGCCTTTCAGTCGCCAAGTGTCTTCACTCAGTTGACAAGTGGCCATTGTGGAGACAAAAAGGCTATAGTTGACATGTGGCCATTGTGGAGACAATATCATAGAAAATTAAAATACAATCACTAAGTTGCATAGAAATACAAGCTATAGTTGCAACTTACTCCATACATATATATCCTCTTTATTTTGCTTTTTTGGCAATATAGGAGGTGGCGGTTGGATGGTATTATAAAATCATGTAATCTAACCCTCAAAAATACATAAACATTTTTCCCACAGGGCCTTTGTTTATCAGAGATTTGCTATTTGATTTGTTCTTTGTGAAGTAAAAATAAAAATATTCAAGCCCAGGTCCTCTAATCCTGATCTCTCCTTATGGCAGCGTCCAAGAGTGTGCACTCCCAAAAGAACAACGATCTCCTGGTCAGTTATTTCCATTCGGTAAAAAGATATCCCTCAAATGATTGGCACCTTTGGTTGCATTGGCAGATGGCCCTCTTCTGGCTGATCCTACTCAAACTTGTCCAGTCTCCCCTGGTGGAAAGGAATGTCAGGGCCTCCAGTAAGGTCAACAGCAACAGATCACGGCCACGTGTTTCTGTCCTCTACTCACGCGCTGTGTGTAACGCTCGTTACCCCATCTTCATGCTCATTGCGTTTCGCGATGAGGAGCCGGTTTGCCTTTTATGCGATTATGCACGAGTGGTTTCGCTGCCCATGGCCAGTAGTGATTGCCATTTTTGGATTGGGTTTTCCTAGGGATAAAAAAAAAACATAGATATGTATAAAAAAATCCCTTAATGTAATTCCCCCAAGCAATAAAAATATTGATGTGCTGATGCTGCTACCACCCTCTTCTGACCGCCGCGACCGCGTGTTGTGCTGGTATCGCTACTCTGCATCTTCCGCGTCTACCATGGTTGTTCTCCACTCACGCGCAGTCATCCTTCTCCGATTTTGGCATCAGCAAAGGCATTGGCACTGGTGCTTTTTTTAGGAGAAACCCTACCCCGGGAATAGAGAACTAGTAGGAATCTGAATCGTTCAAGATTGTGCATATAGATTTGGAAATGGATTCCGTAGAGATGAAGAGGTTGAGCCATGGATGTGGGTTGTACCACACTCCCATGGATCTAAGAAATATCTCCGATGCACGGACTTGATTGGGAAAGCATCAAAACATGCCGTTCGAGAAAAAGTGCAGTCCTTTTACGTATCTCGGATTCACTAGTTTCACTATCAGCTTGTGCATTACAGTACATTGCACGTTAGTAGGAAAAACAACCAAGAATTGAATCTCCAAACTAGTTTTCTTTTATATTTTTCCTGAATGGCCTTACAGGAATGACCACACTATTAAAGCTCTGGTTCATGTTGGTGTGCATAAATCTTTCAACATAATCAAATCCAACGTCTTTGCTGGTATTGGTAAGTGCTTGCTGATCTTTCAGAAACTATTGCTCATTCGAGTACACCAGTGTAATCTGCTGAGTCTACTTCCATTATTTGGTTTATTTATTCATTCTTTCAAAACCATAATTTTTGTACAGGGAAATATAGTACTGTCACATGATACATGATTCATATTGACAGGGGCCACTTCCAAACGCACCACTACTTGCATCCTTCAAACAGTTCAATGAGTTTGTTGTTCATCAAAACATCAGCCTTGAATTCACTGTTAACGATCTGATTACTTAAACAATCTCGTTGAGTACCAGTTGCAGCTGTTCCAAATGTTCCTGTTGGTTGATACCATTTACAAATGTTGTGATAAATCTTCCTAAATATGGCCTTAACACGTTGTATATCAACCTCATGATTAGCTTCACAATCTCACAAAGCCTACTCCATTAAATGGCCAAAATGTGCCAACAAGAGGCAATACAACATTGCCTTCCATATCTTGCCACCATAGTTGTTCATCCTAATGTAGGATGAAGGTGAAGTTAGGAACATACTCATCTAGGTGAGTATATACCACCCTACTTTCGTAAGGAACTGGTGATTTATTATCATTGTGCCTATGAGAAGAAGACATTTTACAATTAGAATAAGATATCAGTGTGCTTAAATTATTATTTTTATTTTTAGAATGATTTTGACCACAGGGTTCGTCCAACAATGTTCATGATTTTCACTATGCCTAGATAGTGCATGTTTTAAATAAAAAGAGTCCTCGACAATGATGCTAATGATGAGTGACAAATAACCCTATCCTCATCCATATGAATCATTAAGCATTCATGTGTGATTTGGTTGAATTCTGTGGACCCTTTGTCTTCTGGTATACTAGCCTCTAGGAAGTGAAACTAACTTTGTTAGTCATTCATTGTCTTCCCAATTACACTTATGATATGCAAAGGTATGGTTAAGTGTAATTGAGGCATATGATTTTTATTATTTTTATGTTTTATGTTTTGGGTGCTTAAAATAAAGGAAGAAAAGAATGAAGTAATTTATTACTAATTTAATCTAACAAGCTATACCTAACTAATCCTAACATAAGCATCCCCTCCCACTTGCTGTACACATCCTAAACATGTTTAATGCTACTAGGTTACTAAACATTAAGCATTACTAGGATTACCAAGTGTCAAGTGTATGCTCAAAGTGGTCATACTTATGTGCTTAATAAATTGTTATTTAATCTAGCTTAATTTAGCTTAATTACTTAAAGCATTAATGGAAATTTTATAAAACATTAAATGCATAAATAAAATATTTAATCTAGTCAAAGTGCTATAAGGTTTATAGGAGAACTCATCTTTATTGCCGCACACACTGTCATGCTAAGGTACAATAGTGCTTGAATAAAGATCCATATACCTAATGACTCCTATTGTGGGCACTTGGAAAACTATTCTAACCCTAGGAAAGAAAAACTATAAGAGCTTTGCTACACTATGACAAATATTGCTAATACACGTTGGGAGCATGCATATTTATAAGCAAAACAAATCCTACATTGACAGGGCCATGTCAAAGCATCAAATCATGCATTGATGGGACCTAGTTGACAGGGCCTAGTTAACACAGCTAATTTATAATTCAATATCTACCAACCAATTGTGCCACTAAGCCAAAACTTATTTAATTTCTATAATTATATGGTTGGCTAATTTAAATTCCACTATTTGGTTCTAAAAATAATTCACCACTATGTAGTTATCTGACCATCACTTCCATTAACACTCATCACAAGTAATGATTACTTGAGATAATGTAAGTTTAATAATTAAATTAACACTTTGAATTAGATATTTTAAAGCTAATACTATAACATATACATGTTTTTATAATATTATATAGACTTATATAGTCATAGATATAGGATATATATGTTATGGTTAAATATTATAGAAGTCTATATATATACTACTAAGCATATATATATTAAAGTTTATTACTTACTATTATGTATATATGGATTTAAGTTGTGGGAAGTTGTCCAAAATAATGTTCTATATGCAAAACATTATACAGAAACTACAATTCCATCCCATCTAATGTCGATAACTTGCAGGTGTCTTTCGATAACTATTTCTTGATCTGAAATGGACTAGTCCATATTGCTGAAAACTTATTTGGCTTCTTCATATTCCATAATAATATTAAATCACTAACTTTAAAAGTTCATTTCAGAGCTTTTCTATTGAACCAATTTTTGAATAGAGAAGCATTCTTTAATAAATTATCTTTAGCTCTATCCATTTTAGCTTTCTTTTTGATGAGCAAGGTCATGAAACTTCTATCTTTATCAATTCTCTCACTATACTTTTGCACAAAACCTAAGGTCAAACTTATAATATTGTTCGTAATTCTAGTAGGTAAACCATAAATCAAGTTATAAGCTGATGTTCCAATAGCCTTCTTGAATCTAATACAATCAATCCATAATGCATATTGTCAGTAATCAATTCCATTTCCTAGATTTCCATCTATTGAATTTTTGATGTAAGAAATGTTGATATATTTAAGCCATCTTATGGAGAAAAATTTTTAAATTAATATTTAGGTTTTATGAGATCCAAATGTTATTAGTGAATTCAAGATGGTGTGCAAGTGGAAAAGAGACAAAATTTTAGTTACCTTCTCTATATAATGGAAGTGTGTTTATGAACAAGTAGTGTGTCTATTTTTTACAACAATGGAGCTTGGTTTTAATTTTCACTAATTAAAAATTTTTGAAAGGAGAAAAACAAAAATATTATAATTTTTCATTCAAGTGAAACATAGTGGAGGAAACCATAATTATTCAACATTTTTAAGGATATTCTAAAACCTACTAGCTATAGAGCAACAAGAGATATTTCACTAAGTTACAAAACATTGAATGATGGATCTAATAAAATACCATTATTTGCACAAAAATTCTAACTATTTTCTATACACCACATGAACCATAAAATTTTAATGACATGGGAGTGCAAAGCTTAATAAAGCTTCACAAATTCATAAATATTTTAAAAACTGTTGGAGCATCATTTAGGATTTGAAAATGAACAACAAAAATTCAAATTATTAATACTAAAAATGCATCCTAAAATCCTAAAATATATTTCTTATTCAATGGAACCCATTAGAAGCAAAAGAAATGAACAATGAATATATGAAAATCAATAAAATTTTAAGCCCAAACTTAGACACAAGGCATACAAATTCATCCATGAAGAAACCTAGCAACAAAGATGGAATTAAAGGATTCATCAAATCAAACTACAACAAGAAGGAAATGTGCAACCTCTCTTGGCTAGGTTAGGCCATGACCCAAAATGATGCCTATGGCTTAGGTGAAGCCATCACTAATGATAGTTATGATGGCAGTGTGGTAACAAAGGCAACAATGGTGCAGTTGTAGCCTTCACTAGAGAAGGGTAAGAAAGCATCTATTTTGGATTGAAGGAGATGACATTGAGGTCATAGTAGGGCATTGCAACTAGCAAGTTTTCCCTCAAACATGGGAAGAGGTCAACATAATATCAAGCCACGAGATAAACATACAAGTGTTTGATTTACGTGTTTTGTGTAAATGTATCGATAGAGCGGTAACAAAGCTATGAAGCCTTAACAACATTATTTTTTAAGAAATATACATATTGCATTGTTTTAAAAGATGAAAAAGGTTTATGGCTTAGGAGAAAAATATTTATGAATGTATGATAAAATAATTTTACTTTCCATAGAAAATTATGTTTAATTCTCCAAGAATATTTGTAGTCTCTTATGGGATACTTGCTAAATTTGGCATATATTTCTCATTTTTTGTAACTTCCTATGGTGAGTTCATATCTTTCCCATTTTTTTTAGTTAATTGGCTAATGGTTTAGGTAGTATTATGCTTGGAATTTAATTTTGGGATTTTTCCTAGATTGCTTTTATAGCTCTATCATTGCACAATATTAGGCTTTTATTAAAGTAGTCATAGAAGAGCTTATGTTGTTGAGAAGCCTCAAGAAAAATTTAATAGTAATTTCTTAATGAAATTTCCTATTTTAAGCATAGAGAATCTAGGAAAATATTTAGTATTTTGAGACAACTGAAGTACCTTTATTTTTTAAAAGTGTGTTGCCTTATTATTTCAATCAAGAAATTATTAAATTTTTGAATGATCTATTGAATGAAATCTATGATAGCTATTAAATAGCCAAAAATAGGGACTCGTACTTTATCATTTACGCAACATTTTTGATAGTATAATAAGATTATCTTTTATGAAATTGCTTGTTGAGATCAAAAGATTTGAACAATTTGTAGTTGTTGAATTCAAAATAGCTTGATTGCAAAGTGTTTCCTTGTGTCAATTTATTTTGCTTAAATACTTGAGATTTTACAGAAATTTGACCTCTTTTATTTCTCTTTCTAAGTCCATTGAATCTTGCTCTATTTCTAGTTTTCTTGTGGAATTTTCTCTTTGGGGGAAATTGGGAGTATATTGGCAAAATTGTGCTTAAATGTTTTTGCAAAATTTTATTTGTTACAAGTAATGTAAGAATTTCTCTTGTTGAGTAGAAGTTGGAGTAAGAATTTCTTAGGCTACATATCAATGGATTACTCACATATGTGGTTACCTTGGAAAGGAGAGCCAAATCAAATATATGTTTATAATAAACCTTTGATGAGTGAAAATATTACTTCAAATGGAAAGAATAAAGTTATTGAAACAAGAGCTTTTGAAACTAGAGTCTGCACACTTCAAGAAGTTGATAACTTGAACAAAGAAGAATCCCAAAATGAGAGCAAATGGGAGGTATACTTTGATGGTTCTTATAACTCTAAAGGTTTAGGAGCTGTGATAGTTCTAGGAAAATATGATTCCCCAAAAATATTCAAGGTAATTCATCTATCTTTTTCTTGTACTAACAACAAGGTTGAATATGAAGCTTTGTGTATTGGAATTAAAACATCATTGGAAAAAGAAATCAAGGAAATCATCATAATGGGAGACTCAAGATTATTTTGTGAGCAAATTAAAGGTAATTGTGTGGTAAAAAGATCATTCTTGTGACCTTATAAATATCTCATCTATAAAATGTTGGATGAATTTCATCACTACAAAATAGAACATATAGGTAGAGAGGATAATCACATAGTGGATGATTTAGCAAAGGAAACTTCAACATTAGATGTTAAAAAGATAAAAAGTTATGAGGGTGTAATGATCGAGAATGAACATCAACCATTGGTACTAGATAACATAAGGCATTTACAAGTATCCAAAGATGATGATCAAGTACTCAAGTTTATGGAAAATAAACAAGAATTTAAAAGTCAAATCATACTAGAAACAATTTCAAGGTTTAAGACATTCTATTTCCAAAAAAGTGATTCATTATGAACATGAGTTTAGCAAAATTTTTCTCACCATAAAAATATATACAGAATCTAGATGATCGAGCTTATGAAGTAGTGAATTTTGGATCTACTGAGATGTCAAAGATGTTAAATGTCATAAAGGAAAAAGGATTTAGTTTTAAAGAAAAATTTACTATTACTCTTGAAAAATAATTTGAAAATTTTTTCTTAGTCTTATGACAATCTTAAGGCTTTTAGACTAGATGTGATGACACATAAAATTCCTTTAGTAAATGGTTGTAAGAAAATTAGGCAAAAAAAAAAGAAGAGGAAATTTAATCCATCATTTAAGCCAACTATGGAAGCTGAGATCAAAAATTTATTTCAAGCTCAAATCATATAACTGATCCAATATTTGGCATGGCTTGCTAATCTTGTTCTAGTAAGAAAGAAGAATGGTGATATTAGGCTCTGTGTAGATTTCAAAAATTTGAATGAAGCCTTTGAAAAAAATAAATGCCCACTTCCTAGAATTGATGAGATGCTAATTAAAGTATCAAGTTGTTAGGCTTATTCTTTCTTGGATGGTTTTTTAGGCTATAATCAAATCATGATAGATAAAGGTGATAGATATAAAAAAACATTTATCACCAAGTGGAGAACTTTTTCTTACCAAAGAATGCCATTTGGATTATAAAATGCTAGAGCTACTTTTCAAAGAGTAATGGATTTAGCCTTTAAAGGCTTAATAGATGAATTCATTATGATTTATTTGGATGATATCATCATCTTTGCAAAAAGGAAGGAAGATCATATTGGTCATCATCAACAAGTTTTTGACAAATGTCATGAGTATGGTATTTCATTAAATCTTAAGAAATGTATCTTTGTAATTAAGTCTAGAAGTTTACTAGGTCATATAATTTGTCAAGTAGGAATTACTATAGATAAATTTTGAATTCAGGTAGTACAGAATATTGAACATCCTACAAGTAAAAAGTGTCTTAGATAGTTCTTTGGAAAGATAAATTTTATTAAAAAATTTATCCTTGGATTCACTGAAATTACTAAGCCTCTAATGCATATGTTAAAGAAAGATGTCCTAGTAGAGAAAACACTAGAATTAGAGAAAGATTTATCAAAAATTAAGAAAGCCATTCAAGAAGTTCCATAGTTGGTAAATCCACAATTAAAAGAAGACTTTTGGTTGTATGCTTTTACTTCAAATGATTTATTTGCTACCATTTTAACTCAAAAAAATGAAGGTCAAGACGAATTGATTAGATTTTTTTGATATCAATTGAAAGGGACAGAATTAAATTATTCATATCTAGAGAAACAAGCATTCATAGTCATTAAAGCACTTTAGCATTTCAAATATTATTGGAAAGATCATTAGTTCATATTATGCTAATTGAGCCAACAGTCAAACAATTCTTAGCTTAGAATGAAATTGGATTGAAAAGAGGAAAGTGGCTCATAAAGCTTCAAGGCTTCAATTTTTCATTGGAAATATGAAAAAGTATTTTCGGAATGGGATTAGCCAAGTTAATGGCTAAAGAAGAGCAAATATTTGTATTAAGAAATCATGAAGGAAATTGGTATGATGAGATTCTAGAATTTCTTGTTACATGAAAGGTTTCAAATAATTTAATTGCAAGTCAAAAGAGAGCTCTCTCCAAAAAGGAAAATAAATTTGTGGTTAAAGATATAGTTTTATATAGAAATGATTTCAAAGGGGTTTTTTTGGAATGTGTTCACAATGGTCAAATTGATCCTATCTTAGAAAAATTTCATGATCATTCTAATTGATTATATGAATCTCCTAAGTCCACTATGCAACATATACTTTGTTATGGTTTTTATTGGCCTAATATATATAAGATATTAGTTTGAAAATTTAAATATGTTACAAACATCAAATTCATGGACCAAAAATCAAAATGGCTAGAGCTCCTTTAAAACTAGTAATTGCGGATAGATCATTTTAGCAATGGGGCTTAGATTTTATTGGTATAATTACTCCTTTAAGAGCTAGGCATAAGTTCATTCTCATAGCTATTGATTACTTTACCAAATGGTTTGAAGAAAAATATTTAAGGAAAATTCCAGCATCAGACATGATTAATTTCTTGGAAGAAAAAATTCTAAGTCATATTGATCTACTTGAAGTATTAGTATCTAACAATGGACCAACTTTTCAATGTAAAGAATTTATAACATGGGCATCTAAAAAATCCATCTTTCTATTTTCTTCTTCAAATTATTATCCTCAAGGAAATGGCTTGGCTAAATCTATAAATAGAAAGCTTATTTCCTACATAAAAAAGTTGATGGATGAAAATCTAGGAAATTGGATTGATTATTTACAATCTACATTATGAATTGACCATATTAGATTTAAGAAGGCTATTGGAACATTAGCTTATAACTTGGTTTATGATTTACCCACTAGAATTATGAACAAGATTATAAGTTCATACTCAAATTTTGTGCAAAAGTATAGTGAAAAAATAAATAAAGATAGAAGTTTCATGACCTTGCTCATCAAAAGAGAAGTTGAAATGGATAAAGCTAAAGATAATTTATTAAGGAATGCTTCTCAAGTTAAAAGGTGGTTTGATAGAAAGGCTCTAAATAGAACTTTTAAAGTAGGCGATCTTGCATTATTATAGAATATGAAAAAGCCAAATAAGTTTTTGACAATATGGATTGGTCGATTTTAGATTAAGAAACAATTATCGAAGGACAATTACAAATTATCAATGATATTGGATAGAGTTTCAATTTTCATAGAATGTTTTGTATATAAAAAATTATTTTGGACTACTACCCCCAACTTAAATCTATATATAAAAATTAATATATGTATATAGTATGGGATATATATATGTAGGTAACTATAATAATATTTAGTATACATAGTAGTAAGTAATAAAATTTTGGTAGTAATATATATAATAAATAGTATATATATAGAGACTTATATAACATTTAACAATAACATATATATTCTATACATATGCTTAGATGAGTTTATATAATATTATAAAAACATGTATATGTTACAATACTAGTTTAAAAATATTTAAATTCAAAGTGTTAGTTTAATTATTAAATTTATAATATCCCAAGTAATCATTAATTGAGATGTGTTTGAGTGGAAGTGATGGTTAGATAACTACATAGTGGTGACTTAATTTCAACAACCAAATAGTAGAATTTAAATTAGCCAACCATATGATAATGGAAATGAAATGAATTTTGGCTAAGTAGCAAGGTTGGTTAGTAGAATTGGTGGGAATTTCAAACTTATCTTTCACTATATAAGGAGATGTAAATTGCTCATAAAGGCATCATTTTTAAATTCAAATTTTAAGTGAAAAATCAAGGAAAGTATTTAATTGTGAAGTAGAATAATGGTTCTTGGAGATAGGGCAATAGGAAGGCCTTTTATCTCATATGTTACGGGATGTTTTCCAAAGCATGTATTGAAAGCCTATTGTAAGGCGACTACCCATGGAGCATCTAGTGAAAGTCCTTTCTTGATTTTTCTTTGAAATGAGTTTAGATTTCTCACTAGTGGACTTTCTATACATTCCAATGCTTGGGGAAACTTTCATGAATGCACCATCCAAGCTAAAAATCAAGGAAAGTCCATTAACGATGATTTTTGGGGAGAGGCTTTGGTATCTCAAGACACAAAAGAAAGTAATTGGGAAGAATGTAAAAAATTAGCAACTAAAGAGTTGGAGGCGAAAGAAGAAAAGATAATTGTGAAAGACAAAGGTGAAGATCAAGTTAAGGTTTCAACTACGCAAGAAGAAGAAAAAAGGGTATTCATCAAAACTGAGATTACATATTAAAGGGTTTATGACATGAGAATCCCTAAGAAAGTTATTTTAACTATTCTTTTCCCACCTACAAAATAGTTGTATGAAATTGTATTCTTATAGTTTTTTAAGTTTTCTTTAGGAAATGAGGTTTTTATTTCATCAAACCGTAAGTTTGATGAAAGTTTTCCTCAAAAAATATTTCCATTTTTCCATGTAAAAAGAAAAGTTCCTATTAATGTTTATGTTTAAAAAGGGGATTCTGAAATGTTGATACATTTAAGCCATCCTATGGAGTAGAATTTTTAAATTAATATTTTGGTTTTATGATATCCAAATGTTATTAGTGAATTCAAGATAGCATGCAAGTGGAAAAGAGACAAAATTTCAATTACTTTCTTCATAGAATGGAAGTGTGTTTATGAACAAGTACGGTGTCTATTTTTTACAATTGTGGAGCTTGGTTTCAATTGTCATCAATTAAAATTTTTGAAAGGAGAAAAATAGTAGTATTATAGTTGTTCATTCAAGTGAAACATTCAAGTAAAACATAGAGGAGACAACCATAACTATCAAACATTATTTAAGAATATTCTGGAACCTGCTAGTTATAGAGCAACAAGAGATATTTCATAGAGTTGCAAAACATCGAGGGCTAGATCTAATAAAATACCATTATCTACAAAAAAAAGTCTAACTACTTATTTTTCATTGCATAAGCCATGAAATTTTAATGACACTGGAGTGCAGAGCTTAATAAAGATTCACAAATTCGTAAATATTTTAAAAACTATTGGAGCATCATCTAGGATTTGAAAATGAATAATAAAAATTTAGATTATCAACACCAAAAATGCATCTTGAAATCCTAAGAAATATTTCTTTTTCAACATCACCCATTAGAAGTAGAAGACATGAACAATGAATATATGAAAATTAGTCAAATTTTAAGTCCAAACTTAGGTGCAATACACAAAAATTTATCAATGAAGAAACCCTAAAATAGAGATGGAACTAAAGAATCCATCAAGCTAGACTATAATAATGAGGAAACATGCAACCTCTCTTGGCTAGGTTAGGTCATGATCCAAAATGATGCCTATGGCTTAGGCAAAGCCATCACTAATGGTAGTTATGATGGTAGCATCGCAACAAAGGTGACGACGGCATAGCTGTAGGCTCCACCGAAGAAGGGAAAGAAAGAATTTGTTCTAGCTTGGAGGAGATAGCATCAAGGTAGTAGTAGGGCATCATAGATGGTAGGTTTTCCCTTGAACCTAGGAAGAGGGTGACATGATATCAAGCCACGAGATAAGCGTACAATTTTTTTGTTTACACAAAATGCATAAACATGTCAACAAAGTGGCGACAAAGCTATGAAGCCTTAATAATATTATTTTTAAGAAATATATATATTGCATTATTTTAAAATATGGAAAAGGTTTATGGCTTAGGAGAAAAATATTTATGAACATTTGATAAATCTAATTTTACTTTCCATGGGAAATTATGTTTAATTCTCCAAGATATTTGTAGATTCTTATGAGACACTTGCCAACTTTGGCATATATTTCTCATTTTTTGTAACTTCCTATGATGATCTACATGATATTTATTACCAAGAAAACACTTTATCATCATAGCTTAAATTTCTAATAACTTCATATGGAAGCTATAACTTCGTAGGTTGTCGTGCTTATATTAATGGTTAAGGACAAAGTTGTAAGGCTTAGGGCCATGTGATGGGCATTGGTATAGATAGAAGAGGTTGCATGACCACTATTGTAGGTGGGTTGAACAATGAGAAAGATGTTTGAGTTAGAACTTATGGTATGAAGGGGGGAGAGGGATTTTGATAGGCTTGTGTTGCTTGGGGCCCCAATGAGGGTTCTGTTGGTATGAAAAAAGAAGGTGGTGAGCTAGACATCACCAAGGCTATGTGACCGAAGTGAGGTTGAGTGGAAAATGACATCGATAAGAATAATGATGTAGAGTGAAACATAGGTTGTGCTTAGTGTGTAGAGATGATGGGTGTTAATCTAAACATGGTAGGCTAGACATGAAGAGAAGCAAAAGGGATTTGTCATATAGATGAGGTAGGAAAGGCTAAGTTGTGTGAAATGGTTTAGGGAGCTAATTATTGGAAAAGGCTCCCTATGAAGTTCTCAGGCACTAGTTCGGCCTCAAACTCATTGTGCTTCTCATGGTGACTCTCTAAGCAAATTTCCTAACTAAACTCATCAACAGCTATGAGTTGTATGAGCATAAAAATTGATGAGGGGGATCTTGTCATAAGGATATGGGATAAATTCTTTCCCATCCCTATGTATGATTTTGAATTGATGCTTAGAATTAGATTCAAAATGAGGTATTAGTAAATTAGCTTGTATCTAGCATGGATGAAGTTATAAAAGTCCTTATTAATCACTGAGAAATATAGGTTCTTTTCAAAATGAGGTATTAGTAAATTAGCTTGTATCTAGCGTGGAGGAAGTTATAAAAGTCCTTATTAATCACTGAGAAATCTAAGTTCTTTTCCATATACCTTAGTGATTGTCTTCATTCTATGATTGTAAGGTCTTTTAGATCATAGACACAAATTGCATCTTGGCTGGAGGCCATGTATGTAAGGTCTAGTGGTAATATGGTTGATTTTTGAAAAAGCATTAATTTAGAACTTTAGCTAATTTGTGAATTAATAGTTTCAACAGGTAAAACTACTTAGTGTATAAATGATTTTGGCTATGTAATTGTATAAAAACTACAATTATTGGTGTAGTGTAGATTGCAATGGTAGTGTTGTACACTACACGTAAAAATTAGTTAATTAATTTTTTTGAATTTCTTAATTTTTGCAACTGTAGGTGTAGTGCATGTGATAATGACAGTGCTATACACTATACTAGTAAAAATAAAAAATTAATTAACCTTAAATTTTTTAAGGTTCTAGAGTACAAAAAGCAGAGGCTTGCACTGTAATTGGCTATTGGAGGAAACTGGTGTGACCAATGTCAAAGATAAGTTTTCAATTTTTGCATTGAGTTCACTCCACCCAACCTGCGTTGGTAAAACTATGCTAGTTTTTGGCCTTGGAGAAAGATACAATGGGTTTTTCAACAATAAATATGATAGGTATTTTCTATATACCAAATATGATGGTAGTTTCCCAAAAAATAGACTAGTATTTTTCCTATTGGAAAAAATATGCTGGGTGGTTCTTGGAAGAGATATGATGGTTTTCCTGGGAAAAGATATGTTGGGTTTTTCTAGTAATAAATAAGCTAGGTTTTTAAAAAGTATGCTAAGTCAACAAAAATACACAAGGCTTCAAAAATATGTTGCACTTTGTGAGCACACCTAAAACCCAATTTTATGAAATTTTGAAGTTTAGGTTTTGTTGGGCCTTAAAAAGTCCAACACTTGATGGAGAAATTAATAGAAAGCCAAACTATTTTTACATTTACACCATATTTATGGAGAAAATTTTATGAAATAAGATTAAGAAATGAAATTGCTCAATTTAGCTTCTCAAAGATGACTAGAAAATGAGAGTTAAATTATTTATTTTAAAAGGGGCAATTTCATGAGAAGCATACCAGAGAAAGGTGTTAAAGGAAAGTGCTCTTTATATAAGTGTGCTTATTTTGAGTTCATAAGCATGGATTTAATAAAATATTAGTAAAATGTTTTTAGCCTAAGTTATGAGGAAATTATGGTTTTCCCATATACAATGGAGGAGAAGAAATTTGGGAATTAATTTGAAAATTGCAAAAATTTTCATTTGCAATTGTGTCTCCATTGGTTCCTACATTTTGTTAGTTTATTAGTTTATTAGTTTCAATGCAATGGTAAATTGGATGTTCGACAAGAATAATGAAATTAAGTGCACTCATTTTCCCTATAAATATGCAAGAAAATTTGTGAAAAAAAATATCAAATAACTTCATCACAAGGAAATCAATTGCTATACTATACATTTCAATCTATAGTGGTTTCTAAACAATGGCAGAAATTTAAGTTGTAGAGCTAAGAATCTTAAATTAAACAAAGGGAAAATACCCAGTCCAAGTGCTTAATAGCATTTGATTAAATGTTGGAAGAGCAAAACTGTAATTTTGACACAAAATTAACAAGATTCTTGTTAAACGATGTTGAAAACAGTTAACAAAATTGCCTAGAAATTCATTGATATTTCAAACAAGAACCCTTGTCATAGAAGAAATTATGACAATACAAAGTATAGCCACAAACAAATGAGAATTCTATATTTATAGAAGAACACAAGCCTAGAAACCATGCAAAGAAGTAGATCTATACAAATTAGTGTTCCAGAGAAATAATCATGCCAAACCTATAGACATCAATAATTTAACATTTTTTAAATAAAAGCCTTAAGGAAGTGGCTACCAAATATTGAAAATTGCAAGTCAAAGAACCCTAAATAGAGGGTATCTATCATGAAATTTTTCCATAGCAATGCTAGAGATTTGGAAGATAGCTCCTCTCTACTACCCATGCATGAGTTCCACTCTAGAAGAAATCATGCAGCCACAAGGCATTAACACCATGAAACCAGAATAGGGCTTGAATCTATGATTTCTTCTTTGTGATGGAGGCAATAGTTACTGAGTAGCACTAGACAGTAATGAGTGCAAAAACCAAGGGCGACATTAGTGGTAGTGCCATGCCTAAGCCATAGTAGCAAGATTTGAAATCAAGAAATGTAAGACTTACAAGGAACACATGTAATGGAGGTAGCATAATAGTGGGCATGATGGCCATAAAGACAAGCATCAATGTGAGTCGCATAAAAAAAAACCACGTATATTAAGGTTATATGACCTTAATAACTATTTTACTCTAAAATAAAAGTGGATTATTATAAACAAGGAACTAAGGCTTATTTAGATTACAACTAGTATTTTTTTTTTTAAAAGAAAGGAAGGTTTACGGTTCCAAAATGGGAGAATTTATAATCATTTAATAAATAAAACTTTGCTTTTTGGAATTTAAAATTTCCAATGGAAGTTATAATCTTACATGAAGATTATAAATAGATCTCCTAGATATTTGTAAGGTTGTGATTGATAAGAAGACACTTGCCAATTATAGCATATTTTTCTCTTAGAAGTTATAACTTCATAAAGAAGTTATGAATAAATTCCCTATATATTTGTAATACCCTTAACTTCCCATGATTATTGTAACTATCCTAAGATCACTATAAAAGAACCTTCAAAGGTATAGGAGAAGGGGAAAATTTTTGAAGAATATTGGATGAAGCAACTTAAAGATTGTAAAAGCATGGCTTGCTAAAGACATCAATTCAACTTCTTTGCTATAATCCTATGAGTTCCTTCTTTCCCACCTTGTTTTAGTTGCTTAGCTAATGGTTTAGATAGTATCATGCTTGGCATTAATTTTGGGATTTGTCCTAGGTTGCTTTTATAGCTATTTTTTTGCACAATATTAGACTCCTATTAAGATTTTCCATGTTGAAAAGCCTTAAAAGTAATTTAATAGTAATGTGTTAATGAAATTGCCTATTTTAAACATAGAGGATTTAGGAAAATATTTGTATTTTAAGACATATTAAATAGCTTCATTGTTTTAAAGTATATTACCTTGGTATTTCAATCCTAAAATTGTCAAATTTTGTTGAAGGCTCCATTGAATGCAATATTTGACAACTATTAACTAGCCAAAATAGAGACTCATACTTTGTTATTTACACATCGATTTTTGGTAGTATAATAAGATTGTCTTTATGAAATTTCTTGTTGAGTTTAGAAGGTTTGAACAATTCATAGTTATTGAATTGGAATAGCTTTATTGTGAAGTGTTTTCTCATGTTAATTTATCTTGTGTAAATATTTGAGATTTACACAAATTTGCTTTTTTTCCTTTTCTCTTTCTAAGTCCATTGAATCTCACTTTATTTCTAGTTTTCTTGTGGAATTTTCTGTCTAGGGAAAATTAGGAGTAGATTGGTAGAATTGTGCTCAAATATTTTTGCAAAATTTTATTTATTACAAGTAATGTACTATAGGGACCATATAGACTAAGTGATTAGACAAAATAGGAATCTTAAACAACTTATAGTATTTGACAAAGTTAGCTAACTCTCTTTTATGATAGTTAATTATGATTTCATAAAAAACCCAACCATTTCAACATTTACAACAACAAACACATACTCATGATTACTCATATTTTATAACCATTAAGTCTATTTGGAGGTATCTAGGCCTTGGTGTTGCTAGAGATCAATAAGCATCTAAACCCTATTTGAAGAACATCTTTGATTTTGTGACCCTTGATCATGTACCCAAAGGCCCACAACATTGGCAATTTGGTCCCAAATAGTCACCAATAGTTCTTTTGGTGGTAGAAGAAGGGCTGAAAATTTATCCTCTACATTCATAAGCTTGATAATCCTAGCACACCAATAGCTCTTTTTGTTGCTAGAAGGGTTTAAGAAATTAGATACTATTTTGGGTTCATGACCAAACAAACTAATAGTTTGGAAGATTTTAAAGGTTCCAAAGAAATTCTTGATTATAAGATTGATTATTCATCAGAAGGAGAACTATAAAAGGTTCTTAAGTTTGGAACAAGTAGTGGAGTAAAGAACAAAAATGTAAGAAAATCGCCACTTCATTCTTATTTATTAATCTATAAGAGAAGACCAAATAAGTATAATAATTCAATGATTAAAAGGAATTCTAATAAGATGGCAAATCATTAGCAAAAAGTTACACCATTAGGATTTTAAAACTACAACGACATTACTAAGGTAGTTTACAAATATTTTCCTGAGCCTTTTGTTCCTAGAAAAGCTTACTTGGCTGAAGAGTATATTTACTTATTTGAATTAGCTTTGGCTCATGCAAATGTTCAACATCAAGTTCAAGCTTGTAGGTTGTTTGTAGTAAATTTAAAGGATATGGTTCAGATTTGGTATTCAAACCTACGAAGCAATAGTATTACAAGTTGGGATGATATGAAAAGCCTTTTCTTGGCTAAGTTTGGCAATCAATTGGATCAACAACAACTGTACTATGGGCTAGTACAAGCTAAGTAAGGAGTTAAAGAATCTATTAGAGATTTCAATATTAAGTTTCAAAGAATTTGTGGGCTCTTTTAAAGATAATATAGACCATCAAATGAAGTGCTTAGAGGTACTTATCTTAAGGCTATGAATCCAAATCTTTCAATTTGGTTAAGGAGAACTCCAAACTTGCCAACATTGAATGACTACTTTAGTGAAGCTATACAGTTAGAAAAAAATTAAATTTGAACAACGGAGAGATTATCACAACTCAAAAAAGAGAAGAGAAAATGATTATTTCTATGCAAGATTTTTCTCTCAAATTAAAGAATTACCAAGTCCATATTGTATTAAGGTAGAGCAAGAGTTAGAAAGCAAAGAATCTGAAAAAGGACAGTTAATGAGAGACTTGTCCAACAAAGTAGTGAAACTAGAAAAAGCTTTGGCAAAAGTTAAAATCAAGGAAGAAAAGAAAAATAGAAAATATAAGCATCAAGATACTAATTTAGTAGAAGATGAGGATGAAAGTGATGTTGTTATGTTCAATTTTGTTGATATTGAATTAGATAATGAGCTATTTAGTGTTTATTATGTAAGCAAATCTTCTATCCATTGATCTAGTAATACCTCTTCCCTATCAAGTTCCGTAGAGGATATATTATCAAGTCAAGAGTGTAATAACAATGAAGAAAATGGATATAATCTAAGATAAAAAAATTAACTACTTCTAGACCTCCAAACATCATTTTTGATCCATCTACTAAGAGAAAGGTTTTTGAACTAAGTAGAAGAGAGAAAAATAAAAATAAAGAAGATCAATTAGAGAAGAGTAATCAAAGTCAAACTCTTAATAAATGGATGAGGAAACCAAGCTTTTATGGAGATGGAGAAAATGATTTAATTGAAGATATTAAACATGTCAGGGCCAATATCAACATATATTAATTGTTATAGATAGAAGATCAGCAAAGAAAAGCTTTGGAGTTCCTTAAAGGTAAAAAGAGAGTTGGAGAATTAGAGTTAGGCTATGTATCTAACATTAATAAGACAATAAAAGGTAGCTATGATTGCACTCCTAATAAAGAAGCTCCTCCTTTTCTTTTGACAATGAAGTTGAAAGACAAGTATCTCCACAATTTTTTAGTTGATTCTGAAGCTACATCCATTATTATGTCATTATCTATATGCAAAAAACTTAGCTTGATTCTAGAAAAATAAAATAAAAGATTGTTCAAGTGGATAAAAGTAGAGTAAATATTGTGGATTAACTATCCAATGTTCTATTAGAAATTTCTTTTGAACCCTGTATCAAAAGTAGAGTAACTATTCAAGTGGAAAATATACTAGATTCACATAGTCTTTTATTAAGTAGAAGTTGGAGTAAGAATTTCTCAAGTTACATATTAACATATTACTTACATATCTAGCTATCTTGGAAGGGAGAGCAAAATAAAGTATACATTTATAGTGATCCTTTAATGAGTGAAAACATTACTTCAAATGGAAAGAACAAAGCTATTGAAATAAGAACTTTTAAAACCATAATTTGCACACTTTAAGAAATTGATAACTTGGAAAAAGGAGAATCTCAAGATGAGAGTAAATGGGAACTATACTTTGATGGTTTTTGTAACTCCAAAGGTGCAATAGCTAGAGTAGTTTTAGTAAAAGATGATTTCCCAGAAATATTCAAGGCAATTCATCTATCTTTCTATTGTACTAACAACAAGGCCAAATATGAAGCTCTAAGTATTGGAATTAAAATTGCATTGGAAAAAGGAATCAAGGTAATCACCATAAAAGAAGATTCAAGATTGGTTTGTGAACAAGTTAAAAGGAAATTATGTAGTAAAAAGCTCATTCTTGTGACCTTAAAAATGCCTTATCTACAAAATGTTGGATTAGTTTCATCACTACTAAATAGAACATATAGGAAGGAAGAATAATTATATAGCAAATGACTTAGAAAAAGTAGCTTCATCATTAGATGTGAAAAAGATAGAAAGTTACAAAGGTGTAATGATTGAGAAAGAACATCAGCCATCAATACCAGATAACATAAAGCATTTACAAGTGGTTGAAGATGATAATCAAGTACTCAAGTTTATGAAAAATAAACAAGAATTTAAAAGTCAAATCATACCTAAAATTGCATCAAGGTTTAAGACAAATTCTATTCCCAAAAAGGTGATTGATTATGAACATGGGTTTAGCAAAATTCTACTTACTAGAAAAGATATATAGAATTCAAACAATCAAGCTTTTGAAGTGATAAATCTTGGATCTACTAAAATGCCAAAGATGGTGATGAACCGCAATATCATGTACCCGATATCACATCCACCACGTGATATTGCATCTTGCCTTATCTTCTATAAATAAGAGGTGGCACCCTTGGTTCCCATACATTAGATTTAGACCCTTAGCCGGACTCTTGTAGTTTTTTCATTCCAGAGTTAGAATTATTTCTATGTGCCCATAGTAGGAGTCATAGAGTGAATGGATCTTTATTCGAGAAATTTGTACCTGAGCACAATTTTTTGTATGAAAATAAAGACAAACCTTATGATAAACCTTGCAACATACAAATTAAGCTAATTAGTAATTAATTATTGTTTAATGCTTTCCTAGTTAATTAATATCTCTCTCAACCTTTAACCCCCTTAGTTAAATACACTTAGTACAATTGCTTCGAGCATGCGCGTAGCGCTTGCTAACCCAGTAACGATTAGCGTTTGGTAATCCCAATAGTGTTGCACTAGTTTAAGATATGTATGGCAAGTGGAAATGGATACTGGTGTTAGGAACATTTAGAAACTAGTTAATGAATAGTTAATGTAAGTTAGCCACTTAGTTCTCTCTCCCTCTCCTTTATTAGTAGAAGACATAAAAAATATCAAAGCTATAAAAATCATATACCTCAAGCTTACTTAACCATACAATCATGAAAATACAAGTTTGAGAAGAAAACAATTGATTAACCCTGAGTGTTTCATTAAGGCACATAAGCACTTGGTTTTTGGAGTTCGACCAGATCATGCATGAAACACTCGTATTCATATGGTTGTGTAGGGATATCTCGCCACTCATCATTGGCATCGTTGCTGGGGACTTAGTTGTTTGTGTGCTACGTAGAACATAGGAAATCATTCATATTGTTGGAACGTTAGAACGAACCCTTAGGGTTAATCAAAGAAAGATGAGACAACAATACATTGCACACCAAACAAGACAAGATGTCTTCTTCTTCGCATATGAGCATTTCACTGCCTAGGACTAACACAAGAGGCAGTTAACGGCATAATAAACATAACCATGATCTGCCAGTTCCTCAACAATTTTGTGTGGTATATACTCATCCCGATGAGTATGTGCCTGATTTCACCTTTATTCTCCATCAAGACGAACAATTCCGTTGGAGAGACTTGGAGGGTAACATAGTGTTGCCTCCAGACCGTTTAGTTCCCAACATGTTCCTTCATGTTCTCACAAGAATAGGCATGCTACTTTTATGTGCAGAATACATTGCACGTGATCATGACTCAAGAGACTATCATCCCACATAAGCACAACGTCAAAGGGACTTACAACAGGAGAGATACCATACATCTTTGAAGGGTAAATGGCCCCATGAAGCTTTGCACGTTTTGAGTGAAATTGAGGATGGTGAACCTACCTCAATAGGTTCCCCATGAAATGATGTTCCTCCTCCTAACATTGGTCAGGGGGTGGTGTATCAGAACCTCCACTCCACTATTCACAACCCTAGTTCTGATACCCATGAACACGAAGTGTTCAACGAAGAAACATGAACACATGATAAGGACGAACATTCTGATTGTGATCACGATCAAGGCCAAGACCACCAAAGAGAAGGTAGAAAACACCGTCATGGTGATGGTTCTCCTTCTTCTTCACCTTCATCGTCATCTTCACCCTCTCCTTCAGTGTCCGGACACAGTCATAGGGAAACCAATCATGAGATTAAGGGAAAACGAAGTGAAAGTCATTGACGAGACAGTCAAGAACGAGGATGACTGCACTCTAAATAATCAAGGCATAGAAGAAGGGAGAGTAGGGAACCATGTAGATACCATAGACACTATGAATGAGATGAACACGAAGAACCTCCACTTGCAACTAGAAGCATGCTAGATATAACAGAGGCAGTAAGAGTTCCAACAAGGCACCAAAACGATAGTAGGATCAAGAGGTTAGACATGAACAACATCCCACAATTTGAAGAGGGATATAACGCTGATCCTCAAAATCATTTACAAGCATTCCATGATGCATGTGCCTTGCAAAACATAGAAAAAAAATGGCAAAAACTAAAGTTGTTCCCAAGGACACTAGTAAAAGAAGCTGAAAGCTGGTACCAGTACTTAGAACCAGAATCCATTCGGAGGTGGATTACAATGTTATAACTATTCAATGATAAGTACCAAACGTACTCCCGAGTGTCTAACTTGCAAAAGAAAATCCAAGGATGGAAGCAAGGAAATCATGAACCCTTAGATCCTACCATGGGCTGCTATTACGCGTTGTTACATCATTGCCCTAGCCATGGTTATTCGCAGCGGGATCAACCATGCCATCTTATGGATGGAGTTAGGCATGAAACAAGAAGAACCCTAGGGACATATGCATAAGGAAGGTTATCAGAGCTTAGGTCTCATCAAATTCATAGACTGCTAGAGCAAGTTGCCAAAGAAGAAGATGAGCTACAAAAGAGAGAAAGTGCGGAAGAATACAATTGAGATCCTTCCCTCTAAAAAAGAGGAGTGAGATTTTCTAAGGAGGAAGAAGAGTCACCACTCGAAGAGATGGTGAATAAGAGAAATTTGCCTCTCCAAAAGTTAACATTAGAAGTATCAACAAAGGTAGACCAAATATGGAACTCCATGAATAGTAGGTTTGAAACTATTCTTGAAATTGTAGAGGAGTCTAGGGAGCAAGCTAGTGACTGCGACAAAAAGAAAAAGAGAGAAGTGGAAAATACACGTAACAAGCATAAGGGAAAAATGGCCATCATAGAAGAGGTTGTGGATGTAGACATGGACAATGATAGTGGATGCAAGATATGCCAATACAAGCATCCTAAGGGATGTTGCCCAATGATCTCACATCTACAAGAGTTTGGGGTATATGCACTCAACCCACAACTAAATAAATAGCAAACACCCCGATGGTTACCTTATTCCCAAGGTAACCCAATGCAGTTCCACCAACCTTCAACATATTATCAAGTGGAACTCCACCACAAACTATTGAGCAACATCAACAATGGAAATACCCACAGTCATGGGGGATGCCACCACCAAGGCAACAATACCCATACTGGCAACTTGACCCATATGGCTACTACGTGTAGCATCCAATATCTCCACGTGACTCTGTTCATCACGTTACACCACAACATCACCATCAAGCCTATGAGTGTTATATAACTCCTTCTCCTAGGAGAGATAACCCACAAATATACCATCCTTCAAATCCATCCGCAGCTCTTACACCAATGGATCCATTACCACTCGCTCTAGCAATGCAAGGGGAACTCCCTACTCAACTGCAGCAACGCAATGCCACAAGGGCTATAAATCCTCAACCCACTATTGGTTCTGACAACTGTATGAAGAAAAGACCTTTCTTCAAAACCAATAGTCCAACCAAGCCCTTACAACCACAAGCAGGTGAACCTCTGAACACCTCCTCATCAAATAAAGCTTCAAAGCTCCCTTCAAACTAAACATCGAGCTCAACACATATGGTCATGTTATCACATGCCATTAATGACTAGATCAAGGTTGGCCACCTTCCCAGGAAATTTTCTAATCCTAGAATCCCTCTAATCTATCTCCAAATCACTAGGAATGAGCCATGCAAAGCTCTTCTAGATTCAAATTTTGGAGTCAACTTAATATTGCAAGAAATGTACAAAGCCTAGAACCTACCTCCATTGAAGAAGAGCAATATTCACCTAGAGCTGGCTAACCAGTCCATCATTGTTCCCTTGGGACTCATGGAGGACATCGTCACCACTATGTGTGGGTGGTCGTACCTAGTTGATTTCCTAGTGATACAAGTGAATAACGGTAAAGGTGACTTTCCAATCATAATGGGAAGGGCATGGATAAGTACTATAGATGCATGCCTAGGAATCCGCAATCTTTCCCTGGAAATATCTAAGGATAACACTTTTGGAAAGATCAAGAAGAAGAAGGTTCCATGCATCACATGCAGTGATACATGGTGAAATTGCATGTAGAGATCATGGGTTATGCAAAGTTTAGCATTTCCTGCATGCAACCGGTGTGCACAAGTCATTAACATACAAAAGTGCCTGTATGCAACAACCACATGACAAGAAGACACCCAGTGGTTGATAGTTGATCAAGAGAGCAACTCACTCATGTGCATGGAACTAACTGAGGAAATAACTTGCGCTTACATCGAAAGCATAGATGCACTAGAGAAAGTCCATTACCAACTTCCAAGCCTTAACCTTGAAAAAATTAATTGGGGGAAGTTGGAAATTCCTGAAAAATTCAAACAAGAGCCCCTAGAATAAAAACCATTTCCCACCGGTTTGGAATATATAATCCTTGAAAATGGAAAACTGGTAATCATCAACATAAGACTTACTTCCAAACAAAAAGGAAGATTACTGAAAGTAATAAACAAGTGGTCAAAAGCCTTTTCCTGGTTATATCCCGAATTAACTGAAATAGATCCTAAGATATGCCAGCATAGGATTTACACTGACCACTCCATGAAACCTCGAAAACAACCGTAGAGATGATTGAACCCAAAATTGAAGTAAGTAGTAAAAGAAGAAATAGAACAGTTTTTTAAGGTTGGGTTCATATATCCCATTGTTGATAGCAAATGGGTTAGCCCTCTGGTAATTCTATGTAAAAAGGAAGGAAAATGGAGGGTGTGCATAGATTTTTGGCTGCTAAACATGACAACATTTAAGGATCACTTTCCGTTGCCATTCATTGACCAAGTCTTAGACAACATAGTAAGGCATCGCTATTACAGTTTTCTGGATGGCTATAATGGATACAACCAAATTCAGATAGCCCTAGAAGACTAAGCCAAGACAACATTCACTAGTCCTTGGGGAACGTTTGTATATAAACAAATATTTTTTGGCTTTTGTAATGCTCCTGCCACGTTTCAACGCCTAGTTCTAAGCATATTCCAACAGCAGATAGGGAATGGAGTAGAAGTCTTTATGGATGACTTCTCCACCTATGGAACAAGTTTTGATCAAGCCTTCGACCAATTAGAGCAAGTGCTGAAAAGATGTGTAGAAACCAATCTAAGGCTCAACTGGCAAAAAAGCCATTGGTCCAAGAAGGCATAGTACTTAGGCATAAGATTTCACATGCAAGAATAGAGGTAGACCTAGATAAAATTAGGATCATCCAAGGAACCACCTATTAACTGGAAACTATCAAAGACATTCAGTCATTCCTTGGACACACTGGCTACTATAAGAGATTCATTGAGAACTTCTCTAAGATTTCCAAACCGTTGGTAGAGCTAACAAAGAAGGATGTACCTTTTGAGTGGACCAAGGAATGTGAACGAGCATTCCAAACCCTAAAATGAAAGCTAGTAGAAACTCCCATTCTACAAGCTCCTGACTGGCCTAGACCATTCCACATCATGACTGACACGTCCAATTATGCCTTAGGAGCTGTACTTACATAGTTAGATGACCAAAACTCCCTTACTACATCCACTATGCAAGTAGAAGTATCACTGGTGCACAACTTAACTGCACAATTATAGAGAAAGAATTAATGACTATAGTGTTGCACTGGATAAGTTCACACACTATGTGTTAGGTTACAAAGTGTTCATCCACATGGATCATAGTGCAATCTGGTTCCTCATGAATAAGCCAATGGTTAGCCCTCATATTATACAATGGTTGGTAATCCTACAGGAGTTCAACCTAACGATGATCGATTGGAAAGAAATCAAGAATTTAGTTGTAGATCATTTATCTCAGTTGCGCTGGGACAACAAAGAGGATGAATATGTAATGTCTGATCATTTTCCTGATGAAGCCCTCTTTGCCAGTGTAGTGAATAACCAACTACCCACGAAGATGAACTAGTATAGTAGCATTCTCATCTATCTCCTTACTCAAAAAACACCACAGGAGTTAGACCTTAGGAAGAAATAAAATTTTTTTCACAAAGCCAAGTACTTCATGGAGATCAATGGGCAACTTTACAGAGTGTGTCCTAATGGCTTGGTTCGATGGTGTGTGCCCGATGTAGACCAATAGAGAGTTCTCTAAGACACTCATGAGGGCCCTTGTGGGGCTCACTATGTGGGGAGATGAATGGCTATTAAGATCTTGATTGCAGGATATTACTGGCCAACATTATTTTGGGATGCCCATCAATTTGTTCGATCTTGTGAGCGTTGTCAATGTGATGGGAGAATAATTGCTAAAATGGAGGGTCTACAATAATGGATTCAACTGTTCGAACCCTTCAACATTTGGGGAATATACTTTATGGGGCCCATAACATCAATGTCCAATGGAAAAGCTTACATTGTAGTTTCCGTAGAGTATTTAACAAAATGGGCTGCTATTAAAGATTGCACATCATCTATAGCTACATGATTTGTGCAACAACAAATTGTAAATAGGTTTGGTGTGCCACGTGCACTTATTTCAAATAATGGAACACACTTCAAAGGTAAAAATTTTTGAAAGTTAATGCAATGCTTAGGATTTGAACATAAATTGACTACACCTTATCACCCCCAAGCTAACAGACAAGCTGAGGTCACCAACAAGGAGATCACTAAAATATTTACTAGCCCAATTAGTAAGTATAGGAGAGATTGGAGCACTAAACTGAATGATGCTCTTTGGGCATACCGCTCCACCTGGAAACTCCCTATAGGCTACTCTCCCTATAAGTTAGTGTACAGAAAGCTTCCAATGCTTCCGAATCAAACCGAGCTCTGTACACTATCAACAGCTTGTGACCTCCACCTCGACCTTGATTTAGCACAGAAATAAAGGTTGGCAACTTTAAATGTGCTAGACAAAAACCAATTAGCTGCCCTAACATCAAGTGAGTTGCACAAGGTATATAACAAGCAACATCATGACTTGAAGATTCAAAAGGTTAAGTATCAACCAGGAGATAAGGTTCTCTACTAGAACCCCACACATGTGCCACAATGCATAAAATTTCAAACACTATGGGAAGGACCTTACATTATTCATGCAACCTTTCCTTCAGGGGCCATGACCATATACAAACCTGAGAGACATGATAAGAGATTGTTAGTCAATGTGCAATAGACCAAACCCTTCCATGAATTTAGAATAGCCAGTGCACATAATACCTCTGAGAGGGGATGACCCTGCTCACTATTTTGGATCTCCTCCTTCCAACTCAGTTATGGGGTAGACGACCACCTCTGCTAACCAGTCGAGGCCCTTAGTTCCCTTTTAAGTTTTTATTTTACACAATTTTGTTTTACAAATTTCTTTAATTTTTCTTATTTTTGTTTTGCACCATCATTTATACTTTCTCATTTCTTTGTGTGACTTTGTTTTATTTTTTTTATTTGTTTTTTGTTTCTTTTGTTTTGTTAGATTTTTCACCTAATAAGTGCTCATGATGGTGGTATGAACTGTATTCTATTGATTGCTAATGTTTGGTTTTTACCTTTGAGTTATAATGTTGATACTAAGGTATGGTTCTTTTGATATAATGGGTAATGAGTCCACGTCATCCATGAATCCATGAATTTCTATGGTCTCTCTTGGCTTGGAACTGCATAATCCGCTTCTTTAATAATAAAACTATTAACGAATTGGTGACTGGGCATTTCACAAACTAAGGAAGGACTCAAGGACTGAAAATGGTGTGTCTTCAAAGGGATTTGATGCATTTGTGATAGCTATTCTCTTGGGTGCTTGGATGTTTTCTTCTTGAGTTTTCTTACCATTCTGACATTGCTCCATTATCAAGAAGCTAAGCCAATAAAAATAAGTCTTTGCATGGTGTGGTTCGGTGTGGTTCTCACGTAAAAAAAAATAGTGAGAATTCAAAGCACATCCCTTAGACAAAATAATCATTTGAGCTACAAGCACTAGTTATGGAACTAAATAGACATGTTACCTCTAACTAAGGCCCTTTCTCACTTCCTACTTCTCCCTTTCTCGTTTTCCTTGGAATGGTGGTGACTCTTTGGCAGAAACATTCTTGTTACTTCAAGTGGATGGATTGGCCAAGTGTATTAATGTGAAGTCACTGGATGTGGATTGTTTGAGGTTGGATTTGGAATGAGATCTACTCAGTCACGTTAACCATAAGTACACAAGGGGCTATACACCACCTTGTTCTTGGGACTCCATTCCATTCTCTTCTCCCCATCATTCTTTCTCCATTTTCCACTTCATTATCAGTTGTATCAGTAGTCTATATTTTGGTTGATGCATTATTTTCTCTTTGGTGAATTCTTGTGGTTAAGTCTTTAACTCTTGCTTTCAAATGACATTTCTAGAGTCTACTGACTCTTTGAATGTGGATTTGTCAGGGCATAAAGGGCATGAGCCTACTTTGGGGAGGACCCAGTGGCATTCCTATTTGGTGCATTAGTTAACTTCTTTCTCTTAAACATTTTCGTAATCAACATTTTTTTGTTTCATTCCCATCTCTGACATCCAGTTTATCAGCATTGTTGTTGTTTCTTTTTCTCCATCTTTCTTATTACTTTTCTTTTTCCATTCTATAGCTATCAAAGGATTACTCTTAGTCATAGGGGCCTTGGTCCAATTTTTTCAATTATTCCTAACACCTACACCTTGGGTAGTCACTAGTGTTATATCTCTAGAACCTGTATTGGCCATATCACAACTCAGCCAATGGACCTTACACCGAGGCAAGGTATCAATTGTATTGTGATTTACATATCCTTGCTCATATGTGACTATGTTATGTGTGAAGATGGAAATCATACAACAATGGATTGGACCTAGAGAAAACACTCAGGATGGACTGGTGCTAGAATGGTTGTGCAAGGAAAAAGATTGATGTCACAACTATGGATGGACAATGGAAGGTGAAATCTTGGTGTTAGCAGCAACACATCTTCTACTTTTCTCTCTCTCTCTCTTCTCTCTCAGCTGCCAAATAAGGCTGGATGTCAATTATGTAGAGTGTTCACTTTTGTAGTCATGAACACTAATGTTGCCATGTATTGTAATGTTGATCCATTCACATGTCATCCCATGCACCATTAGTTGTCATTCAAGTTAATAATCCCATACCTTCCCAATATTTTGTAAGGAACTTGAGGACGGGTTTTCATTTAGTCATGGGGATATGATGAACTACGATATCATGTATGCGATATCACATCCACCACGTGATATCGTGTACATGATATCGAATACGTGATATCACGTACACGATATCGATATCATGTCCTACCTCATCTTCTATAAATAAGAGGTGACACCCTTGGTTCACATACATTAGATTTAGACCCTTAGCCAAACTCTTGCAGTTTTTTCATTCCAGAGTTAGAATTATTTTTGTGTGCCTGCAATAAGAGTCATAAAGTGAATGGATCTTTATTCGAGCAATTTGTACTTGAGTACAATTTTTTGTATGGAAATAAAGATGAACTTTATGATAAACCTTGCAGCATACAAACTAAGCTAATAGTAATTAATTATTATTTAATGCTTTCCTAGTTAATTAATATCTCTCTCAACCTTCAACCCCCTTAGTTAAATACACTCAATACGACTACTTCAAGCTTGCGTATAGCACTTGGTAACCTAGTAACGATCAGTGTTTGGTAATCCCAACAGTGTTGCATTGGTTCAGGATGTGTACGACAAGTGGGAATAGATACTGGTGTTAGGAACATTTAGAAACTAGTTAATGAATAGTTGATGTAAGTTAGCCACTTAGTTCTCTCTCCCTCTCCTTTATTAGTAGAAGATGTAAAAAATACAAACGTGATAAAAATCATATACCTCAAGCTTACTTAACCATACAACCGTGACAATACAAGTAAGTTTGGGAAGATAAAGATTGATTAACCCTGAGTGTTCCATTAAGGCACATAAGCACTTGGTCCTTGAAGTTTGACTGGATTGTGCCTAAAATGCTTGTATTCATATGGTTGAGTGTAGGGGTACCTCACCACTCATCATATGGTAAATGTTACAAAGGAAAGGGATTTAGTTTTCAATAAAATTTATCATTACTACTGAAAAATAATTTGAAAAATTTTTCTTGGTGTTATGATGATCTTAAAATTTTTTGACCAAATGTGATGACACATAAGATTCCTTTGATAAAAGGTTGTAAGATAGTTAAATAAAAACAAATGAAATTTAATCCATCATTTGAGCCAACTATGGAATTTGAGATCAAAAAGTTATTACAAGCCCAAATTATATATCCAATTTGATATTCAACATGACTTGCTAACCTTGTTCTAGTAAGAAAGAAGAATGTTGATATTAGGCTTTATGTGGATTTCAAAAATGTGAATGAAGCCTTAGAAAAAAATAAATACCCACTTCCTAGAATCAATGAAATGTTTATCAAAGTTTTACGTTGTCAAGTATATTCTTTCCTAGGTGGTTTTTCAAGCTATAATTAGATTATGATAGATAAGGGTGACATATATAAAATAATATTTATCACCAAATGGCGAAGTTACACATACTAAAGAATGCCATTTAGATTATCAAATGTTGGAGCTACTTTTCAAAAAGTAATAGATTTTGCCTCTAAAGGTTTAATAGGTGAATTCTTTGTGGTTTATTTAGATGATATCACTATCTTTTCAGAAAGAAAGGAAGATCATATTAGTCATCTTCAACAAGTTTTTGATAGATGTCATGAGTATGGTATTTCATTAAATTTTAAGAAATGTATCTTTGGGATTTGGAATTTTACTAGGCCATGTAATTTGTTAAAAAGGAATCACTATAGATAACTCCCAAATTCAAGTAGTATAGAATATCAAGCTTCCTACAAGCAAAAATTCTCTTAGATCTTTCTTTAGAAAGATAAATTTTGTTAAGAAATTTATCCTATTTTATGAGTCATGTTTTGCCTAGTGTTGAGTGGCGAGATACGCCTACACTCAACCATACGAATACGAGCATAGCACGCATGATCCGGTCGAACTTCGCAGACTAAGTGCCTACACGCCCATGGAACACTTAGGGTTAATTATTTGTTGTCTTCCCATACTTACTTGTATTTGCCATGGTGTATGATTAAGTAATTTTGAGGTATATGATTTTTATAGTTTTTTCTGTTTTATCTCCAATTCTAACAAGGTGAAGGGTTGAGAAACTAATTAGTAACTCTAACTAATGAACTAAGTCTAAATTACCTAGCGTCAGCATCCGTTTCCACTTACCGTACACACCCTGAACCGATGCAACCGTGGCTACCAAATGCTAGTCGTTGCTAGGATCACCACGCGTAACGCATGTGCTCGAAGTGGTCGTACTGAGGCACTTTAACTAGGAGAGAAGGGTTGAGAGAGAAAGCAGTAAATAATAGATAATAAATAAAAAGTAATAAATAATATTAAATAAAATCCTAATTAGCCTATTCCATGCACTGCAAGGTTTATCCAAGAAGCTCATCTTTATTTCCGTACACAAACTTGTGTTCAAGTACAATGTTTGCTCAAATAAAGATCTGTTCACTTTAGGACTCCTACTACGGGCACATGGAAAATATTCTATCTCTAGAGTGATCAATCTACCAGATCTTCCCTACTGTCTAGCCTAGGATAAGGAAACAATGGAGAGCCGCCTCTTATTTATAGATATGATGGTGCACCGCGATATCACATACACGATATCGCAAGGGAAGATGCGATATCGCGAGGGATGCACTGTCATGAGGGATGCGATATCGCATCCCTTCACACCCCCATGACTAAATGAAAACTCATCCTTGAGTTCATTACAATAATATCGGGAAGGTATGGGATTATTGACTCAAAGGAAACTAATGGGATGACATGTGAGCAGATCATCATTACAAGACACAATAAAACTGGTGTTTAGGACAACAAGGGTGAACACCTTATTACATTGACATCAGGCCTTATTTGGAAGCTTGAGAAAGAGAGAGAGAAAGAAGTGTTGCTGCTACCAACGCCAAGATTGCGCCTTTCGTTTTCCATCCATAAGTGCACCATCAATTTTGCTCCTTGCATAGCTGCTTCCGCACTACTCCATTCCAAGCATTCCTTCCAGATTCGGTCCGTTGTTGCATGATCCTCATCTACACATACAACACAATCTTATATTAGCAATGGTAAATGAATTTCAATGTAGTTGATACCTTGCTTTGGTGAAAGGTCTATTTGGCTGGGTTGTGGGATGGTTGATTGTGGATCTGGAGATGTATTAATGGTGACTATTGAAGGTGTAGGGGTTAGGAGAAAATTGAAAAAATTAGGGCTAGGAGAAAATCAAAAAAATTAGGCCCCGTACCCCCATGACTAATCGCGAACCTCCGATAGCGATAGAATGGAGAAAGAATAAGAACAAGAAAGATAGATAAAAAGGGACAACTATGACATCGAGGAAATGGATGTCAAGATGGAAATAAACAAAAGAAAATGGATTGCAAAAATCTTAAGGAAAATAATTTAACTGGTGCACCAAATAGGAATGTCAATGGGTCCTACCCAAAGTAGGCTCATGCCCTTAATGCCCTGACAATCCCACATTCAAAGAGTCCGTAGGCTTTGGGAATGTCCTTTGGAACAAGAGTTAAAGTATTAACCACAAGAATTTACCAAAAAGAAAACAATGTATCTACCAAAATATACACTAATGATACAACCATCAATGAGGTGAACAATGGAGAGAAGGATGGAGAGAAGAGAATGGAATGGAATCCCAAGAACAAGGTGGTGTATAGCCCCTTGTGTGTTTCATGATTAATGTGACTTGGAAAATATCATTCCAACTCCAGCCTCAAACCAACCACATCCAGTGACTTCGCATCAATGCATCTGGTTAATCCATCCCCTTGAATAACAAGAATGCTTCCCCCAAGAGTCACCACCATTCCAATGAAACAAGGAGGAGAGAATGGGAAGCGAGAAGGGCCTTAGTTAGAGGGAACATTTTTGGTTCCATAACCAGTGCTTGTAGCCCAAGGGATTATTCATCTAAGGGGTGTGCTTTGAATTCTCACTTTTTGTTTGTTTGTTTGTTTTTTTGTTTTGTGTTTTTATGTGTGAGAACCACATCATGCAAAGACTTCTTATTTTTATTGTCTCAGCTTCCGATAATTGGGTAACATCAGAACGGAAAGAAAACTCAAGAAGAAAACATCCAAGCACCCAAGAGAATGGCCAACACAAATGCATCAAGTTCCCTTGAAGTCACACCCTTGTCAAACCTAGAGTCCTTCCTTAGTTTAAGAAGTGCCCAGTCACTGGTTCGTTAAAGTTCTTATTAGAAAGGGACTGTACATTTCCAAGCCGAGAGAGACCATAGAAACTGGTGGATGGATGGATGAAGTGAACTCATTGCCTATCATATCAAAAGAAACATACCTTAGTATCAACATCATAACTTAAAGGTAAAAACCAAACATTGGAAATCAATAGAAAAATAGTTCATACCATCATGAAGAACACTTATTGGGTGAAAAACTTACAAGGTGGATCACACACACACACACACACACACACAATGAAAAAGGATAATGAAGTTGAAAAACAAAAACAAGAAAAGTTAAAGAAATTTGTAAAAAAAAAATGTGTAAGACAAAAACATGTAAAACAAAAATTTGTAAAACAAAAACTGTAAAACAAAAATGTGTAAAAAAAAAAACTTAAAAAGAACTGAGGGCCTCCAATGGTTAGCATAGGTGGCCATCTCCCCCATGACTAAATTGCAAGGGAGAGATCTGAAATAATGAACGTCTATTTGAATTTCATAAAGTGCCCAACTTCTCCCCCTGATATTCTCATATTAAGGGGTGGAAGTTGGCAATGCTCATACTCCAATGTGTCTATGCCTTCATTGTTAACATGAGTTGTAACCCCAATNGAGGGGTGGAAGTTGGCAATGCTCATACTCCAATGTGTCTATGCCTTCATTGTTAACATGAGTTGTAACCCCAATTTGTTCCATGCATATTAAGTTGCTCTTTCTAGTAGTTGTTAACCACGGGGTGTCTACTACTGGTGTGGTTGCTACATACAGGCACCTTTGAATTTGTGTTTCTTGGACACACCAATTACATGGAAGAGATGCTGAACATTCTTTCATGTCATCACCCTCTGAGTCACTGTATGTGATGCACGGAAGTTTCTTCTTCTTGAGCTTTCCATAAATATTTATCTTAGATATCTACAAGGAACAATCATGGATCCCTAGGTACACATCTATTGTACTTAGCCATGACCTTCCCATTATAATTGGGAAGTTCCCTTTGTTGTTGTTGAACTCTATCACTAGAAAGTCAACTAGGTAGGACCAACCACACACAGTGGTAATAATGTCCTCCACCAATCCCAAGGGAATGGTGATGGACTGGTTTTCCAGCCCTAGTTGTATGTTGCTCTTCTTAAGTTGGGGTAGGTTCCAAGCTTGATACATCTCTCGTGATATTAAATTGACTCTGGAACCTGAGTCAAGAAGAGACTTATGTGGTTCGTTCACAGTGATTTGTAAATAGATTAATGGGCTTCTAGGATTAGTTAGTTTCCTGGGAAGGTGGCCTACCTTGATCCAGTCAATTACGGTATGCATTAACATAACCGTATGTGTATAGCCCTGTTGTTGGACTGAAGGGTACTCTGAAGTGTTAGATGGTGGAGGAGTGTACCTAGACTCAACCACTTGTTCTTGTAAGAGCTTGTCTGGGCTTCTAGTTCTGAAGAAAGGTCTTCTCTTTTTATAGTTTTCAGAACTAGTAGTGGGTTGGATATTTATAGCTCTCGTAGCGTTACGTTGCTACGGTTGAGTAGGGAGTTCCCCTTGCATTGTTGGAGCAAGTTGTATGGGAACTACAAGTGGAAGAGGTGTGGATGGAGTTGGAGGATGGTGTATATGTGGGATGTCTCTCAAAGAAGAAGGAGTCCTCCTAAAGTACTCTTGAACTTGGTAGTAATGTTGGGGAGTTGTGTGACCCATAGAGTCACTTGGAGAAATTGGCTACTGCACATAATAACCATATGGATCAGGTTGCCTGTAAGGGTACTGTTGTGTTGGCGGTGGCATCCCCCATGACTGTGGGTATTTCCACTATTAATGTTGTCCGATGGGTTGTGGTGGAGTTCCACTTGGATAGTACATTAGTGGTTGGTGGAACTGCCTTGGGTTACCTTGAGGATAAGGTAACCTTCAGGGTGTTTGTCGTTAGTTGAGTCTTGGGTTAAGTGCATACACCCTATACTCCTGTAGATGTGAGATGATTGGACAACGTCCCTTGGGATGATCATAATGGCAGATCTCACATCTACCGTCATCGTCTGTGTCTGAATCCACAACTTCATTAGAGATAGTAATTTTCCCCTTACCCTTGTTATGTGCAAGGCCTGAATTTCTCCGCTTTGTCTTACCTTTGTCACTACTTTGTTCCTCCTTAGACTCCTCTACAATTTTCAAGATAGCTTCAAGTTTGGAGTCTAAGGAATCCCACAATTGATCCATCTTAGCTGATACTTATATTGTTAGTTTTTGAATCGGCAAGGTTTTTTTGTTCACCAACTCTTCGAGTGGTGACTCATCCTCTTCATCATAAAATTTCGCTCCCTTCTTCCAAAGCGGTTGTATTCTTCCACACTCTCTCTTTTTCATAGTTCACCTTATTATTTTGCTACTTGTTCAAACAAGCGATGAACTTCATGGGCTCTAAGTTCTAATAGTCTCCCTTGGGCATAAGTCCCAAGGGTTCTTCTAGTTTCATGCCTTAGCCCATCCACGATGTGGCAGAGTTGATCCCGTTGAGCATATCCATGGCCTGGGCAACGATGTAACAATGTGTAGTAGCGGGCCATGGCAGCATCCAAGGGTTCATGAGTTCCTTGCTTCTAGCCTTGGATCTGCTTATGCAAATTAGACACTCTAGAGTATGTTTGATATTTATCGTTGAAGAGTTCTAACATCGTACTCCACCTCCTAATGGTTTTTGGTTCTAAGGACCGGTACCAACTTTCTACTTCCTTAATGAGTGTTCTAGGAAACAACTTTAGTTTTTGCCACTCATTTTCTATATTTTACAAGGCACAGGCATCGTGGAATGCCTGTAAATGATGTTGTGGATCAGCATTGTATCCCCCTTCAAAGAATGAGATATTGTTCATGTCTAAACGCTTGATTCGACTATCTTTTTGATGCCTTGTTGGAATTCTTACTACCNAATGAGATATTGTTCATGTCTAAACGCTTAATTCGACTATCTTTTTGATGCCTAGTTGGAATTCTTACTACCTCCATTATGTCAAGCATAATTTGGGTTGCAAGTAGGGGCTCATCATGATCATCTCTTTCATGATGCCTATGATGTCTTCATTGTTCCCTGCTTTCCCTTTGTTCATGCCCTTATCCTCTCTCTCGACTTTCCCATTGAGGTCTCTCATTTTTCCTACCTCTATCCTCACCATTATGTTCATGATGGCTGTGCCTAGATGTGGAAGGAGAGGGTGAGTGATGAGATGAATGAGAAGAAGAAGGAGAACCATCGCCATGATGATGCTTCCTACCTTCTCTTCGGCTGCTACGGCCCTAATCGTGATGATGATCTAAGTGCCCATCCTTATCATGAGTTGTTGTTCCCTCTGTGAATAGTTGGCGTTCACGGGGATTAAAATCAATGTTATGTATTGTTGATCATAGGTTCTGATACCCAACCTCCTCACCATCGTTAGAAGAGGGAACATCATTTGTTAGAGAACTCGTTATAATGGGTTCATCATCTCCTATTTCTCTAAGGACGTGCAGGACCTCCTTGCCCTTCAACAGTGTATGTTGGCTCTCCTGTCTTGAGTTCCTCATACGTTGTGTAGCTGTGGTATAATAATCTCTCATGTCAAAGTCTTCCGCAATGTATTCAACATATAATTTTTTCATGTCGATCTGTGCCAAAGCATAGAGAAACATGTTAGGGACTGATCGATCTGGGGGTAACACGATGTTACCTTGCAAATATCTCCATTGCAGCTGTTCTTCTTAATGGAGGATAAAGGTAAAGTTTGGAATACACTCATCAGGATGAGTATAGACTATCCAGTATTGTTGAGGACTTGGCTGATTTTGGTTATGTGTTTTTTATTTTCGACTATTTCGTGTATGGTCCTTAGGTGGTGAGTTGCTCTTGTGAGAAGAAGAAGAAGACATTGTTATTTATCAATGTGCTAGTTTACTATTATATAATTTTTCTTTTAATTAACCTGAAGGTTCGTTTAGGCTCCCAACGATGTGAGTGATATCCTATGTTCTATTCAACACACAAACACTTAGCCCCTAGAAACAGCACCAATGATGAGTGGCGAGATACCCCTACACTCAACCATAAAAATACGAGCGTAGCATGCACGATCTAGTCGAACTCCACAGACTAAGTGCCTACATGCCCATGGAACACTTAGGTTTAATTATTCATTGTCTTCCCATACTTACTTGTATTTGTCATGGTGTATGGTTAAGTAAGTCTGAGGTATATGATTTTTATAGTTTTTTTATATTTTATCTCTTATGCTAACAAGGTGAAGGGTTGAGAAACTAATTACTAACTCTAACTAATGAACTAAGTCTAAATTACCTAGCATCAGTATCCGTTCCCACTTACTGTATACACCCTGAACTGATGCAACCGTGGCTACCAAATGTTATTCATTGCTGGGATCACCACGCGTAACGCACGTGCTCGAAGTGGTCGTACTAAGGCACTTTAACTAGGAGAGAAGGGTTGAGAGAGAAAGTAGTAAATAACAGATAATAAATAACAAGTAATAAATAATAGTAAATAAAATCCTAATTAGTCTATTCCATGCACTACAAGGTTTATCCAAGAAGCTCGTCTTTATTTCCATACAAAAACTTGTGTTCAAGTACAATGTTTACTTGAATAAAGATCTGTTCACTTTAGGACTCCTACTGCAAGCACATGGAAAATATTCTATCTCTGGAGTGATCAATCTGCCAAATTTTCCCTACTGTCTAGCCTAGGATGAGGAAACAAGGGAGAGCCACATCTTATTTATAGATATACAACGCACCACGATATCGCGTATGCAATATCGTAGGGAAAGACACGATATCGCAAGGGATGCGATATCACGACGGCTGCGATATCACGTCCCATCACCTAGCCTTAACATTGGAAACTCGACATCAAAGCCTTGTATCAGAGCCTTGTGTTAGTGCCCCGACATCAGAGCTCCAATGTCAAGTACTTGACATCATGTACGTAATGTTGGAGCTAGGGGTGCAACGTTGGATACCTAATGTTACAACGTAAACTCCAATCTATAAATAAAGGGCTTGTGCTCATAATTTCCATATAGTTTTTTAGTCAAAGTAGCAAAGATCTTGTAGTTTGTTTTCTCCAAAGTTAGAATATTCTCAGTACATGTCCATAGAGTGATGTTTGTAATCATATGGCCCCTTTGTTCAAGTGTGATGTACTTGGACACGTTACATGACTAGTAATAAAGATTGAGATTACTCCCATCATTGCAGTATTCACTTAGATTATTATTACTTTTAATTGTTAATTATTTACTAGTTTCTTTAGTTAATTGTTTCCATTTATTATTATTTACTATTCTTATTATTAAGAAAAATTCATATGCCTCAATCACAAGCATTTAAGTGGAAGTACTTGGTAATCCAAAAGTGTATTATTTTGCACAACTAGTGACATACACTTGACAATCCTAGAAGTAGTCTCACAAAGTCCAAGATGTGTACGAATGATTAAGTGTAGATGCTCATCACCCATAGGCTAGTTTAGATCTTGTTTTGCATTATTCATTAGTTTAATTAATCCATCTATTTATCGTCATCAAGAGTAGTGTAGAATTAGAAACAACAGCATACGCCTCACTTTGAACTAAATCATACATGACAAAGCTACCATTAGTCTAGGTGGGAAGATAGTGAACTACAATCAAAGCATAATGATCTAGATGCCACAACTAGTCCCATCCATGGAATTCAATCGGATCATGCATGAACACTTGTGATTTGTATGGTTGAGCATACAGGTACCTAGAATCGAACTGAAAACTAAAATTGAACCCACATGAAAAGTTAACAAAGTCACCATGAACATAGGAACTTCCCTCCTCACAATCTGTTTGATGATGATGAATCTCTGTTGGCCACTAAGAGCCTAATGCATATCATAGAGGTCATTAAGATATCTCGCAAGCATTGCAAAAGAAGTCTTTCACCTAAGCTTGAGATGAACAATATTCCTAAATTTGTAGGAGGCTATGATTCAAATCTTCAATAGCATTTACAAGCCTTCCATGATGCCTATGCCTTCTATAACATTGAAAGTGGATGGTAAAAGCTTAAGCTCTTTCTTAGGACATTAATTGATAAAGCCAAGGTGTGGTATAAATTGTTAAGACCAAACTCATTTTGATGATGATCTACAATGTTAGAACGTTTCAATGAAAGATACCAAACTTATAAGAGAGTGTCCAATATGAGGAGACAACTCCAATAGTGGAAAAAAGAACAACATCAACCCTTGTACATGGCCTTAGATAGATATTAAGCCTTATTGAATTGATTCCCAAGCCATGGTTTCTTTGAGGAAGAGCAACTTTACCACATCATAGATGGGCTTTGTAATGAAATAAGGGCAATCCTTGGGATGTAAGCCTTAGGGGAACTATATGAGCTCCAAGCCCATTAGATCAAAGAGATCATAGAGCATATGGCAAAAGAAAAATAAGAAATGTATAAATGGGAGAATGTCAAAAAACATCAATGGGATGTAACTCTTCAATTGAAGGAGGTCCAAATTTATGGTACAGAAAATAAAACCACTCTTGATAAGGTGATTTTGCAATAAACTTTACTGACAAAGGAGTCTATTGATGATCTAGAAGAAAAATTCAATAGGATGTCTAAATGGATAAAGGAAAACATTAAAAATCTTATTAATATGATCACGGAGAAGATTATGCAACACATACTTGGTGAACACAACAAACAAAGGACACCAAATTAAAAACTAGCTAAGAACACTTTTTGACAAAAGGAAAACATGGCTAAAGAAAGTGAGGCTATAGACTCAACCATAGATGAAGATAATGGATGTGACATCTACATACATCATCATTTGAAGGACCATTGCCCAATCTTGTTGCATCTATGGGAGTATTGGGTTGGTACCTTAAATCCAAAGTTTGTGCAAAAGCACATACCTAAGAGATTTCCTCTCCCCCAAGGTAATTATAGATAGTCCCACAACCGATTGTACCATCCTAGGGAGACTTATTACCAGCCTTAACACAGTTATCAACCATAGTAGCAACAACCATAATCATGGGGGATGCCACCACCAAATCAACCATATCCATCGAAACTATATGGATATTATGTTCAACACCTTGTTTCTCCAACTAGTTCAACATCCTCTACTTCAAATTGCCACTACCACTCTCCCAAGTACCATCAATACATGACATCCCCTGAAGGATCACCACCTCATGCCTCTTACCATCCAACTTACCCTTGATATTTTCATAATTCACCTTCTCCAATTTCATTGCTAGTAACCAGGAAGGTTTCACACCACAATATCAACAAATGAATGTTGCTTGTGTTGCACATGTGCATAGAAATGCTGACACTAGTGGGTCTCCACCGCAATGTAGTAAACACCCCTTCTAGAGGAAAGGTCATAGGCTGAAGAAAACCATGCATGGACCCACCACATCATCTAAGCTAGCACAATGCCAATCTAGTGCACCACCTTCCTTTTCACCACCATCATCCTCCAACCATACACAAGGACCACCATCTATCCATATTCCAATCCCAAATCCAACCAATGAATCTAAAAACGTGGGGAGATAAATGAATCCATGCATACCATCTCATACTCAAGGGTGCAATCGTGGGTTAGCCATCCATAATGTTCACACACCTAATACCCTGACCCATCATACATTTAACAACCAAGTGTATGATTGACGATTTTTCTACCCAGCCACCACATGACCAACAGACACCCAATGGCTAAGGCATGAATAGTTACCAATGTTTCATAGATGCATAGATCCCAATTATCTACTTATTAATCCTTATCATGGCCAAATGTTTAGTCATTGGGGTTACCCCCCATTCTAGTCTTTAGGATTCTTAAGTGTTTTTCAACTTTTTATTTTACAATTTTATGTTTTACATATTCTTTATTTTACATCTTCTTATTTTCATGTTATTAATATTTTCTAATTTTTTCTTTTTTGCACCATCATTAGTACATTTTCTATTTCTTGAATATTTTACACCTTCTTTTATATTTTCTTTTATTTGGATGTGATTTTCTAAATTTTTGTTAATAAGTGTCAAGTACAGTGGCAATGCATTGATTGATGGTGGTATGTACTATTTCTATTATTTGATTGTTGGTGTCTAGTTTTTGGCTTTGAATTTTGTTATGGATGATTAGGACATGGTTTCTTTTTCATGTAATAGGAAGTGAGTCCACGACATCCACCCATCCACAAACTTTATGATTTTTCTTTTTTTGGGAACATGCAATCCCTTTTTAATTAATAAAACTTTAATAAATTTGTGACTTTGGTAGTTTTCGGAATTGGGAAGGATACAAAGCTTTGAACAACGTATGGCTTTAAGGGGATTTAGTATTCTTTGTGCCTTTCTATTTGCCTAGGTGCATGTGTATTTTCATGAATTTCTTACTGTTATGTGTCCACCAATAAAAGGAAGTTGAATAAGTCCTTACATGGTATGGTTCTCATCAACAAAAGAAAAATGATGAAAATTCAAAGCACATCCCTTGGACAAAATAAATGCATGTGTCTTTGCATGGTGTGGTTCCCATTTCAAAAAAAAAAAAACAAAAACAAAAACAAAACAAACAAATAAAAAAATAATGAGAATTCAAAGCACACCCCTTAGACAAAATAAATGAGCTAAAAGCACTAGTTATGGGACTAGTCCCCTCTAACTAAGGCCCTTCCTCACTTCCTACTTCTTCTTTAATAAGGAATGGTGGCTATTTTGTGGGAGTACTTTTGTGTCTCAAGGAGATGGACTAGTCTTAGAATGTCGATGCAAAGTCACTAAACATGGTTGGTTTTGGTCTAGACTAGGGATAGATTCTATCAAGTCATTTAACCACAAAATCCACAAGGGACTTCATGTGACCATAATTAGAAACTCCATTCCACTCTCTCTCATCCATCTATGCTTTCCATGTCTCACCTCACTACTGGTTTCATGTTCTTAATTTGATGTCTTAGTTTGATGTGTCAGAATTCTTAGTTAGTTTCTTTCAAGTTATTGTACTTAACCTTCTGTAATCATGAATCATCCACAGAGCCCACTGACTCTTTGGTTTGAAGTTATGTAAGGTCATAAAAGGCTTGTGCCTACTTTGGGGAGGATCCAGCTGCATATCTTTTGGTTGGATTAGTTAAGTTCTTTACCCTTAGACACTCTTACAATTAAATCTTTTTGTTTACCCCATCAATGGCATCCAATTGTGCACATCTTCACAAAATTTTTTAGTGAATTTTCCTTTTTATTATTGTGAATTCTTACACCCTCTTCAAATATTTCCTTATGTCAAACTTTTTCAATTTTAATGGACCACTTATCTAATTTACCCTATTTTTCAGCCTTCCTACTAACACTCCTAAAGGAATCAATCTACCACAATTACAACCTAGCCAAGTGTAACCACTGAAGAGACAAGGTACTTTATAGTTATGTGTTATGAATTACATACTAATTCACGATTCTGTTGTGATTATAGTGGGAAGCATGGATTGGAAGCTAGAATATCTTCACCAAGGATGATGTAGCAGTACCACACAATGAGGATCATTCATGCTCATTGGATCTCTCCTCCTGCATTTTTCAGCTACCAAGAGGTGTTGGATGTTAATGTTCTCCAAGGTGTTTACTTCTCTTGTCATGAACATCCAATTTTGTAAAGCTTGTAACTCCATACACTTGGAAACTCAACATCTATCTATTCCACCTAATTTAGTTTGTATGTCACTTAATAATCCCATACCTACCCAATATTTTGTAAGAAACTTGTTCCTCATTTTTCTTAACTCGGGGAAAAGTTTTCATTTAGTCATGGGGATATGGTGAGTCATGTTTTTCTTGGTCTTGATGTTGGAGCCTTGACATTGAAGCCTTGATGTTCAAGCCTTAAAATCAAAGCCTTATATCAGTGCCTTGACATTAGAGCCTCAACACTAGGTACCCAACACTGCATACATGACATCAGAAGCAGGACACGATGTCGAATACTTGACATCGTAGGGTAAACTCTAATCTATAAATATAGGGCTTAGGCTCATGATTTCCATATATTGTTTTAGTCAGAGCAGTGGGGCTCTTATGGTTTTTTTTCTCCAGAGTTAGAATATTCCTAGTGCATGCTTGTAGAGTGATGTTTGTAATTGTATGACACCTTTTTCGAGTGTGATGTACTTGGACACATTACATGACTAGTAATAGAGATCAAGATTACTCCCATCATTGCAACATCCACTTAGATTATTATTGCTTTTAATTATTAATTATTTACTATTTTCTTTAGTTAATTCTTTTCATTTATTATTATTTATTGTTCCTATTATTAAGCGAAATGTGTATGCCTCAATCACGAGTGTTTAAGTGGAAGTACTTGGTAATCCAAAAGTGTATCATTTAGCACAACTAGTAATGTACACTTGGCAATCCCAGAATTAGCCTCACAAAGTCCAAGATGTGTATGGATGATTAAGTGTGGATACTCATCTTCCATAGGCTAGTTTAGATCTTGTTTTCAATTATTCATTATTTTAATTAATCTATCTTTTTATCTTCATCAATAGTAGCATAGAATTAGAAACAACATCATACGTCTCACTTTGGACTAAACTATATGTGACAAAGCTACCACTAGTCCAAGTAGGAAGATAATGAATTGTGATTAAAGAATAATGATCTAGATGCCAAAACTAGTCTCATCCATGGAATTCAACTAGATCATGAGTGAATGCTTGTGATTTGTATGGTTCAGCATAGGGGTACCTTGCCACTCATCACTATAATTCACTAAAATTACTAAACTTTTGATGCATATGCTAAAGAAAGATGTCCTAGTAGAAAAAACACCAAAATTAGAGAAATTTGTAGAAGAAATCAAAAAAGTTATCCAAGAAGCTCCATACTTAGTAATGCTTTTGCTTCAAATGATTCAATTGCTACCATTTTAACTTAAAACGGTAAAGTTCAAGATGAACTGATTAGATTTTTTGGATATTAATTGAAAGGTTCATAGATAAATTATTTAGACTTATAGAAATAGGCATTCACAATTATTAAGGCACCCCCTACATTTCAAATATTACTTAGAAAGCTCATTAGTTCACATTATGCTAATAGAGCCTACAATCAAACAATTCTTAGCCCAAAATGAAATTCGATTGAAAGGAGGAAAGTGGCTTATAAGGCGTCAAGGTTTTAGGTTTTAATTAGAAATATGAAAAACCATTAAAGGAATGGGATTACCCAAGTTAATGGCTAGAGAAGATGAACTATGTGTGCTTAAGATTTATGAGGGAAATTATTATGATGAGATTCTATAATTCCTTAATACACAAAAGGTTTCCAATAACCTGACTAAAAGTCAAAGGAGATATTTCTTCAAAAAGGTAAATAAATTTATAATTAAAGTTGGAATATTATACAAAAAGGATTTTAGAGGGGTTTTGTTGGAATGTGTTCACAATGATCAAATTGGTCCTATCTTAGAATAATTCCATGGTTATTCTAATTTGTTCTATGAATCTCCTAAGTCTACTATGCAACATGATGAATGGCAAGGTACCCCTATGCCCAAACATACAACTTACTAAGGTATTTACACATGATCTAGTTGAATTCCATGGATCTATAGTTCGTCAGTGCACTAATCCTCTAGGAAGTGAAATGGGTATTGAGAACATTCGTTGTCTTCCCAACTACACATGTGAAGCTCAAGAATATGGTTTAAGTGTAATTGAGGCACATGATTTTTATCTTTCTATGTTTTGAAAGTTTAATCACCTAAGACAAAAATGAAAGGTATAGGAATTTAATATCTAATTAATATACTACCTAGCTAGCCTAAAACAAGTACCCATTTTCATTCTTCAAACACATCCTGAATGCATGTAGCACTATTGGGTTACCAAACATTAAGCATTTTTGGGTTATCAAGTGCTACACATATGCTCAAAGTGGTTATACTTGTGTTCATTAACAACTAGAAATTAATTGCTTAACAAAAATGCATTAAAGTAAAGTGCATGAATATTAAATGCATCAAGGAAACATTAATCTATTCTTAGTGCTGCAAGGATGATCAAAAGGGTTTGTTTTTATTCCTGTCACACTGCTTTGCTTAGGTACATTAGTGCTCCAACAAAGATTCGTAAACACTCAGACTCCTACTATGGGCACTCAGAAAATATTCTAACATTAGAGAAAATAAACTACAAGATCTTCACTATCTATGACAAAAACTAATATCAAAATCATGAGCCCAAGCACTATATTTATAGGCTAGCATATACCCCATGATATTAGATATTCAACATCACGTCTTGGGCTTCGACATTTGGTATACGATATCAAGGCTCCGATATCAAAGCCGGTAAAAACATGATTCATCGTACCTCCATGACTGAATGAAAACTCATCTTTGAGTGAAGAAGAGGAGGAATGAGTTCCTTACAAAATATTGGAAAGGTATGTTGACTAACATACAAACTAACTTAGATGGAACAAACAGACTCCTAAGTGCCTAAGTATATGGATTACAAGCTTTCACAAAATTGGGTGTTCATGATTAGAGAAGAGAATACCCTGACAAAATTGACATCCACTCCTCTAGTAGCTGAAGAGTGAGGAAGAAGATTCAATGATCATGAAGAGTCCTCATCACATGGTGATGGTGGTGCTGCCTTTGTGAGAGCAATCCTACTTCTAGTTTGTGCTTTCTATCCACACTTCCCACTACAATCACAACAAGATTATGGATTAGTGTGCAATGTGTAACATATAGCTTTGAAGTACCTTGTCTTTTTAGTAGTTACACTTGGCTAGGTTGTGATTATGATGGATGAATCTCGATAATAGTGTTAGTCGAAAGGCTGGAAAATATGGTTGAATAGATAAGTAGTCCATTAGAAAATTTTTGAAAGGTTCAAACATAATAAAATACCTAAGGAGGGTTAAATAATTCACAACAAAGACAATAAAAAGATTTCACCGAAGAATGTTATGAAGGTGTGCACATTAGGATGTCATTGATGAGGTAAACAAAAGGATTTTATTGTAAGAGTGTCTAAGGATAAAGAACTTAACTAACCCAACCAAAAGATATGCAAGTGGATCCTCCCCAAAGTAAGCATAGGCCTTTTATTTCCCTTGCATAACTTCAAAATGAGGAGTTTGTGGGCTCCATGGATGATTAATGGTTACAGATGATTAAGTACAAAAACTCAAAAAAAAACTACCTAAGAATTTCAACACATCAAAATAGGACATAAAATAAGAACATGAAACCAGTAGTGAGATGAGACATGGAAAGCATAGATGGATGAGAGAGAGAGTGGAATGGAGTTCCTAATTAAGGCTACATGAATTCTCTTGTGAATTTTATGGTTAAATGACTTGATAAGATCCATATTTAGTCCAAACCAAACCCAACCATGTTTAGTGACTTTGCATCACCATTCTAAGACCAATCCACCCTCCTAAGACACAAGAGTGCTTCCATAGAACAACCACCATTCCTTATTTGAGAAGAAAAGAGAAGTAGGAAGTGAGGAAGGGCCTTACATGTCTTTCTAGTCCCATAACTAGTGCTTGTAGCCTATTTATTTTGTCTAAGGGGTGTGCTTTGAATTTTCATCGTTCTTTTTATGAGAACCACACCATGTAAAGACTTATTCAACTTCCTTTTATTCGTCAACATGGAATAGTAAGAAATCCATAAAAACACACATGTATCCAAGTAAGCAGAAAGGCACAAAGAATACCAAATTCCCTTGAAGTCACACACCCTTTTCAAACCTTTAAATCCTTTCCAATTCTAAAAACTACCAAAATCACAAATTCATTATAGTTTAATTAACAGAAAAGGGACTACACATTCCTAGAATAAGGAAAACCATAGAGTTTGTGGATGGGTGGATGTTGTGGACTCACTACTTGTTGCATGAAAAAGAAACCATGTCCTAATTATTCGTAACAAAAGTCAAAGTTAGAATCCAAACACCAACAATCAAATAACAACATAGTACATACTATCATTAAGCAACAAATTACCAGTATGCCTGGCACTTATTAACAAAAAGTTAGAAAATCACACCAGAATAAATGGAAATATAAAAGAAAGTGTAAAATATTCAAGAAATAAAAAATTTACTAATGATGTTGTAAAAAAAATAAAAAAATATTAATAACATGAAACAAGAAGATGTAAAATAAAGAGTTTAAAACAAAAACATGTAAAATAAAAAGAGTGAAAAACTAAGGAGTCACTTATATAGTTAGCATGGATGGCCATCTCCCCCATGACTAAGTTGAAAGGAGGAGATCTAAAATATGGAGCATGGTTGTTCATCCGAGAGGTGTTTGTTGTATTTGCTAGCTTATGCTCATGGAAAGGTTTGACTTGTTGTATGTTGACTAGCTATTTCTTGTCTAGGCTCTCAGGTTTGTAGATCATCATGGTCCTAGAAGGAAAAATTTCATAAATGATATAAGGTCCTTCCCACAATGTCTGGAAGTTTTTTTGTTGAGGTACATGTGTGAGGTTCCAATAGAGAACCTTGTCTCCTAGTTGAAATTTTACTTTCCTAATTTTAAGGTCATGGTGCTTTTTGTTGAATGTCTTGTGTAACTCGTTGGATGATAGGGCCACCAATCAACTTTTGTCTAGCAAGTTGAGATTCATTAATCTTTCTTTTTATGCTAGAATCAAGTCAAGGTTGAGGTCATAGGCTATTAAAAGTATACAGATCTTGGATTGAATAGGAAGTATCAGTAATTTTCCATACATAAGCTCATAGGGAGAACAACCTATAGGAAGTTTCCATGTTGAGCAGTAGGCCCAAGGGGCATCATTGAGTTTCATGCTCTAGTCTTTCCTATATTTGCTAATAGTTCTTGTTAAAATCCTTGTGATTTTTCTTTTGGTAACCTCAGCTTGACCATTGGCTTGGGGGTGGTAGGATGTTGTGAATTTATGTTCAACCCCCAAGTGTTGCATGAGCTTCCGAAAGGTAGTGCCTGTAAAGTGAGTTCCATTATCACAAATTAATTTATGTGGCATACCAAACCTATTTACAACATTGTTTTGTACAAACCAAGAAAAAGTAGAAGATGTACAATCAATGACAGTTGCTACTTCTACCCATTTCATACAATAGTCAATAGCAACTATGATGTATGCCTTTCCATTTGACATGGGTGTGATGGAACCCATGAAATTAATGCCCTAGATGTTGAAGGGTTCTAGTGGTTGAATCCATTATTGAGGTCCCTCCATTCAAGCAATCATTCCATCATCTCATTGGCAGCATTCACGAGAGTGGACATATTGATGAGCATTCTTAAAAATTGTTGGCTGATAGTACCCTACCATCAAGATTTTAATGGTCATGTTTCTCTTAGCATAGTGGCCTCTAAAAGGACCTTCATGAGTGTCTTGGAGAACATGCAATTGATCATCATTAGTGACACACCAATGAACTAAGCCATCAGCACACACCTTGTAAAGGCATTTTTTGATCTCCATAAGGTGTTTTACCTAGTGAAGAAACTGTTATTTCTTCTGGTGGTCCAACCCTTGTGGCATCTCTTTGATGAGAAGATAGGTGAGAATGCCATCATATCATTTAGGCTCATTGGGAAATTGTTTAGTCATAGCCCTAGCAAAGAGGAGTTCATTAGGAAACATATCAAATAGTGGGTTCTCTTCCTCTTTGTTGTTCCATCATAACTAAGACAAGTGATCAGTGATGACATTCTCAGTGCCCTTTCAATCTACCATCATAAGATCAAATTCCTATAAGATCAACAACCACTATATAACACAAGGGCTCACCATTGGCTTATTCATTAGGAAACAAATGGCACTATGGTCTATGTGCACAAACACTTTGTATCCAAGCACATAATGCCCGAACATTTCTAGGGTGTAGTTCAATTGTGCACTCACAATGCTTTGGCTAGTGTAGTGGATGTAATATGGATGTTTCTTATCATCCATCTTTGTAAGCACAACTCCCAAGACATAATTTGATGCATTTTTCATAACATAAAATGGTCTGGACCAATTGGGTACTTGTAGAATTGTAGTTTCTACAAGTTTCTCTTTTAGATGTTGCAATGCTTATTCACATTCCATGGTCCAAACAAATGGAGTATATTTCTTTGTTAGCTTCACCAATGGTTTTGAAATCTTAGAAAAATTCTCTATGAATCATCAATAGTAGCCAATATGTCCAAGAAATGACTAAACATCTTTGATAGTTTCTGGTTGGTAGGTTATTCCTTGGATGACCCTTATTTTTTTAAGATTGACCTCATTTCTTGCTTGTGATATCCTATGCCCCACCACAATGCCTTACTAAACCATTAGATGACTTTGCTACCAATTAAGCCTGAGGTTTATCTCAACACATCATTTCAATACTTGCTCGAGGTAGTACAAGGCTTGCTCAAATGCAGCTTCATAGGTGGAGAAGTCATTCATGAAGAATTCCACACTGCTACTAATCTACTATTGAAAAATGCTAAGGACTAGGCATTGGAATGTAGTACAGGCATTGCATATACCAAAAGGCATCTTGCAATATGCAAAAGTCCCCCAAGGACTTGTGAATGTTGTTTTGGCTTGGTCCTTTAGTGTGATCTGGATTTGATTATAGCCACTATAACCATCAAGAAAACTATAGTAGAAATGCTTGGATATTGTTTCTAACACCTTATCAATGAATGATAATGAAAAGTGATCCTTGAATGTTACCATATTTAGTAGCCAAAAATCAATGCAAACCTACCACTTGCCACCTTTCTTGGGTACAATAATGAGTGGAATAATACACTCACTATCTGAAATGGATAAATGAACCCTTCCTTAAGAAGTTGTTTAATTTTTTCCTTAACAATCTACTTCAGTTTGGGGTTCAATCATCTTTGTGACTATCTCTTTGGCTTCATGGCTGGATCAGTGTAGATGTGATGCTGGCATATCCTAGGATCAATCCCTATGAGTTTAGGATATGACCAGGCAAAGGCTACTAACCATTTTCAATCATGTTTAATATCATCTTTTTCTATTCTAGAGCAAGATTGGCATTGATTATGATTGGCTTTCCATTCTTCAAAAATACATATTCCATGTCAACCGATAGACTGTTTAGTTCAAGGGGATCTTACTTGAAATTTTTTACAATATCCAACTCTTCCTAGTAGGTATCCTCATCTACATCATCAGAGAGTTGGTGATGACCTTGCTCTAGTTCATCCATGGCTACGACATATGTGCATGTTAGGCTCTTAGTTGGTTACATGCAAAGTGTGTTGCTCTGGGAATCAGTAATCAGCCACTGGGTACCCTCCTGTTTTGTGGCTGTTGTGTATAGACACCTTTGAATTTTTGCTTCTAGTACACATTTCTTGCATGTAGAGATGGATGCTTGCTTCATTGCTTAAAGATTTTGCACATAATATTACCTTGTATTGCTATACACGATGCATGGAACTCACTTCTTCTCAATCTTCTCAAATGCATTTTCTTTGGATATTTCTAGGAAAAGATCTTTGATGCCCATTCTTGCATCGATAGTGCTTAGCCATGTCCTTCCCATGATGATTGAGAAGTCCCCTTATAGTTCTTCACCTTGATCACTAGGAAATTAGTAGGGTAAGACGACCCATAGATAGTGGTCACAATGTCTTCTACCAGTCTTAATGAAACAATGATGGACTGGTCTACCAACTCTAATATGATATTGCTCTTCTTTAAAGGAGGTAGGCTTCATGTAGTATACATCTCATGAGAGGTCAAGTTGACACCAGAACTAGAATTAAGAAGATCCTTACATGGTTTGTTCTCGAAAATCTACAAATAAATCATAGGACTTCTAGGATCTACTAACTTCTTGGGAAGGTTTTCAACATTGATCCAACTAGATATGGTGTGAGTAAGCATCATAGTATGGATCCTAGGTGATGTTTGGTTTGAAGGGGACTTGAAGGAATTTGATATAGAAGAAGATAGAGGAATAGGGTTGTCAATCGTTGGTGTATTTGAGGGCTTAGGCAGACTATGTGGTCGAAAGAAAGGTCTTGTCTTTGATTGAGTATCCAAACCACTCAGTTAATGAATCAGTTATAGATTAATAGCCCTAGTAGCATTGCATTGTTGCAATTGAGCTGGGAGTTCACCCTGCATAGGTGGAGCAAGTGGTAGCTATGCTAAGGACACGGGACGATATGCAGCAAGAGGAGGAGGATAAGGGTAAAAGATGGTATCCCTTCTTGCATGTGGAGAATGAGTTCAATAATAATCAAAAGGATGGTAGTGAAATTGGAAAGTAGAAATGTGAGTAGAGGAGTCATGCGGAGACAAGGGTTGCTAAATATAATACCCATATGGATCAAGTTGTCGGTAAGGATATTGCTACCTTGGTGGTGCCAGTGCCCATGACTGTGGTTGCTACCACTATTCATACTGCTCATATGGTTGCAGTGGAGTTTCACTTGGATAATACTATTGTGTCTAATGAAACTACCTAGAATTACCTTAAGGATCAGAAAATCTTCTAGGTGTTTACTTTTGTGCGAATCGTGGATTCAAAGCGTACACCCCAAACTCCTGTAAGTGTGACACTATGGCAAAACATCCCTTAGGATGTTCATACTGGTAGACATCACATCCACCATCATCTTCTGATTTACTTTCCACAACTTCTTCTATTATAGCAATCTTATCCTTACCTCTTTGAATGGCATGTTCAACTTCCTTATACCTCTTGCACTCATGATCACTACCTTGTTCTTTGTACTCTTTAGTAATTTTTAGGATAGCTTAAAATCTACTATCTATGGAGCCCCATAACTAATCAACCTTGGCTGTAATTTTGAATTAAAACTTTTGAAGTGGCAAGGCTTTCCTATTCATCACCTCATCAAGTGCTAATTCTTTATCACTAACACAAAATCAAACCTCCCTCTTACAAATGGAAGGATCTCAATTATACTCTTCTGCACTTTCTTATTTTCTTAATTCACCTTCCTCCTTAGCTACCTGCTCGATTAGTCTTTGGATCTGATGGGTGCTTAACTCTAATAGTCATCCTTGGGCATATATGCTAAGGGTTCTTCTCATTTTAGATCGCAACCTATCTACAATGTGGCAAAGTTGATTCAATTGAGAATAACCATGGCTAGGCCATCTATGCATTAAGGAATAGTATTGGCCAATGGCAACATCCAAGGGTTTGTGTGTTCCTAGTTTTCATCCTTGGATCTGCCTTCTCAAGTTGGACACTCTGGAGTGTGTTTGATATTTATCATTAAACAATTCAAGCATTGTACTCCATCATCTGATAGATTCTAGTTCTAAGGACTAATACTAGTTTTTTGCTTCTTTAATGAATATCCTTGGGAACAAATTAAGTTTTTACCACTCATTCTCCATATTTTGTAAGCCACATGCATCTTGAAAAGCTTGGATATGGTTTTTTAGATTTGAGTTATATTCCCCTTCAAACCGAGGGATATTATTGATGTCTAGCCTATTGATCTAACTATCCTTCACATGCCTTGTTGGAATTTATACTACCTCTACAATGTTTAGCATACCCTAGATAGTAAGCAAAGGCTCATTAAGACCATGATTATGGTTCCTCTAATGCCCTCTACTACTCCTTCATTCATGGTATCATGTATCTCTTAAATGCCCATGCCCTTGGTCTTACCTTACCCGATAGTCCCTTCGATCATTTTGATCCTATTGGTCACCTCCATCATAGTCATGCCCCTTGCAGTTGCAATCAGAGCTAGAATAAGAAGAGGATGATGATGAAGGTGAAGAGGAAGGAAGACTAGCACCATCATGGTGCCTACTACCACCTCTTCAATGATCATGACCATGATCACAATCTTGTGTCTTGTCCACATCCATGCCTTAACATACCTCTTTGGATCCCTCTTTGTCATTGGATCCATTCTTACCAGAACCAAGATTATGAATCTTGGACTACAAGTTCTAGTTTTGACCTCCTTCACCAAAGTCAAAGAGNTTACAAGTTCTAGTTTTGACCTCCTTCACCAAAGTCAAAGAGATGAATTTCACTAAATGGAAGACCCCCAAAGAAGGGCTCTCCACCATCTTTTTGGTACAATAGAATGGGGAATTCTTAAATCCTTTTTCCTTTGTAGATTCATAACATTGTTCTAACTAGCAATCCCTGAGACATTGTGCATTAGTGGGATGATAATCCCTGGCATTACTATCCTGCACCATGTACTCATCATGAAGTCCTTGAAGACCCCATCATATAAGCATTTGTTGGAGCATTGTAGGAGTGGATCAATTAGGTAGCAACATAATGTTGCCCTCCATGTCATTCCACTATAACTGTTCATCCTAGTGTAGGATGAAGGTGAAATTTCATACATACTTATTAAGATGAGGATATACCACTCAGTATTATTAGGCACAAGCTGATGTACTCCATCAAACTTAGGTAGAGAATTGCTCTTATGCGAAGAAGACATTTTGTATTAGAAAAATAAAAATGCAGTGTGCTTCTAAATACTTTTGTATGAACCTTAAGATGTGATATGACTCTAAGGTTTATTCCAATGATTTGAATAATTTTCACTAAATCCTAGATAGTGCACAAAACAACCAAAAGGTCCCTAGCAATGGCACCAATGATGAGCAGTGAGGTACCACTACACCCAACCATATGAATCACTAAGTCGTTCACATGTGATCCAATCAAATTTCATAGACCTATAGTTCGTTAGTGCATTAATCCTCTAAGAAGTAAAATGGGCATTTAGAACATTCATTTTCTTCCCAACTATACTCGTAAAGCTCAAGGATACCATTAAGTGTAATTGAGGTAGATGATTTTTATCATTTTGCGTTTTGAAAGTTTAATCACCTAAGATAAAATGAAAGGTATAGGAATTTAATATCTAATTAATCTACTACCTAGCTAGCCTAACACAAGTACCTATTTCCACTCTCTATACACATCCTGAACACATGTAAGGGTTACCAAACATTAAGCATTTTTGGGTTACCAAGTGCTACATGTATGCTTGAAGTGGTTGTGCTTGTGTTTATTAACAACTAGAAATTAATTAATTAATGAAAATTCATTAAGGTAAAGTGCATAAATATTAAATTCATCAAGTAAACATTAATCTATTCTCAATGTTGCAAGGATCATCAAAAGGATTCATTTTTATTCGTGTCACACTATTGTGCTTAGGTACATTAGTGCTTGAACAAAGATTTGTACACACTCAGACTCCTACTGTGGGCACTTTAAAAATATTCCAAATCTAGAGAAAAGAAATTGTAAAAGCTTCTCTATCTATGACAAAAACTAATATCAAAATTATGATCCCAAGAACTATATTTATAGGTCAGCATAGATCCCACGTTATTAGATATTCAACATTATGTCTTGGGCTTTGACATCAAGTATCTGATATCAAAGCTAGTCAAAACATGGTTCATCACAACATATACTCTACTATGGTTATTATTGGCCTAGTATGTATCAAGATGTTAGTTTAAAATTCAAAGATGTTACAAATGTCAAATTCATGGATCAAAGATTAAAAAGGCTAGAGCTCCCTTAAGATTGGTAACTATGAATAAACCATTTTAGAAATGGAGCTTAGATTTCCTTCAAGAGCTAGACATAAGTTTATTCTCATAGCTACCAATTATTTTACTCAATGATTTGAAGTAAAGGCTTTAAGAAAAAGTTTGACATCAGACATGATTAAGTTCTTGGAAGATCAAATTCTAAGTCATTTTGATCTACTTGAGGTGTTGGTATCTGACAATGGACCAGCTTTTTAATCTGAAGAATTTATAACATGAGCATTAGAAAAATCCATCTTTCTATTTTATTCTTAGAATTATTATCCTCAAGGAAATTGCTTAGCTAAATCTACAAATAAAAATCTTATTTACTATTGGTGACCATTTGGGATGCAACTGCCAACATGAGCTACCTCATGATCTCATGATCCTAGAAAGTCACAAGATCAAAGGTGTTCTTCAAATAGGATTTAGGTGCTTGCTAATCTTCAGCAACACCAAGGCCTAGATACCTCAAAATAAACTCAATATTTATAAAAAAAACTAGTCGTGAGTATGTGTTTGCTATTGTGAATGTTGAAATAGTTGGGTTGTGTATTAAACTATAATAAGCTATCATAAAAGAAATTTAGCTCTCTTTGTCAAATACTATGAGTTGTTGAAGATTCATATTTTGTCCAATAACTTATTCTATATGGTCCCTATAGTATGTTACTTGTAACAAATAAAATTTTACAAAAATGTTTGAGCACAATTCTACCAATCTACTCCTAATTTCCCCTAGAGAGAAAATACCATTAAAAAACTAGAAATTGAGCAAAATTCAATGGACTTAGAAAGAGAAAAAAAAGAAAGTAGATTTGTATGAAATCTCAAGTATTTAAGAAAGATAAATTGACACAAGGAAACACTTCATAATAAAGCTATTCCCAATTCAACAACTATGAATTGTTCAACCCTTCTAAGCTCAACAAGTAATTTCATAAAGGACAATCTTATTATACTACTAAAAATGTTGCATAAATAACAAAGTACGAGTCTCTATTTTGGCTAGTTAATAGTTGTCCTAGATTTCATTCAAAAAAGCTNGAAATACTAAGGAAACACACTTTAAAACAATGAAGCTACTTTAGTCATCTCAAAATACCAAANTTAATTAAAATACTAAGGAAACACACTTTAAAATAATGAAGCTACTTTAGTCATCTCAAAATACCAAAGATTTTCCTAGATTCTCAATGCTCAAAACAGGCAATTTTGTTAAGACATTACTATTAAATTGCTCTTAAGGCTTTTCAACAACATAAGCTCTTCTATGGCTAATCTAATAGAAGTCTAATATTACACAAAAACAAAGCTATAAAAGCAACCTAGGAAAAATACCAAAATTTAATGCCAAGCACAAAACTATCTAAACCATTAGTTAAGTAACTAAAATAAAATGAGAAAGAAATGAAATCATAGGATTAAAAAAAAGTAGTTGAATTGATGTCTTTAGCAAGCCATCTTACAAATAATCTTCAATTGTCTTTTCCCAATCTTCTTCCTTCTTTGTTTTTAAACTCTACCCTTGAAGCCTTTTTATAGTGGCCTTGGGTAGTTACAATAATTATGAAAAGTTAATGGTATTACAAATACCTAGGGATGCCCTAATGCTTGAATCAAGCCTTCCAAATGTTCCAAGACCTTACTAAAGAGCTGTGGAAACTCAAAGCCAATACAACTCATATAACATTACCTATAGGTATGTCCATACGAAACTTTTCCATAACCTGTGGAAAATTTACCAAGATGATACCATAAGCTCTACTATGCCTCAAATAACCTTACCTATAGGTATGTCCATATGAAACCTTCCCAAATACAATGGTGAAGGAGATCCCAACGCACACTTGGTTACCTTTTGATTTGAGTACCTCTTTTTGCAATCTTGGCCTCATATGATGCTATGGATTTTTCCCATGTCCCTTAAGGAAAAGGCTCTAGATTGGTACTAAACCTTACCTAGAGGTTCCATCTCTTCCCTTCGAGACCTGATAAACCAATTTGTCAATTACTTTAGATACAACTTGAAGCTAGATACCACATTGGATCAATTGATGAAGGTGAAGTAGGGGCCACATGAACCAATCAAAAGGCTCATTTAGAGATGGAATTCAATGCTCAATGAGATTCCAGAGCCCATCTCTAAAACTCACCTCTTGGCCATCTTTAAGGGAGTAGTAAATGACTTTATCAAGTCAAATATCTACTACTTAGAACCCTGATCACTAAGCCAAACCTTTTTGCAAACTAACATAGAGAAGGTAACTAAGACTAGCAATGATCTAGCCTATGTGGCATATAAAAACTAGCACACAAAGAGGGATAGGAATAGAACCTAGCAAGAACATGCAAATATGGCTATAGTATTCAAGAATACAAAACAAGCAAAGAGGCGAGGATCATTGCCACACAATACATCTATTAACTCATCACAACCATCCACTTCCTACATCACAAATCAACTAAGATCAAACTTTGCGTAAAAGTATAGGTCAAAGTACACTAGGTTACCAACGAAGCCTTATGATCTTTTAGAATAGTTGTCACCAAACTTATATGACTTAGCCATGATTTTTAGAACAAGTCAAACAATCCCTCAAACAAAAGAACATGTCACCATACTTATATGACTTAGCCATGACTTGTCTTGCTCATAGAGATGTACTAGCTCAATGGTTGAATTTTATTCCTATGAGCAGAGACAAGCCTACCAACAAAAAGTTAATCAACATCATCATTGAGAAAGCTTCATGTAGAAAAAATGGGCATCAACTTATGTTCAACTTTCATGATAGTGAAGTGAAGATTGACTTTCGAAATGGAGAGGTGTTATCTGCTTCTCTTCTCATTACTATACATGTTGGAAAGTGCAAGGTTCATCATGTTTGATGAGTGGCAAGGTAACCCTAGGCTCAACCATATGAATACAAACATTTCACAAATCTCAATTGATCAAAATGAATTGTTGTGCTAATAATAGAAATGTAAAGTGCATAAAATAAAATAAATTCATAAGAAAATAAAATAAAATAAATGTGTAAGAAAACAAATCTCAAGTGCTACAAGGATGAATCGAAGAGCTCATCTTTATTTCCATACACAAGGTGTGCTCAAGTACACAATGCTCGAATAAAGATCCATCCACACTTAGACCTCCTACTGTGGGCACTTGGAAAATACTCTAACTTTCAAACAAACTACAAGAGTTTTGCTACTTGATAGCTAAAAGATTTCCCTCCCAATTGTGTGCTTGGGCACTATATTTATAGGCTTGGGAAAAACTACTCTAATAATTAGAGTCACCACTCTAATAATTAGAATAACTGCTAAAGTAACTACTAGAGTAACCACTCTAATAATTAGAATAACTACTAGATTAACTACTCTAATAATTAGAATAACTACTAGAGTAACCACTCTCATCATACCCCCACAACTAAATGAAAACTCGTCCTCAAGTATAGAAGAAAAGAAACAAGTTCTTTACAAAATATTGGGAAGGTATGGGATTATTGACTAACTAACAACTGATGGTGGAATGGGATGACAGACTCAAGTTTATCCATAGCCATGCCACTAGACATAGTACAACATTATTTTTCATTACCATTGTGGTGAATACTTGTATATAAATGACATCCAAGCATTTATTTGGTAGCTTGTAGAGAAAGAGAGAGAAAAAAAATGAAGTGTGTTGCTGCCAATGCTAAGATTGCACCTTCTGTTGTTTATCCATAGCCATGCCACTAGACTTTCTTCTTTCGTAAATGCTCCAATTTTGGGCCATCTTGAGTGCTTCTTCCAAGCCTAGTCCATTTCTTGTATGATCGCCATCTACACACACAACATAGTTACAAATGAGCAAGGATAGATAAACCACAATGCAGTTGATACCTTTCCTCGATATGAAGCACATTGGCTAAGTTGTGGTTATGGTAGAAACTAATTTGAAGATTTATCACAGGTGACTACCCAAGGTGTAGGGGTTAGGCAAATAGTAAAATGGAGAAAATTCAAAAATTTGTGCTAGGACCCCCATGACTAAGAGTGAACCTCCAGTAGCTATAAGACGGAAAAATATCAAGAACAAGAAAGTTGGGAAAAAATAACAATGGAAATACCAATAAAATGGATGTCATGGATGGGGATGAAAAAAGAGATGATTGATTACAGGAAATTTTTAAGGAAAAGAACTTAACAGTTGCACCAAAAAGGAATACCAGTGGGTCCTTCCCAAAGTAGGCTCATGCCTTTTATGCCTTGACAAACCCACAAACCAAAGAGTCTGTAGACTTTAGGAATGTCATTTGGAAGTAAGAGTTAAAAAATTACCCTTAATAATTCACCAAAGAAAAATAATGCATCAACCTAGAACAGACTAATGGTAAATTTGGCAATGAGGTGGAAAATGGAAAGAAAGATGGAGAGGAGAGAATGGATGGAATCCCAAGAACAACATTATGTGAAGCCCCTTGTGTATTTCATGGTTAAGATGACTGAGTAGAACTTCATCCTAAATATAGACTCGAACCAACCACATTCAATGACCTCACAATCAATACACTTGGCCAATCCATCCTCTTGAGGCAATAAGAATGCTTTCACAAAGAGTGACCACCATCCCAAGGAGAGTGAGATGGAGAAGCAAGAAGCGAGAAAGGGCCTTAGTTAGAGGGAACCTTCAAGAATGGGTAACATGTCTTTCCAGTGCCATAACCAATGCTAGTAGTCCATATTGCTTTATTATGTCTAAGGGGTGTGCTTTGAATTCTCACCTTTTTCTCTCTTTTTTTTCTCTCTCTCTTTTGATGCGTGAGAACCACACCATGCAAAGACTTATTTTTATTCACTCAGCTTCCTGATATTTGAATAATGTTAGAATAGCAGAAAACCCAAGAAAAAGCATCCAAGCACCCAAGAGAATGGCTAGTACTAATGCATCGAATCCCCTTGAAGTCACACCCTTTTCATCCTTTGATTCTTTCATTGGTTTGAAAAATACCCAGGCACTAATTCATTAACAAGTTTACTTAGAAAAAGGGGACTATACAGTTCCAAGCCAAAAGAGATCATATAGTTGTATGGATGAGTGGACGGCATGGACTCATTGCCTATTTTACCAAAAGAACCATACCTTAATATCAGCATCATAATTCAAAGGTAAAAACCAAACATTAGTAATCAATATGATATAATTCAATCCACCATCATGAGCAATTATTAGATGATGAATAAAAGTAAATCAAGAAAATAAAGAAATAGTAAAAACATGAACGATGGTGTAAAACAAAAATAAGAAAAGTTGAAAGAATGTGTAAACCAAAAATTCAAAAAGAAATAAGGGCCTAGAATGATTAGCATAGGTGGCCATCTCCCCCATGACTAAGTTGGAAGGAGGAGATCTGAAATAGTGAGCAAGGTTGTCCATCAAGAGAGGTAGCATGTGTACTGGTTGTCCTAAGCTCCTGGAAAGGTTTGGTTTGTTGTACATTGATCAACAGTTTCTTTTCTGGGCTCTCAAGTTTGTATATTGTCATGGCCCCTAAAGGAAAAGTTGCATAAATAATATAAGGTCCTTCCCACAGTGTTTGAAATTTAGTACATTGTGGCACATGTGTGGGATTCCAATAGAGAACCTTATCTCCTAGCTGATATTTAACTTTCCTAATTCTTAGGTCATGACGTTGTTTATTGAAGGCCTTGTGCAATTCATTAGATAACAAGGTAGCTAATTGGTTTTCATCTAGCAAGTTAAAGGTTACTAACCATTGTTTCTGTGCTAGATCAAGATCAAGGTTGAGGTCACATTTCATGGATAGTTTACGGAGCTCACTTTGAATGGGAAGCATTGGTAATTTACTGTACACTAACTCATAGGGAGAGTAGCCTGTAGGGAGTTTCCATGTGGAGCAGTATGCCCAAACAGAATCATTTAGTTTAGTGCTCCAGTCTCACCTAAACTTGTTAATGGTTCTTTTCAATATCTTCGTAATCTCCTTGTTGGTGACTTCTGCTTAACCGTTCACTTGGGGGTGGTAGGGTGTAGCCAATTTATGCTCAACCCCTAAGTGTTGCATTAATTTCCAAAAAGTTGCACTTGTGAAGTATGTACCATTATCTGAAATAAGTGCACGTGGCACACCAAACCTATTTATGATTTGTTGTTGAACAAATTTTGCAGTTGTAGATGATGTACAATCTTTAACAGTAGCTACTTCAGCCCATTTTGTTAGGTAATCAATGGCAACAATAATATAAGCTTTTCCATTGGACATTGGTGTAATTAGCCCCATAAAATCAATTCCCCAAATGTCGAAGGATTCTAATGGTTGAATCCATTATTGCAAATCCTCCATTTTAGCAGTCATTCCCCCATCACATTAACAGCACTCACAAGATTGGACAAAACAATGGGCATCTCAAAATAATGTAGGCCAATAATATCCTGCAAGTAGGATCTTTATGGTCGTTCATCTCCCACCGTAATGACCCCCACAAGGACCCTCATGAGCATCTTGGAGAACTCACAATTGATCTATATTGGGAACACACCATTGAACCAAGCCATTGGGACATACTTTGTAAAGTTGTCCATTGATCTCCATAAAGTACTTGGCTTAGTGAAGAAACTATTATTTCTTCTTAAGGTTTAACTCTTATGGTGTTTGTTGGGTGAGGAGATGGGTAAGAATGCTACTGTACCAGTTTATCTCCATAGGTGACTAATTATTCACTACACCAGCAAAAAGGAATTCATCAGGAAAATGATCAGAAATTGGATACTCATCCTCTTTTTTGTCCCATCGCAACCCAGATAAATGATCAGCAACTACATTCTCAATGCCCTTGTGATCGATCATCATTAAATCGAACTCTTGTAAGATTACAAGCCATCATATGATACGAGGGCTTACCATTGGCTTATTCATGAGGAACCAAATTGCACTATGATTTGTATGTATATATACTTTATATTCCAATACATAGTGTCTAAACTTTTCCAGTGCAAACACTATAGCCATTAATTCTTTCTTTGTCGTAGTGTAGTTAAGTTGTGCACTAGTGATACTTCTACTTGCACAATGTATGTAATAAGGATGCTTCTAGTCATCCAACTATGTAAGTATAGCTCCTAAAGCATAGTTGGATGTGTTAGTCATGATATGGAATGGTTTGGACCAGTTAAGAGCTTGTAGAATGGGTGTTTCTACTAGCTTCTGTTTTAGAGTTTGGAAAGCTAATGCGCATTCCCTAGTCCACTTGAAAGGGACATCCCTTTTCATTAATTCCACCAATGGTTTGGCAACCTTTCAAAAGTCCTCAATAAATATCCTATAGTAGCTAGTATGTCCAAGGAATGACTAAATATCTTTGGTAGATTCTAATTGATGGGTAATTCCTTGGATAATTTTGATTTTCTTGGGGTCTACCTCTATCCTTGTGTGTGAGAGTTTGTGCCCTAGTACTATGCCTTCTTGGACCATCAAATAACTTTTTTTCTAGTTGAGCCTCAAATTGGTTTCTACACATCTTTTTAACACTTGCTCCAACCGGTCCAAGGCTTGATCAAAGTTTGCTCCATAAGTGAAGAAGTCATCCATAAAGACCTCCACGCCATTCCCTATCTACTGTTGAAATATGCTTAGAACTACTAATTGAAATGTTGCAGGGGCATTGCACAAGCCAAACAACATCTATTTGTATGCAAACTTTCCCCAAGGACTAGTGAATGTAGTCTTTGCTTGGTATTCTAGGGCTATTTATATTTGACTATATCCCTATATCCATCCAGAAAATTGTAGTAGCGATGCCCTACGATGGTGTCTAAGACTTGGTCAACAAATGGCAATGAAAAGTGATCTTTGAATGTTGCCATATTTAGTAGCCTGAAATCTATGCACACCCTCCATTTGCCTCCCTTTTTAGGCACAATAACTAAGGGGCTAACCCATTCGCTATTAGCAATGGGGTATATGAACCCAACCTTGAGAAGTTGTTCAATTTCTTTCTTGACTAGTTGCTTTAGCTTTGGGTTCAAATGCCTTTGTGGTTGTCTTCAAGGTTTCATGGAGGGGTTAGTGTAAATCCTATGTTGGCATATCCTAGGATCTATTCTAGTTAATTCGGGATATGACCAAGCGAAGGCTTTTGACCATCTATTGATTACCTTCAATAGTTCTTCTTTCTATTGAGAAGCAAGCTTAGCATTGATAATTACTGATTTTTCATTTTTAAGGAACATGTATTCCATACCGGTGGGCAATGGTTTCAACTCGAGGGGCTCCTACTTAAATTTTTCAAGGATTTCCAACTTCCCCCAGTTGACATTTTCAAGGTTAAGACTTGGAATTTGGTGGTGGACTTGCTCTAATGCATCTATGTTATCGATGTAAGCGCAAGTTAAACCCTAAGTTGGTTCCATGCATATGAGTGAATTGCTTTCTTGATCAGCTGTCAGCCACTAGGTTTCTTCCTATTGTGTGGCTACTACATATAGGAATCTTTGTATGTTGATCACTTGTGCACACTAATTACATGTAGGCAATGTTAAACTTTGCACAACCCATGACCTCTACATGCAATTACACCCTGTGTCACTGTATGTGATGCATGGATCTTTCTTCTTCTTGATCTTTTCGAATGTATTTTCTTTTGATATTTCTAGGGAAAGATCACGAATTCCTGAGCATGTGTCAATGGTGCATAGCCATGCTCTTCCCATTATGATTGGGAAGTCCCCCTTATTGTTGTTCACCTGAATCACTAGGAAGTTAGCTAGGTATGACCACCCACAAATAGTGGTAACAATGTCTTCCACCAAACCCAATGGAACAATGATGGACTGGTTGGCCAACTCTACATAGATGTTGCTTTTTTTCAATGGAGGTAGGTTCTAGGCCTTGTACATTTCTTGAGAAATCAAGTTGACACTAGAACCTGAATCCAAAAGATCCTTGCACGATGCATTTCCAATGATTTGTAAGTATATTAGAGGACTCCTAGGATCAGAGAATTTCTTGGGAAGATGGCCAACTTTGATCCAATTGGTGGTGGCATGTGTTAGCATGATCGTATGCATTGAGTGCAGTGGTTGAGTTGAAGGGAGCTCCGAAGTTTTGATTGATAGTGAGGCATCTAAGGGAGTCAGTCGCTTGTGATTACAAGGGCTTGGTTGGACTATTGGTTCTAAAGAAAGGTCTTTTCTTCATGTGGTTGTTGGAACCAATAGTAGGTTGAGAGTTAATAGCCCTCATGGCATTACGTTGTTGTGGCTGGGTAGGGATTTCACCTTGCATTGCAGGAGTAGGTGGTAGTGGAGCTATTGGTGGAAGAGATGCGACTGGATGAGAAGGATGATATGCTTACAAAATATCACCTCTAAAAGAGGGAGTCCCATAATACTCGCAGGCTTGGTAGTGAGGTTGAGGAGTGACGTGACCAGTAGAGTTATGTGGGGAGATTGGCTGCTACACATAATATCCATATAGGTCAGGTTGCTAGTAATGATACTATTGTCTTGGTGGTGGCATTCCCCATGATTGTGGGTGTTGCCACTATTGATATTGCTTAATCGATTGTGGTGGATTTCCACTAGGATAATATGTTAAGGGTTGGTAGAATTGCATTGGATTACCTTGAGGATAAGGTAACCTTCAGGATGTTTTTCTTTTTTTAATCGTGGGTTAAGTGCATACACCCCAAACTCCTACAAATGTGAAATTATAGCGCAACATCCCTTAGGATGGTCATATTAACATATCTCACATCCATTATCATTATCTATTTCCAAATCCACAACCTCTTCAATGATGACAACTTTTCCCTTACCCTTGCTATGTGCATGTTCAACCTCTTTTTTTTTTCTTTTCTCACTACCTTGCTCTCTAGACTCCTCTACTATCTTAAGAACAATTTGAAATCTATTGTCTAGGGAATCCCACATTTAGTCTACCTTGGCCGAAACTTTTGATGTCATCTTTTGGATAGGCAAAGTTTTCCTATTCATCCTCTCTTCGAGTGGTGACTCTTCTTCATCCTCACAAAATCTTACTCCCCTCTTCCAAAGGAAAGGATCTCGGTTATACTCTTCCACACTTTCTCTCTTCTGTAGCTCACCTTCTTCCTTAGCAACTTTCTCCAGTAGTCTTTGAATTTGATGGGACCTAAGCTCGGATAGTCTCCCTTGGGCATAAGTCCTAAGGGTTCTTCTCTTTTCATGCCTAAGCCCATCCATGAGATGGCGCAGTTGATCCCTTTGTGAATAACCATGGCCAAGACAATGATGTAATAGTGCATAGTATCAGCCCATGGCAGCATCCAAGGGTTTATGTCCTCCTTGTTTCCAGCCTTTGATTTTCTTTCGCAAGTTAGACACTTGGGAGTACATTTGGTACTTGTCATTAAATAGTTCTAACATAGTACTCCACCTACAAATGGATTTTGGTTCTAAAGACTAGTACTAGCTTTCCACTTCTTTAACTAATGTCCATGGGAAAAACTTAAGTTTTTTCCATTCATTCTCTATGTTCTATAAGGCACAGGCATCATGGAATGCTTGTAAATGACTCTAGGGATCAATGTTGTATCCCCCTTCAAAACGTGGGTTGTTGTTCATATCTAATCTCTTGATCCTACTATCTTTCTAATGCCTTGTTGAAATTCTAACAACTTCAGTTATGTCCAACATACTTCGAGTAGTGAGGAGGGGTTCATTGTGATTGTCTCGTCCATGGAATCTATGATGCCTACGTTGTTCCCTACTCTCCCTTCTTCTATGTCGTGACTCTCTAGAGTGCCCTCATCCCCTTTCCTGGCTGTTTTGTCTATGACTTCCACTTTTCCTACCTTTATCCCCATGGTCTTTTTCTTTATGACTGTGTTTGGATATTGAAGGAGAGGGTGAAGGAGATGATGAAGGTGAAGAAGAAGGAGAACCATCACCATGACAGTGTCTACTACCTTCTCTTCTGCGGTCTCGACCCCAATCGTGATTGCAATCAGAATGTCCATCTTTATCATAAGTTCGTGTCCCTTTTTTGGATCCTTTGTGCCTATGGGTATTAGAACCTGGGTTATGAATAGTGGAATGAAGGTTCTGATACACAAACCCTTGGCCAAAGTCAAGGGGATGAACATCGTTATGTGGGAGACTACCTGAGGTAGGTTCACCACCCTCATTTTCACTTAAGACATGTGGGATATCCTAGGACCACTTACCCTTCAAAGACTTATGATGTCTCTCTTGTTGCAAGTCCCTTTGATGGTTTGCCTCCATGGGATGGTATTCTCTCGAGTCATGGTCTTGCACAACGTATTCTACATGTAAGTGCGGCCTGCCAATTCGTGTGAGAGCATGAAGAAGCATGCTCGGGACTAAGTGATCAGGAGGTAACAGTATGTTACCTTCTAAGTCTCACCAATGTAATTGTTCATCTTGATGGAGGATAAAGGTGAAGCCTAGTATATACTCATCGAGATAAATATATACCACTCAAACTTGTTGAGGGACTGGTAGATCAACGTCAAGTGTATTACGTCGCTGACTAGTTGCTGTTTCAAAACTAGGTAGTGGGCGCTTTCGTAGGAAGAATGAGACATACTTGTCTATTCAGTGTGCAATGTACTCTTGTTTATTATTTTCTCAATCAACCCTATGGGTTCATTCCAATGATGTGAATGATTTCCTAAGTTCTAATTAGCGCACAAACAACTAAGTCCCTGACAACAGTGCCAATGATAAGCAACGAGGTACCCCTAGGCTCAACCATACATATACGAGCATTTCACGCACGATCCAGTCAAATTCCAAGGACTAAGTGCTTATGCGCCCTTGTGGAATAAGGATGGCTTGGTTGATCATTGTCTTCCCAAGCTTACCTGTATGTCACAATTATATGGTTAAGTAAGCTTGAGGCATATGATTTTTATAACTTTTATGTTTTTGTGTCCTGTGCTAGTAGGGAAGGAGAGAGGTAACTAAGTGACTAGTTTAACTTAACTACTCATTAACTAAGTTCTAACTAATCCTAACACCAGCATCCATTCCTACTTGCCATACACATCTTGAACTAGTGCAACACTGCTGGGATTACCAAACGCTAATCATTACTGGGTTACCAAGCATTACACGCATGCTCAAAGTGGTCGTGCTTCTGTGTTTTAATGATTTGCTTAATTGATCAATATGAATTGATGTACTAATAACAGAAATGTAAAGTGCATAAAATAAAATAAATGCATAAGAAAATAAAATAAAAGAAATGTGTAAGAAAACAAATCTCAAGTGCTGCAAGGATGAATCGAAGAGCTCGTCTTTATTGCCATACACAAGGTGTGCTCAGGTACACAATGCTCAAATAAAGATCCATCTACACTTAGACCTCCTGCTACGGGAACTTGGAAAATACTCTAACTTTCAAACAAACTACAAGAGTTTCGCTACTTAATTGCTAAAAGACTTCCCTCCCAATTGTGCACCTAGGCACTGTATTTATAGGCTTGGGAGAAACTACTCTAATAATTAGAGTAACCGCTCTAATAATTAAAATAACTACTAAAGTAATTGCTAAAGTAACCACTCTAATAATTAGAATAACTGATAGAGTAACCACTCTAATAATTAGAATAACTACTAGAGTAACCACTCTAATAATTAAAATAACTGCTAAAATAACCACTAGAGTAACGCTGGAGTAACCACTCTCATCAATGTTCATGTGGATGATGGGGTCATGCGACATGGTACCATTTTCCATAGTTGAAAAACTACACTTAACCAAGAACATTCAAGAAACCACAACCTCAACACTTAAGTCATGTAATGGATCCTGCATAATGATGTGAGGTTTCATCTCTTTGGATTTCATAGCTAGTGACCAATTCCCTACATCTACCAACTTCCTAGTGATCAAAGAGACACTTGGCTTTAACTTGATCCTCAAAAGACCATGGTTGGCTAAGCTTCACATGGTCTCATCTCATACACATCAGGAGATTCACTTGCCTTAGAGGATGGTGAAATTGTCATTTGTGGGGACAATATGTCACTACCTTCAATTAACTATGTCAACATCGACCAAGGTTCAAAGGTGAAGTTTCAAGAGGAAACTCTTGATACTTAGACTGAGAACAACAATAAAGATAACAGTAATGCTAATAACACCAACTCTATAATATTGAATGACCAATGAAAATGCATGCAACTTACCATGCTAAACAAGAGAGATGGTGGCATAAGATCATGCAAAAGGGATTCATTTATCTATTGGAGATTAAACAATAAGTTCACAGTAAATACCTTCCCTTCTTTGGTTAATGATTGTTTGTTTACCTTTGCAACATTGTATCATGTTTCATTGTTGGTTTTATCCTTATATCCTCTCTCAAGAGGATCTCATGCTTACTAGGTAAGTATGGACTACGGTCCACTAAGACCTAAAACTAGCAACACCATGACCTATTGGAGCCTAAAACTGATGGCTTGCCCAGGCTTAAAACTAATGGATTTGTGACCTTCCTCTTATCTCCCTTATGTGTGCATTGGAACATGTTTGCCTTATCATGCTACTCATGGTTTTCTCTTTAAAACTTGTATCTCTTTTACATTTTACATCCTGTTACCAAATTTTGTTTTATAGCCTTGTTGTTTAACTCACACCCCTTAAGCAAGAAATATCAAGCATATAGAAATATAAAACATAAATAACCAAAAGTGTTTTAGCCATGGTCACACTATGTAACATAAAATAAGAATAAATGTCCTTAACCGTAGTTGCACTATTTGAAATACTACACCATACAACAAGAAGAACAATACATAGCCATCAACAAGTTCATCAAGTGGACAAAACTAAGCCATGGGAGGAGAAGGAGGCTTATCAGGTACATCATCACCAACTGCCTCAACATCATCGTGTGAGGTCTACAAACAACAATAAACTCAGTAAACATTAGTAACCATTATAGTCATAACACATGATCATTAAAACCATTAAAAAACCCATGAAAACAATTAGATAATGAGCACAAAAAATAGAGTCAATATAATGATATCATCATGAGTCATTATTACATGAACCTTAAAGTGGTCCTCTGAGGCACATGGATGAGATTTATATTATTTATGCAAATCCTTGAAAAATATGGCTAGATCATATGGAAAAGAAGTATATCAAAACGTTAAAAATCTGAATGAAAAATTGAAGCCATTCTGAAGACGGCAATTTTATATATTGCAAACTCAAACACTAAAACACAAAATACATCTGGTCGAGATAGTAAGAAATCATGTTTTCGCATTAGGCTTCATAAGCCCCATTCCAGCAACAGGATTCATCTAGAAAACAAGGACTAGCAAAACCATAAGCTCCTTTCCAGCAACAGGATTCATCTAGAAAACAAACAAGGACTAGCAAAACCATAAGCTCCTTTCCAGCAACAGGATTCATCTAGAAAACAAGGACTAGCAAAACCATATGATATAGACATCAAAACGATATAATGCAGTTACCTCATGATCTTTCTGCACTTTTTCATCAACATTAGCGCTAAAATACTGTGAACGTTCCAATTCATCCGTTGCTACATTAATGATCTCCTCTTTTCTGATATACCCATCTTCCATGCCGCAAGATTGGACATTTAGTCCCAACAGCCCGCTGTCCAATATATGCAATATTTCTGGTCATGTAGCCAGAGCCTGCCCAAAAGCTCCAAGTGCAGGAACAGGCAGGTTAATAATAGGTGTCACTTTACTAGTACTTGGCCTTTGTTGAATGTCCTCTAAATTTGTTGAATCAGGGAAAGATTTAGCAGGCTTGGTTCCATCGTAACCAGGACTTGCTCTTGATACAGGCAAAACACCTTGTCCAAAGAAAAAGAAAAACAAAAACAAAAAACAAAACAAACAAAAAAACAAACCATAAGGCAGTGAATATCCTGGCCTTGGTGTGTTCATACCAGTTACATTGAAGTAGCCCAGATGTTGGGGGTCTCCTAAAAAACCAATTTAAATTATTTAAATTTTGTACAGGCTGCGCGGTCCTGCAAAGGGCCGCGTACCCTGCCTGGGGCCACGGATCCGGGGAAACTTTTTGCAAGGTAAAATAGTATTGGATTTAATATCTATTTAAAATTTATTATTAGATTTAACTTGCATCCCGATCCACGGCTGCGGTGGAGCATTCGGCAAGCCGAGGGAAGGGGTCATGTTCTTGCCAATCATTTCCTTGATTGTGTTGTTTTTCTAGAGTCACCTATTTCCCTGCAAAGAACTTTCCAGTCTTTCATGGAGAAAGTCCCATTGGACACAACACTCTTCTAATCCAACATGAACTTTGACAACTTGTTCTTCAACTTATTGGAGTTGCTTCCAGCATCACCCTCCCTGGAGATTTGATGTGGCTTGGTCCAATTTTTCAGTGATTGCTGAGGCGTTTCTACTTAAAACAAATTCCTTAATTGTGTTCATACATTGAAAAATCGGATCGGATTGGTACATCGCCATCTTTTTTATAAATCCTATCAGGAAAATGGAAACAAATATGTGTAAACATCAGATTGAAATTGTCAATATTTACAAAAGAGAAAACATCAGATTGAAATTGTCAAAGAGATCAATTATATGCACTCATGTTAGTAGCAGCATTTTCCATTGTTTTTTGCATAATATAGAAATTTTAGATTTTGGCTGGCATCAGAATTAGCAATATACAATATATTAAATTTAAAAAATCAATCAAAATATAGCACTATTCATTACATCAAATATCCGATCCGATTTTGAAGCGACTTGAATGTTACCTTGCCATCTATCACAAATCTTGCTATTAATCCCAGATTTCTCAATCTATAATTATGTTAATGTTTAAGCTCTGACCTTTGTTGGACACTGCCATATTTGCAAGAAGCCGCTAAAGAAACTGCTTTCCGGAAGCCCTTCACCTACGTCCTTCAACTCCTTTGCAACACCAGCGCTCACGAAAAAGCACGACCAAAAGTTTTTGTGCATATGAACCACTTCTTCAACCCAATCCCTAATTGCTGTGCTAGATGTTTGCACTTCAGTGGTAACTCCTGCACTTTTCTTGGTTTCCTTCTCGATAAGAGTAACAGTTTCACAGGCCAACACGGGAGTACCTTTTGCATTGTCTCTCTGGAAATACGCCACACATTTTGATCCGCTCTCTGGAAATGTAATTGGCCAGAATGGCACTCGTGATCCAATCCGGCCTTTGAACTGTGAGCCGTTGCTAAATTTAAATGTGATTTGAGATCTGTGAAAAAAACCTTCGATCATTCCAAACTTCGGCATAAACCTGCTCCACCTGCTCGAGTGATCTTCGTGCTAATTCTTGGGCGGCATTATTCTCATCCCAATCTTGCATGCATTTCAAGAAAATATGTGTTTCTGGCAATGCCTTCATGATAGCAAGCAAGATCCTGTCCTGTGCTCGCTGGAGCTTAGAATCTGCACTTAATTGCCTTTTCTCCTGCTCAGTCCTTGATTGCTGATGACCATGGTATTCTTGTTGGAACTCCGATAACCCAGAATGCTCCAAGAAGCTAACAAAATTCATCATTACTTAGACTAGAGAAATCAACAACAGAATCTTTGTATCATTTTTCAACCTCAATACGAAAATCATGGGCTTCGTCCCTTACCATCCATTCAAATGGAACATTGTGATTTTGCTTGATGTAAAATTGAGGAGCCGAGATCTACGCAAATTTCAAAAAACTAATTAAAATAATAATAATAATAAATTTTAATAGATATTAAATTTAATACTATTTTACCTTGCACCACCTAGTTTGCCATGCCTTAAACTCTTTTAACTAGATTTTTACCTTATCTTTATTTTGTTATAACTTTATTTTTACCTTGTTTTACCAAGCCTTACCTTGCTTTTGCCATGGCAAAACGTTATCATCTTTTTTCTCTTTGCTCTTTTCTTTTTTTTGCTGCATCATTCAACCGGTTTGACCACATTTTTCCATCATTTTCCATCATTTGGACCTTGATTAACTTGATTAGACATCATTTGATGTCATTTGACATGGTTAATGCCTCATTTGACCTTGTTTGGACATCATTTTATGGGGTTTTGACCATCATTTAGCCTTCATTTGATCCTGTCTTACATCATTTGACATTTGTTTCGCCTTGTTTGCCTTAATATACCCCTTGTAACTTCCACTAATCATGTTTTGACCTTGTTTGACATTGATTTAATTTGTTTTGACTTAGCTCTACTTTATTATTAAATTATTTTACATTGTTTAATACTTTTATTACACAAGTGCCACTTGATGTGCTTACGTTGACATGTAGGAAATGACTTAAGAGGATAAGGAAGCAAATTTGACTAGCCTTAAACCTTGAATAAGTCCCTCTCATGATGTTGTTAGACCAAGCTGACCTTAAAATATCCAATCCTTGAGCCTCAAAGCCAGTTTACTATATAGCCTTAACATCTTAAAGTAACATGATGACCATTGACCTTGAAGCCAGAAATATCACGAAGGATTCCTTGGTCAAAATTTCCCTCTAAACCATGACAGTGATTGGAAAACACATGAAACCAAGTTCTTCGTCAAATCTTAAGCCTACTCAAGACATCATCGGATCCTTGCAAGGAAACATTAAAGCCATCACTAGCCCTAATTATGTCTAACACTTACATGTTTGCTTATAGTGTTGTTTACCATTGTTGACAGGTTGGAATGAATGATCGATGTTGATGACTTCAATTGTCTACAACAAGCAAGCCTACATACTCTCTCTCTATTTCTTTGTTTAGCATAACAAATGAACTACAAGTTTTGTAAATCTGATGCACATCTCATGGATCTCTCTATGTTGTAACGATAGTAACCTATAATGGTCTGGTTTGCTAGTTATCTCATGTAGCCCTACACAATGCTTTGTCATAGCATATTTTCTTTGTCTTGTTTTCTTGTTCTCTTGGAGTTGTGCTTGCAGGATGAAGCCTAAAGTCATCATGAAGGTGCAACTCATCGTGGCAGCAAGTTACCACGTGACCTTGATGCATATAATTTGGTTAGCTTATCTTGCTATACTAAGAGTGCTTGTTTCACATCACTTTCGTTAACCCTCTAAAGCCACTATCTCATAACCTAATTGCAACCTTCCTTACCCTTAACAATAATGATGATCCAAGTTCAACACTCATGCATTGTGGTCATGTGACACCTCCTTTGTCATGCTCCACTGTCAAGTTCGTTGGATGTAACACATCTCATTCAACGAGAAAATCAAATTAAGCTTGGCCTTGGCAATTGATGAAAACGTTTATGCCATTTGTCATGATGTTGGGTATGCAACATCGGGGTCTAGCTACAACATCGTGTACATGACATCGGGGTGTATACCCTAAGTCTATAAATACCGTGCTTAGGCTCATATAGTTTTGAATGAGTTTTTACAATTTCTAGTCAGAGTAGTGAAGCTCCTGTAATTTATTTTTCTTAGAGTTAGAATATTTTCTGAGTGCCCACAAAAGGAGTCCAAGTGTGTATGGTTCTTTATTCGAACACTAATGTACCTAAGCACAGCAGTGTAACAGGAATAAAAATTAACTCTTTTGACAATCCTTGCAGCACTGAGAATATATTACTATTTCTTTTAATGCACTTTACTCTACTGCATTTCAATTAAGCAGTTAATTTCCAATTGTTAATGAACACAAGCATGACCACTTCAAGCATACATATAGTACTTGGTAACCTAGCAACACGTAATGTTTGGTAGCCCAGTAGCACTATATGTGTTTAGGATATGTCTAGGAAAGTGGTGGTTACTTGTGCTAGGCTAGTTAGGCAGTAAATGAATTAGATCTTAAATTACTCTACCTTTCATTCATGTTGTAGGCAATTAAATTTATAAAACATAAAATAATAAAAATCATATGCCTCACTCTGGACTAAACCATACATGACAAAGCTACCACTAGTCCAAGTGGGAAGACAATGAACTATGATCAAAGCATAATGATTTAGATACCACAACTAGTCCCATCCATGAAATTCAACTGGATCATGCATGAACGTTTGTGATTCGTATGGTTGAGCATAGGGGTACCTCACCTCTCATCATTGGTGCTATTGCTAGGGACATTTTGGTTGTTTCATGTGCTATCTAGGACCTAGTGAAAAGTATTTAAATCATTGGAATGAACCCAAGAGTCATATCTTATCTTACAATTACTACAACAAATACTTAGAAGCACACTGTGATTTTTATTTCGCTAACCAACAATGTCTTCTTCTCACAGGAGAGATTTGTTGTTCAAGATTAATAAAGCTTATCAGCCAGTGCCTCAACAATATCAAATTATATATACTCATCCTAATGAGTATGTATCAAACTTCACCTTCATCCTACACTAGGATGAATAGCTGTGGTGGCGTGACATGGAAGGCAACATTATGTTGCCACCTGATCAAGTTGTTCCTGTAATGCTCTATCAAATGCTTACATGATGCGATCTCCAAGATTGCCATGCAAAGTATATTGTGGAGGATACTAATGCTAGGGATTAGCATCCCACTAAAGCACAATGTCTATAGGATCGACAGCTAGAGCAGTGCTATGAATTCTTTTAAGGAAAAAGAACTCAACAATTCTCAATTCTTGTTGTACCAACAAGCTATCGAGGAACCCTTCTCTGGGGGTTTTTCATTCAATGATGCTCCTCTCTTTGACTTCAATAATGGAAGTAAAAACTAGAATCTACACTCCATAGTTCACAATCTTGATTTTGGTAACAAGGGATCCAATGACAAAGAAGGATTTGAAGGGTTAAGTCAAGATAGGGATGTGGATAAGAAGTAAGATTGTGATCGTGGTCGTGATCATTGAAGAGGTGGTAATAAGCACCCTGATGATGTTGGTTCTCCTTTCTCTTTCCCTTTGTCATCTTCTTCTTCTTCTTCTAGTTATGACTGTGACCACAGAAGGTGAGACTATGATGGAGGTGATCAAAATGAACGAAATGACTGACAGGACCAAAATGATCAAGGAGACCATTGAGAAAGACAAGATCAACGACAAAAATATTCAAGAGAGGCACATGGCCATGAACGAAGGGGTAGTAGAGGGTATCATAGGCACCATGATCAAGGCCTTGATGAGCCTCTACTTCCTACCTGAAGTATACTTAACATCGTAGAGGTAGTGAGAATTCCAATAAGGCATGTGAAGGATAGTTGAATCAAATGGTTAGACATGAACAATATTCCTTAATTTGAAGGAGGATATAATTCTAATATATAGAATCATCTTCAAGCTTTCCAAGATGCATGTGCCTTACAAAATATAGAGAATGAGTGGCAGAAACTAAAATTGTTCCCTAGGACACTTATCAAAGAAGTAGAAAACTAGTACTAGTCCTTAGAGCCAGAATTTATCAACCGCTAGAGTACCATCTTGGAATTGTTCAATGATAAACATCAAATGTACTCCAGGCTGTCCAACTTAAGGAAGAAAATTCAAGGATGAAAACAAGGAAGGAACAAATCCTTAGATGTTTCCATTGGCTGATACTACATCTTAATGCACAAATGTTTGAGCCATGGTTATTCTCAACTAGATCAACTTTGCCACATAGTAGATGGGCTTTGCTTGGAAATGAGGGAAACCCTTGGTGTCTACACCTAGGGGAGATTGTCAGAACTAAGTGCCTGTCATATACAAAGATTAATAGAGTAGGTCACCAAAGAGGAGGGCAAACTAAGAAAAAGAGAAAGTGTATAAGAGTACAACTACAATCCTTCCATTTGCAAGAGGGAGGTTCAATTTTGTAATAGTGAGGACAAGTTCGTATTTGATGAGAGGGTAAATAAGAAAACCTTACCACTTCACAAATTTCAATCTAAACTTATGGCCAAGGTTGATCAGTTATGGGACTCCATTGACAACAAATTCCAAGTTGTCCTCAAAATTGCTAAAGAGTCCAAAGAACAAGGTAGTGATCGTGAGCATAGGAGGTGCAAGGAAGCTAAACGTGCATATCACAAAGGTAAGGGCAAGATTGCTACAATTGAAGAAGTTGTAGATAGTGAATCAAATGACAATTGTGGGTGTGACATCTGTCAGTATGAACATCCTAAGGGATGTTGCCTCATTGTGTCACATCTACAAGAGTCTGGGGTGTATGCCTTACATCCACAACCTACACAAAGGCAAACATCCAGAAGGTTACCTTATCATCAAGGTAATCTCAGGCCGTTCCACCAACAATAACTGTATTATCCAAGTGGAGCTCCACCGCAACCTTATGAATAGTATTAACAATGGCAACAACAATAATCATGGGCATGGGCACCTCCAAGGCAACAATACCCTTACCAACACCCTAATCCATATGGTTACTACATTTAGCAACCCATGTCTCCATGTGACTCCTCCAATCATGTCTCTAATTTTCAGCCTCACTACCATCCTTTAGATTATTATCAAGCTCATTTTCCACATGAAAGAAGTGATACCACCTCTTATCCTTATCCTCCTCCTATCCCTACACATGCTTCTCCTCCACTCACACAACTACCACCTACTCCACCTATGCAAGGTGAACTACCAGCTCAACTGTAACAACACAATGTTATGAGGGCTATTAATCTGCAATTGAATCTTCAATTGGAGGGGTCAAATGTCCAATCAACAAAAAGACCTTTCTTTCAACCTCATAGTCCACCTAAGCCCTCTCATATACTTGCAATTGACCACCCTACTCCTGCATCTTGCTCTGTATCCAATACCTTTGAGCCCTCTTCAAACCAAACTCTACCTAGGATCCATACGATTATGCTCACTCATACTATATCTAATTAGATCTGTGCTAGAAACCTTCCTAGGAAATTAGCTGATCCTAGAAGTCCCCTAAGTTACTTGCAAATTTCTAGAAATGAACCATGCAAGGCTCTTCTCAATTTTGGTTCTAGTGTTAATTTAATTTCTCATGAGATGTACACTTCCTGGAACCTACCTCCTCTTAATAAGAGTAACACAAGGTTAGAATTAGCAAACCAATCCATTACTATTCCATTGAGACTAGTAGAAGACATTGTGACTACTATCTATGGGTGGCCCTATCTTGCCAACTTCCTGGTAATCAAAATGAAGAACTGCAAAGGGAATTTTCCAATCATCATGGGTGTACTGACCTAAATCATCGATGTAAGGCTGGAAAGAAAACAGACACCGAGAGATCGTCGGACAGCCACAGCTGACCCTGCCTTCGCTTGAGGGCATGATGGAAAAGAAAATGAAGGCAAAGTGCCTTGGATGGTCTGCATGCAAATCGACCAACGACTTCCCCGAGCGTAAGCTACGGCTAGTGCTGGGGTTATCGTAAATGGTGTAAACAAGATGTAAACGGAATGCAAACAATGACACGAAATGTAAACATAGCGTGCTGAATTATAAATAAAGCGTAAATAGAGCTATCTTGTAAACAAAGCATAAACCAAAGTAAATAATGTAAACGGGAGGCAATAATGAAACTGTATTATATTGTTTTAAAAAATGTGCACCGGTCAAAGCGTAGTTGCACACATGTGGATGGAAAGTCAAACGCCTAGCCCCAAGATGATACAATGTGATGATGTGATGATGAAGATGAGAAGTGCTTGGATGCCCATAGTCAGGTGTGCCGAGCGCCCAAGTATTGCAAGTTCTATCCTCTCTCAGAATTGCCAATCTCTCCAATTTTTGCCTCCTAGTTTATGTGAATTGATAGGGTATTTATAGGGTTGGGTTGGGTGCTGGATAGTTGCATTCTTTGACCAGGTTCAATGTATCTGTGTTGGATAGTTATGCACGAGTTGGATGTGTGTTGGAAAGCTACATTCTTGACCAGGTTCAATGTATCTATGTTGGATAGTTGTGTACGAGTTGGATGTGTGTTGGCAAGCTACATTCTTGACCGGGTTCAATGTATCTATGTTGGATAGTTGTGCATGAGTTGGATGTGTGCTGGATACTTGCCTTCTTTGATCAAATTCAATGTATCTCACAACGTGTGGGTCATTCAAGCCCATGAAAATACAAATAATTTAGACAAGCCCTAAAATGATAAAAATTTATAACGAAAATCAAGGAGGATTAACTCTACCTCTCTTGTCTAGCATCCAGCGTGACCTGCAGCATGACCTGCAGTGTGACCTCCAAAACTTGCAATTTTGAGCTAAAATTTGAAATTTCTAAAGGCTAGGACCCATAGTTATCAATAGTGGACCCTGAGGATGACTTGCACCCTTGAAATCAAGTCATTTTGGCTCAATTTTGGGGCTCTAAAAATTGGTGACGCTGATCCTTACGCTCTGCAGCGTCTGAAAAAGTAACCCCAGCGTCACCAAGCTAAAATGGCATATTTGAGGTCCAAATCTTGATTTTCTAGAGGCTGGGAGCTGCTGGGGACCTTGGTGAAGGTCATGGGGTGTCCTTGTGCTTGATTTCGGCCTATTTTGACTCAATTTTGAGGTTCCAAAAGTTGGTGACGTTGATCCTTACGTTGTGCAGCGTCTGAAAAAGTAACCAAAGTATACTTAGCCAAAACCAAACATTTTGAACCAAAAAATTTTGATTTTGGATGCTGGAAGTTGGTGCAGTCGCCTGTGAACCTCGGGGGAACCTTGCCTGTTGAATCATGGGCCATCGGGGGCTGTTTCGGAGGCCTCCAAGTTTGGTCATGTTGTACTCATGTTGGGCAGTAGCATGACTTAGCTTAATTCTTGTCTAAAAGTGCTAAGCCAAAATTAGTGGTGTTTCATTGGCCCCTCTTTGTTGATGTCTAGAGGAATCTACCTAAGAGACGTCGACAAAGGAGTGCAAAACATCATGAGCAATAAAGCATCAAACATTAACTGTCAGCCCTTGGCTAGGTGTCATCGCACCATTTTCAAAAGTACATGGGATTGAGGGAATGTGGTTCAAGATGCAAGGGAATCGGTTATAACCAGGGAATCTAGGAGGTTAAGGGCTATGATTGCTGCTAAGATTTGTGAGAGAGGAATGCTCTCTTATGCACAAGTCATGTCATTGGTCCTTGTCAACAGCTGGGTTTTTAGTAGACTTGGAACCAAGACATAGGAGGTGCGTTCTTTGGAGAAATGGGACTCTTATAAAGTATTTGCAGGGCCCTTTGTAAACAGCCAAAGCCACGTGATGATGTGTAACATGGTCTCTTTGAGACACAAGTGTAAATATTTTTTCAAGACAACTGCCTTCTCGCCTAGGGCTTGTATGAGAATGGCCAATAGTCTTTTTGTTTATGATGTCAATAGGGTCATGAAGACATTTTCTGTGCATTTTTCTCTTTGAGCTTTTTTTTTTGTTCTCTTTTTCTTTTCTTGTTTTTCCTTTTTTTTTTGTGTTTAGTCTTTTTTAAAGAGCTTTTTTTTTTTGTGTCGTGCTCATGTTTGAGCACTTGCATTTTGCATCATGTACTGTGTATCATGTTTTGTGTCGCAACTGCTTAGAGAGCTACAGTGTGCAACAGTGTATCAAGAGTTTTGAGATGAGTAGAATGTATCAAGGGGGATGTAATTGAATAGGATAAAGGAACATGATGGGGAATAGGGAATGTATCAAGAGTCAGGAATGTACTTATGAACGGATTGATTAACCCAGTCGTGTGCGTCAGGAAAAATTTGATACCTTATCGTCATGATGAAGTGCATCCATGTACGAACGCCTCAGAAGTGTCATCCTGCAAACACAACTCCAAGAAGACAAGAAAACCACAAATGAAATAGTCAACTAAACACTTTAAACAAGGAGATGGAGTCACCATGTGTAGCTTTCAAAGCAAACAGAATCATGAACAGCATTAGTTTCATTAGGCCCCATGGGATGAATCATGCAACAATTCTTTGTGGAACAGGAATAGCCAACTGTAACAAAAGATCTTTTCAAGTTTTGCCTAGTCGTCGATGATGACATCAGTTTATAGTCCTAGCGGATTGTCATGGGTTAGTTTCATGTCATAACCCCTTGGACAACGCTAGTTTAGTGTCGTAGCGGACAATGCATTGCTAGTTTATAGTCATAGCAGACTGTGAAGAGGCAAACTAGTTTATAGTCTTAGTGGAATCTGGATGCTAGTTTCATGTCATGGCGGACGAATGTAGCAGTTTAGTGTCATACCGGACAGAACTCTGTGGTATCAATTTTAAGTCATGATCCAGGACTAATCTGTGGTATCAATTTTAAGTCATGATGCCAGGACTATTCTATGGTATCAGTTTTAAGTCATGATCTAGGACTATTCTGTGCTAGTTTATAGTCATAGCGGACTAATGCTTACCTTGCTTGTGTAAAGTGTAATGTTATATGCATGGTCATGTTGTGTATCTACAAGATCCTATAAAAAATCAACTAGAAAGAAAACAACGTCAAGCGACACCTATTGTACATAGATTTGGAATATATGAATGAAAGAAAAGCAATGCAAAAAAAAGTGATAGTTTTAGGTCGTTCCAGGCCAGATGTTGACTTGCCATTTGCACTATTTTTAAATTTTTAAATTCTTATACTTAAATTTTCAAGTGGACAATAAGGTCGTGGAGATTTTAAAATTTTATGAAATTTTCAAGTGTTTGTTGCCCTTAACTGTTTTGTTCTATTTTCTATTTTCTGTTTGTAGGGACACGTTAATGATGGAGCTGGCCCCAGTGGAGCAGCAGCAGATGATGAAGAGGATCTTGGGGATCAACCCCATTCATGAGCTTTTAAGTCGTTAAGTGTTTTTGGATTTTTTGGATGTTTGATGGAATGTATAAAGACTAATGTAATGGCCTAAATTCAATTATGGTATAAAATGGTTGCATTCCTTCATTACCTTGATGTTCTATGTAAATATTTTTGTCATTTTTCATATTTTTTATTATTTTTCTTTGTTTTCTAGAGTATATGTATGCAACTAAATGTAACATAAATTTCTAAAGTGTAAAGCAAGATGTAAGGTAAATACTTGGAAAAGAAAGCAACGACTGTGCAAGAATCTAAATCATAACTTGTAACCTATAAGCAAAAATTCAATGTAATATGACGAGAGTTTGTAAATTTGTAATTTGTTGGCTCTAGTTTCAAGCTATTTCAGGCTTGCTACATCAATTTAAATTCTTGATGGACTATTGCATCTATTGTTAAAGAAAGGATTACCAGTTTTATGCCATGGTGGGCCAAAGGTGGTAATGCTTTCAAGAAATTTTAAATGGAATCAGCCATTTCTAACCATGGCTAGTTTAATGTCATTGCGGACATTTGTTGGCAGTTTTAACATCTTACCGAATATGTCATAGTTTAACATCATTTCAGACAGTTCGTAGTTTAACGTCATTTTGGACAGTTCGTAGTTTAACGTCATTTCGGACAGTTCATAGTTTAACGTCATTTCGGACAGTTCGTATCATTTGTTCTAGTTGTTGAGTTGCCTCTTGATCTTTTGTAGCTTAATGTGTGGGGCTGGGTGTATGGATATGATTTTATATTCACCTTCCCCTTCATCGGTGATATCAAAGGGTAGTTCTAACCAAGAAACATTAGCAGGAATGGCTCCTATGTCTGTGTCTTCTTATGTTTCTTCAATGCTAGTTGGATTGTGAGTCAACGTTGGGTTCACGTTCTGATGTATGTTCATGGTTTCTTGTTTAGGCTTAACGAACTCAATTTCTAACCCTTGAGCTACCTCAAGGTATGAGGAAGTGATCGATGTTGTTGTATCCCCATGTATGATGATCTCACCTCCCTCGTAAGGTAGGTGGATCTCCTGATGGATTGGTGAAGATACAGCTTTAAGTTGAGCTAGCCAAGGATGTCCTAGGATCAAATTAAACCTTGGCATTTCATCAACCACTATGAATTAAGCCGATGTAGGGAATTGGTCACCTGCTATGAAATCTAAGGTAACCATGCCTTTCACTCCCACATGGGAACCACTGAAAGATCTCAAGAAAGAGGTTGTTGTGGGCTGTACTTGTTCAGTGAGTCCCAATTTTTTGATGACAGAAAAAGGTATTACATTTGTTGCCGCACCATCGTCGACATGCACCCTACGTATTTTGAAATGATCAACCTGTATTATTATGAACATAGGGGCAGTAGTGATTTTCCCTGTTTTCTCATCTAGCTTAATGTCCTTAACGCAAAACTCTAAGGATGTGGTCTTCGATTCCTGAAATTGTGGGGATAATACTGCATAAATGGATGGTTCATCTGCAGGAAGATCCTCACTAATAGGAATTGAAGTTAGCATCCGTACGAGAGCCTCTCGATGTACTGGTGAAGTCATTACTAGGTCATACAAACTTAAAGATGTATTCTTTTGTTTTAAGCCTTGTGTGACCTAGGTCAACGCATTTGCTAGGTCTTTACTGTTTGGGACATTCTTATCCGTAGAGATTTGGTCCATTTGACCCAGCATTCATATTTCTCGTGGAGGGATTTTTACGTTAGTAGCTGAGGATGCTAAGTTTGGGATATGACTCATGACTTCATCTTTGTTTTGGTGACTTGTACTAGGCTCATTAATGGACGGACTCATGGGGATGGTATTTAGCAGTGTAGGCTTTGGCAGTCCTAATTCGTGTCCATGATTTTCTCTCTCCATGTGCTCTCTTTTTTCTTTTTCCAAGTGCTCTCTTATTAGCCTATCGATAAGACGTTCTCGCAAAGGTCGTCAAGAAGTGGAGGCGGGTTGTGTGCCAAGGTGTTTTGGCACCCGGACCACAAAGGGAATAGGTCGGTTTTCAGATGGTATGTTTGTTGTGGTGGCAACCGAAGGATGTATGCAGATGGTGAATGGTTTTGATGGTGTGGGGGATGTGCGCATGGTAAAATGGATTTGAGGATGTATTAAGGTAGGTGTGTTTTTTGAATGCCTGTGAATTACAAAAGGCTTTCGAGGAACATCTTGTCTATCTTCCACATGGACAGTATTAATGGCATATGGGGTATCGTTGGTATTGGTATTGAGAGGATCCTTGTAGACCCCCATGGATTGGTTTTGGGGCCTTACCGGGTTTGTCTCGTCGAACACTACTTCACCCCAATCTATCATGTGTTATATGTCTTATTTCAATGCAAAGCAGTAATCAGTCCTATGACCACACCATTGGTGATATTCACAAAACCTATCCAACCTAAATCCTTTTGGAATGGAAGGTTCATTGGCTATTGCTAAAGTTAGATTTTTGGCCAATTTGCAAAAGCGATCATGTCTTTGTAAGGCCACAGGAGACATTTGTTTGTGTTGAATTAGCCCAGCCTTTAGAAGTTGATCAAGCAGTTGTGAAGGCTTCATGGGTAATGGTGTGTATTGAGCAAGGTCTTTCCTTTCAAAGGTACGGGCAACACCTGTGTTGTTGTTTCTATTTCAGGAATTTCTAGGTGTATGAGTGGGTGTGGTTCTTTCATAGTTGTTTGAAATAGCAGGTTGTTTTCCTTCAGCCACTGCTGCTACCGTTGTTTTGGATTTATCTTTCCTCGTGTATTGGCTCCTAAAGGTTGAGTAGGCTGGGTCATTACTTGTTTGTGCCACTTCTTCTATGTCTTTGATTTGTACGAATGCTTGGCTCAATGTGCAGGCTTTCAGGTAGTAAAGTTTTGACTTAATAAAGTCATTCATGGGCGACTTAAGGATGGTGAGTAAATATGTTTTGGGGATAGGTTCATGAAGTTCGTTTAAGGCTGCATTCCACCTTTGGATAAATTTCTGTGCTGGCTCTAATGGCGCTTGTTTAACTTGGATCAAGCCATCTAACGTGGCTTCAGGTTTCAAATTGTACTTGAAATGGGTGACAAACTGATGCAAAAAACTCTCTAAAGAAGATATGGAGCTATGAGGTAAAGATCGGTACCAGTCTAAGCCTTTTTCAGTTAAGGACATTGCAAACACTCGCAAAATTACATGAGGTCATGCTTGAAGTAAAAGGCTTTTGGTTCTAAATGTCACTAGGTGGGCATTTGGGTCCCCTTCTCCATTGTACTTGGTTAGTTGAGGTAATGAGACTCCTTTTGGCAAGGTCAAGGGTGGAACTGAGGGGTCAATTAGGTCATCTTGATAGAAATCTAGTACCTTGACTTCCACATTGTTGAAAGTTTTAAGGTGTTTTAATTCTTCTATCAACAAGTGCATCATTTTTTTGTGTCTACCCATTCTTGGGCGGTAGGCAAACTAGTGGATTGAGTGGATTGTGGATGATAATGGTTTAATTGTTGCATTGTTTGTGGAAAGGCATGTTGTTGGGCTAACATTTGTTGTGGTGGGATGGTATTCGAGACTGAGACCATCGGTTGAGCCCACTACCCAGCTACAGGTTGTGAGGTAACACCTTGCACATGTTGGGTTGGAGTAATCAATGGTCCCCCATAAATATACACCTGGGGTATGTAATGGGTGGATGTGGAAGTCGATATGACTGACGATATTCCAATTACTTGAGGTTGGAATATTGACCCTGCGTTGGTTTGGAGGAGTTGTTGGGACTGCATTGGTGGAGGAATGATGGAAGTGGANTATGATGGTTTTCAGACAGTGGGATTATGTCAAATGCAGAAGGGATAAACTCACATCCTCCTTTGTGGATGAATTCATATTCTTGCTTAGCTTCCCTCTCTACACGATTAATGGGTAGCTTGGCTTGGATTTTGACACAGATAAAATTATACTGTTCAGGTGTAAGAGTCACATGAATAGGGCCTTTGCCCTATAGCCTGAGGGATTGCCATGCAGGGCCTTGAGGATTTATGTGTTCAATAACGATTATGGATTTTGTAGCAGTCACAGGGTTTGAAGCTTTGGCCCCAAAGTCAGCAATCGGTAATGTTACTGGGTTGGCTTGGGAAGATTCCATGATAAACGTGAATGGACTGGGGTAGATGAATGGAGTTGGATCATAAGTAGTTGTAGCATGGCGTGATACAAGCTCAGTGTGATCAACAGGGATGAGGAGACTCAAATGGGCAAGATGAATGACTTTTGACAGGTAGTGACGTTTTGACCAATAACAACAAGCAAGTAGGCCCTACTTCTAGCGCCAAAAAACTATACTGACCTAAATCGTTGGTGTAAGGATGGAAAGGAAATAGACATTGAGAGATCATCAGACAACCACAACTGACCCTGCCTTCACCTGAGGGCAAGCTAGAAAAGTAAATGAAGGTAGAGTGCCTTGGATGGTCTGCATGCAAATCAACCAAGGACTTCCCCGAGCGTAAGCTACGGCTAGTGCTGGGGTTATCATAAACAGTGTAAACAGGATGTAAACAGAATGCAAACAGTGACATGAAATGTAAACATAGTGTACTGAATTATAAATAAAGCATAAATAGAGCTATCTTATAAACAAAGCATAAACCAAAGTAAATAATGTAAATGGGAGGCAATAATGAAACTGTATTATATTGTTTTAAAAAATGTGCACCGGTCAAAGTGTAGTTGCACACGTGTGGATGGCAAGTCAAATGCCTAGCCCTGGGATGATACAATGTGATGATGTGATGATGAAGATGAGAAGTGCTTGGATGCCCACAGTCAGGTGTGCCGAATGCCCAAGGATTGCAAGTTTTGTCCTCTCTCAGAATTGCCAATCTCTCCAATTTTTGCCTCCCAGTTTATGTGAATTTATAGGGAATTTATAGAGTTGGGCTAGGTGCTGGATAGTTGCATTCTTTGAACAAGTTCAATGGATCTATGTTGGATAGTTGTGCACGAGTTGGATGTGTGCTGGATACTTGTCTTCTTTGACTAGATTCAATGTATCTCATAATGTATGGGTCATTCAAGCCCATGAAAATACAAATAATTTAGACAAGCCCTCAAATGATAAAAATTTACAAAGAAAATCAATGAGGATTAACTCTACCTCGCTTATCTAGCATCCAGCGTGACTTGCAGTGTGACCTCCAAAACTTGAAATTTTGAGCTAAAATTTGGAATTTCTGAAGGCTAGGACCCATAGTTATCAATAGTGGATCCTAAGGATGACTTGCACCCTTGAAATCAAGTCATTTTGGCTTAGTTTTACGGCTCTAAAAATTGGTGATGTTGATCCTTACACTGTGCAACGTCTGAAAAAGTAACCCCAGCGTCACCAAGCCAAAATGGCATATTTGAGGTCCAAATCTTAATTTTTTAAAGGTTGAGAGCTGTTGGGGACCTTGGTGAAGGTCATGGGGGATCCTTGTGCTTGATTTTGGCCTGTTTTGACTCAATTTCAGGGCTCCAAATGTTGGTGACGCTAATCCTTATGCTATGCAACGTCTGAAAAAGTAACCAAAGTGTACTTAGCCAAAACCAAATATTTTGAACCCAAAACTTTTGATTCTGGATGCTGGAAGTTGGTGCAGTCACCTATGGGCCCCGAGGGAACCTTGCCTATTGAATCATGGGCCATCGGGGGCCGTTTCGAAGGCCTCCAAGTTTGGTCATGTTGTACTCATGTTGGGCAGCAGCATGACTTAGCTTAATTCTTGTCTAAAAGTTCTAGGCCAAAATTAGTGGTGTTTCAATGGGAAGGACATGGCTGAGCACAATCAATGCAAGAATGGACACCTAAGATCTTTCCCTAAAATATCTAAAGAAAATACATTCAGAAAGATCAAGAAGAAGAAAGTTCCATGCATCACATATAGTGATACCGGGTGCAATTGTGTGTAGAAACTTTGGGTTGTAAAGTAAACATTTATCTCTACATGCAAGTAGTGTGTGCTAGAAGTAAAAATTAAAAGGTTTCTATACATAGTAGCCATGAAATAGGAGGGTACCCAATGACTAACCACTAATTCTGAAAGCAGCACACTTTGCATAGAACCAACTAAGGGCCTAACATGTGCATATGTCATGAGCATAGATGAACTTAAGCAAGTTCATTAGCAACTCTCTAATGAAACAAATGATGATACCCACTAGGGAGGGTTGAAAATTTCTAAACAATTTAAGCAAGAGCCCCTCGAACTAAAAATGCTACCAACCAGAATGGAATATGTGTTTTTGAAAAATGGGAAGTTAGTTATAATCAATGTAAACCTTGTTCTAGAATAGAAAAGAATGTTGTTGAAGGTAGTTGAAAGATGGTCAGTAGCTTTTTCTTGGTCATATCCTAAATTCACAGGGATTGATCCTAAGATATTCCAACATCGCATCTACACTAACCAAGCCATGAAGCTAAAACAATAGCCACAATGGCGATTGAATTCAAAACTAAAGTAGATCATCAAGGAGGAAATCAAGCAACTCCTCAAGGTAGGGTTCATCTATCCCATTGCAAATAACAAGTGGGTTAGTCCACTTGTAATTGTGCCAAAGAAAGATGATAAGTGGTAGGTCTACATCAATTTTAGGCTACTAAATATAGCAACACTCAATGATCATTTTTTGTTGCCATTTGTTGACTAGGTGCTCAACACAATATCTAGGCATCACTACTACATCTTTCTAGATGGTTATAGTGGCTATAACCAAATTCAAATTGCACCAAAATACCAAGAAAAGACAATAGTCACAAGTCCCTGGGGGACTTTTGCATATTGCAAGATGTCATTTGTTCTATGCAATGCTCTTGCCACATTCCAATTTCTAGTCTAGAGCATTTTTCAACAGCAAATTAGTAGTGGTGTGGAAGTCTTCATGGATGACTTCTTCACCTATGGAGCTACATTTGAGAAAGCCCTGGACTACCTTGAGCTAGTGCTAAAATGATGTGTCAAAACTAACAAGCATGTCACCAGCATACCATAACCATGATGTCACCATCATACCATAGCCATGATGTCAACATGTGGAATTTGTTGTTGAAACACCATAAAATTTTATATGTTATAGTCGATTTTCATAATGTAGCTTTCACCCCATGAAACTTGAGGCAAAAACTTCATTGTAAATATGAAGATTATAACCCATGAGGGGCAAACTCACATATCCCATACTTTTGGGACTAAAAAATGCCTCATAAGTAGTTAAAGCCTCATTCCCTAAGTGAAAAAAGTCACCTAGAGTCTATATTTGGGCTTGGGGCGTGTGGTCAAAATTGCCTTTTGGAATGCCAAAAATGGCAATTTGATGGGCTTTATGGGGGGGTATATACTTTTCTACATTGGAAACACTTGCAAGGGATAAATCTCAACTACCCTCACTATGGAGGAGTGAGGGATTTCCCCTCAACTTGGAAACTTTTCCCCCAACATGGAAGCCACAAAAGCTAGATTTCAACACTCCATGCACTCCAGTGTTAACCAACCACTTTAGTAAGGATGGAAAAAGGCTCAGTGTGAAAACCTATCTCCAACATGGAAGGTGCAGCCCCATTACTATTTATAGTAAATAGAATGATGTACTTACTATATATAGTAACCCTCCAAATTTGGGCACCCATCTCACCTGTATGAGATAGAAATTTGCAACAAAATTACAGCCAATTTGTAGCTATTACATAGCCAAATTATAGTCATTTTGCAACACCATTCATGACTTAGAACTTATAAAAACCAACCTCAAATATCATTTACAAGCTAAACAAATTTTGGCATACACACACTTTTGCAGTTTGGCAATTTTCCCCAAGGTTACACTCTTTTGGCAATTGAATACATTGAGTATACATACATTTTTCTAAGCAATAGTTCCACACTTGAGCATTCTTAGCATCCAAGAGATCTTGTAATCTCCCATGTTTTCATTCTCTTGAACCCTAGCATGGAAGCATTATAGCCTTGAGACTTGTGGATTTTTGGTCTCAACGTTGCATTTCTATGATTCCCAAACCCTAGCGTGGAGCAATCTAGCATTTAAATTTTTCATTCTTCTCACCCCTAGTAGTGACCAACATTGCAAATCTGTAGTAGCAAAGAAGGTTCAATAGCATTGGAAGTGGTAGGACATCTAGATTATTGAGTTGAACACATTAGCTTCAACGAACCCTGAACCTTGCTCAAGTGAACCCCCTTGTTATCCTCTTAGGCACACTCTGTACATAATCTCTAACTCTCATTTATTTTATTCTTCATAAAATAAAGTTTATAGTTTTGATTTGTGTTCAAATTAAATTTGTCATTTATTTTGATGCATTTATATTACTTCAATCTACAATCATATCATTTATCTCATTTTGTATTTCATAAGTCCCTGGTTGATCTATCAGACTTACTAGGGCACCTCGAATCTCATTTTTTTGGAGGCCCTAGGGGATTTAGGGTTGAGGCTGTTATGCCAAGTCTATTGGTTTCTCCAATGATCAATTTTTTCAATTGTAATAGTTTTCTTGGCACTAGAAGGAGGGCCTCCACCTAATTTCTATGTCTAGTCCCATGACCATCATTGCCAATGTTTCCTATCATCCTAGAATTTGCAATTTTTTAATTCAAAACCTTTGATTTTTTACATCAAACAAAGTTGTAACCCATTCCCCTTGCAACCAAAGCCTAGCATGGAAGTTGCAGATGTTTGAGTTTTCAAGATTTTCATAGTAGCTACTTTGAATTTTAAGGCCAACATTGGCATCCCATTAAAACCTTTAAAGAATCAATGTTTCCCCTTCCCCCTTGTGACCAAAACCATAGCATGGAGGTTGCATGTGATTGGGTGATGACTTTTCATAGTAGTTGTTGTGAAATTTTCAGCCCAAGGCCAACGTTAAAACCTTTCCCCTCCTTTTCCTATTTGTTGCCAATTTCTTTTTTTAGTTTCTAAGATTGGTGGAGCAATCCTTCTGGAAATCATCAAGCTTCTATAAGTTAGCTCCCCCTCATCGTTCCTAGTTGAGAAAATTGGTAGCCTGCCAAAGCTAGTTCTAGTGGAAAAACATCAACTTTCCACTTTGGTTTTCACCCTTCCCTTCATCAACATTGGATTAGAAGATGTGAGATTTCCATCATCTCATCCCCTTCTTTTTCCACTTTCCATACCCAGTGTAGAGATAGTTGGAAGGCCAATGTGAATGAAGCTTAACACCAATGTTCCTAGCTTTCTATTTTTGCTAAAGGGATAAACACCCATTACCCCCTACTTACTAATTATAGAAAGTGTTTCATTTTCAACTATTTTTGCTTCCTTTAACCATTTTTTAATTCCACTTGTTGGGATTCATCTCTATTTTTTCCTTTTATAGCTTATTTTAAGCCAGTTTAGCACTACAATAATGTCTTTCCAACAATCTACCAAGTTACCCCTCACCTTCACTAGTGAAGGTTATATCCAACAAGCCATGAGGGCCTATGACCTTAAAGACCATGCTATCATTGAATGCAAGAAATCTTTGAGGGTCAAGGGGAAAATTCCTAATTTTACAGCCACAAATGAAGAGCAATATAACTTCATTTACATCAAAATATAGGTCAGCATGCTAATTCCACATGTAGAAGCAAAGGAAAAAAGGGAGTTTGAATGCATCCACTATAATGGTAAGGAGTACATCCATTTCCCCTATGACCAAATATCTCTAATTGATATCTATACTAGTATCTTAGTCCAATTTATTGAGATTGAAAAAGAAGAGAACAAACATTGCTCAAAGAAATAACAAGAAGAGGAGGATGAACTTAGGGTAGAATCTGAGCCCAAAAACATCTTGGGGGGATTTTTCCAACAAGCAAACACCAAGGCCACCAATCCTTCCTCTCATGCTTTTGTTTTCTCCATGGGCATGGTGTTGTCATCTTCCACTCCCTCCTATCCTTCCATTAATGACCCCACACCGGTCATAGGCATGCATCAAACTTAATCAATGCCATAGACTATGACCTATAATCCATCTATGTTGTTTGCCATACAATCTTGATCTGTACAATTGTTGATGATGGTTTTCATCACCACAAATCCATTAACTACCTATGTAGGATCCACCATGAGACCCCAAGTAACTTAGGGATCACACATGACCTTTATTCCATTTGTGCATCAAGTACCAACACAAACATCATTTTCCTTATTTGGTCCACAAGCTGACTATGACACAACCTCTTTCTTCCATCCTACAACCCATAGGTAGGCCACAAGCCTCACAATGGACACCACAATCATATGTACAAATCCCATAGTTAACAAGGCCACCACAATGCTTGGATCAAGCCTTCTAGATGATATAGGACCTAACAGAGGATTTGAATAGGCGTAAAGCCTCTACTTCAAAAATTTTCAAGATCATGGACTTCTACCAAGATAATCCCATCAATCCTATGGTCTCACCCTTGATAGTTCCTCCTAGATTCCCTATTCTCCAATTTAGCAAGTATAATGAAGAAGATAATCCCATTGCTCACCTTATAACCTTTAGATCCAAGTGGTTACTCTTACAGCCATGACCTCATACCATCATGAGGATTTCCCTATGTCCTTAACTAGGAAAACACTTTATTGGTACCACACACTACCTAGAGGATATATGTCCTCTTTGGAGGACTTGATAGCCTAGTTTGTCAACTACTTCAAGTATAACTTGAAGCCTAATACCATGCTTGACCAACTCATGAAGGTTAAGTAGGAACCCTTAAAACCCATGTAGAAGTTCATTCAATGGTGGAATGAACTCCTAAATGAAATACTGGAGCCTATATCCAAAGCCCACCTTTTAGCCATACTCAAGGGGATGGTAAATGACTTTATCAAGTCCAAACTCTACTATCTTGACTCGTGGTCCCTCAGCCAAGCATTTTCCCAAACCAAGAATATAGAGGATGTTGCNATGGTCCCTCAGCCAAGCATTTTCCCAAACCAAGAATATAGAGGATGTTGCAAAGGCCAATAATGATCTAGCCTACGTAGCATATAAAAATCACCATACACAAAGAGACAAAGAGAAGAACAAACAAAGTAATATGACCATAGCAACTATGATCAAAGAGGCAAAGACCACTAACCAAGGGCCAAAGGCCCCTACTAATGACAGTAATAGCCAACCATCAACCTTTGGGGTCACTGCATCAACAATAATCAGACCTAATTTTGAAGGAAAGGACAAGTCCAAATATACTACATTTCCATTAAAATCATTAGAGTTGTTAGACCAACTTCTAAAAGGTGGATGCATGCAATAAAAATAGATGACTGAAGTTGCTCAAAAGAAACATGAGTGGCTATGTGAAATAGCCAAAGAGCCCTCTCAAGAAACCAAGAATGATTTAGAACTACCTAGGTACTTCAAGTTAGACCACTTTTTCCAATATCACCAAATGTTTGGTCATGAAACAAACTTCTATCTCACACTGAAGGATGATCTTTAGAGGATGATAGATAGGGGAAGCTAGTCTTAGATGCTTTTAACCTAGTCTAGCCACAAAATTAGTCAATGTAAGTCTACAAAAACCCATTGAATGCTAATGATAGCTCTTATGTTATTTCAACATTCAACATTGATGATGATCGGAGATCCTCAAGAGAATCATTCATGATTTGAGTACCCCCTTGTGATGAAAGGGATTCTTCAACTTTCACCAACTCAAGATCCCTCTTCTTCATAAGAATATCATCACAAGTGCCTCTAAGGGATCCTTTTGTCATCAAGGTACCTCAGACTACAACAACCCAACCAGTTGTAGCCTAAACAATTACACAATGACTTTCTATGGTGGCTAATGCTACTGCCTCTTCCTCTCAACCAACAACTAACAACCAAAAAATTTCAACTAAGTAAAGGAAGAAGCATAAGCAAAAGCCTAGCAACAAGGGTGATGAGCAAACAAAGTCATGAAAGGAAGTGGGCCCATAGAAGCCCACTCCCCTTTTAACTATACCCATGACCTCCTCTACTCAATCAAATCCAACCAACAAGCCACAAGAGGATCCTAAAGCCCATAACTAGAAGACTGAGGAAAAGTGCCAACAAACACAACCAAAAGCTAAAGTTTGCATTTTGGGGTACATGGAGGAGGTAAAACACAACTGGGATGATAAGCTCATGGCCAATGATAAAAACTTCCTTAGTGCTATAGACCAAGTTAAGTAATCCCTCAAGCAAAAGAACATGACTCTAAGGTTGTGTGACCTGATCATGACTTTTTCCACACATCATGAGGCGCTAGTCAAAATGTTGACTTCCATCCCCATTAGTGAGGACATCCCTATTAATGAGGAAGCCATCCATGTAGTGATGGCTCCTTTCTCACTAAAAGAGGATAATCCAACACCCCTAGTATTTCGTGATTGTAAAATCAAGGTTAATCCCACAATGGAAAAGTAACTAGGGCTCCTCTATTCATAACCATATGTGTAGGGCAGTTTAAAGTACATTAGGTGCATGATGATGAAGCCACAACCAATGTCATTCCATGCATAATTATTGAACACTTAGGCCTAATTGAGTAGATACAACCTACATCAATAGTTTCCCTTAAGTCTTTTAATGGATCGAGGGTTGCCATCAAGGGGTCCATCTCCTTGGATTTTGTGGTAGGGGAGAAATTCCCCAAAACCACCAATTTCTTGGTGGTGAAGAAAACATCATGGCTTAACCTTATCCTGGAAATACTATGGTTAACTTAATTACAAGCCATGTCCTCACCCATTAATTAAGAAATTCACCTTCCTTATGAGGAAGGTGAAATCATCATCCATAGTGATAGCATGGTTCCCCTAGCTATTAACAACATGAACATAGAGTAAGGGTTTGAAGTGGAGCTTTAAGAAGAAGCTTCCAACCATGAAATTCAATAACCCAAGAAAGCCAATAATGACAACGATAAGAAATGCGATGCATTATGGGATGAACTCCTTTTTAACATCATCAATGAAGGGGATGGTGAATATAAGCTTATGCAAAATAGACCTTACTCATTTTCTAATCTTGCAAAGATTGGAAAGAATATGCACAAGTGAAGTTCACCTTAACCTTTTTATCCCATGCCTTTAAAACTAGATGCACCAATAGCCATGTTTGTTACACCTTTTTTATGTACTTTGTTTTACTCTCTATGCATGTAGCCTAAGTTTCTACTTTGCATTTTTACTTATTTATTATAGCCTTTCTCATGTTATAAACATAAAAAAAAGCCCTAAAACATAAAATCATAAAAAAAAATAGTCTACTAAGACCTTAAACTGACATCATGGCCTTAAATTAGCAAAGATAATCATACAACATGACTTTCTATGGCCTTAAACTAGCATTTAGGCCTACTATGGCCTTAAATTGACAAAATTATAGTCTATTAAGACTCTAAATTGGCATTGCAATCCACTAAGACTCTCAACTAGCATTGTAATCTGCTAAGACTTTAAACTGGCAACATGGCCCACCATAGCCTTAAACTAGCAACACAATACAACCTATCCATGCCATGGCCTAAAACTAGTGAACATTTTTTATTATTATATTCTTTTTGTTTAGCCTATTATCTCATCGATTAGTCATTTAATGTTATAACCAAAACCTTAACATTTTCATTCACAATGTTCACAACATTTACAATGCTTACTACAATAATATATATATAGCCAAAAATGAAATCAAAATTTTAAATTTAAATTTAAAGTGTCCATAACATACATAGCCATGGCCACACTATGTGGCAAAAATGTAAAAAAAAAATAACAACCATTTATAACATAGTCTTGTCTAACTTTAGCCATCAACATGAAAATAAAAGTAATATAGCCAATAAGCTGAAAAGGACCAAATGGAGGATGCTAAGGGGCATCCAAAGGATGAAGTGATGGATCATCTTCACCCTCACTATTGGGATCGCCAATGTTTCCTGAGGCTTGAAATACAACAACACATAGCTAGTTGGCAACCAATAGTCAAAATCATAAAACTAAAAATATAAAACATAAAATATATCAAACCTATGGAGATTCCAACTCCATAACTTCTTGGGGTAGATGTGGAATGCCTTCCTCCAAACAATGGAGGATCTAGTCCTCCATCATGTTGACCTAATCAACATCCCTAAGATCAACACTACAAAGGATACCACTCCTATCTACCATAGTGCAAGTAGATGGCTCTCAAGTAATAGTAGTCATAGAGGTCTCACCTACAGTAGTGGTAATTTGAGTAGTAGGAGACTACTCCACCATGAGAATACTCTCAAAATTTTGATAAGCACTCTCTACCTAGATCCTTGGATGAATATCTCTCTCTTATGATGTTCAACCAACTCCTCCTTGAGCCACTTAAGGTAGGCCCCACAATCTACCTTGTATTGTCACTTATGAACCTCTTGTTTCTTACCCCACTCTAAAACCCAAGCAAAGTGATCTTTCCAATCCTTGACCTTCTAAGAGATGAGGTCCATTCGCATCTATTGATCCACCATCTCCCATAGAATCACTACTTTGTTCCAAATGGTATGCTAGTAGTGGGTCCACGTGATCTCCTTCTTCTATAATTTTCCTAAGTTAGCCACTTTGGCTTCCATAAAGGCCTTGTGGTCTTAGAGATCTCTAATAGTTTCCTCCTACCATTGAGTCTTCTCCCTTAAGGCCACATATTTTTCCCATAGGGATTCATTGGACATCTCTAGCTCCCATGAATTTTTTGCACACAACATTGCTAGATTAGTAAAATTCTCATACAACTTCAACGGTATAGTAGATACATCGAAGGGAAGCTTAGGCAAGGAGTCAATCTCCATGTCTCAACTAAGGTCCCACTCCATAGAAGGTACTACACGAACATAAAAATACAACCAATGAACATAATGTACAATCTAGGATAGCCATAACATAAGCATAACCTATGACATAGCCAAACAACTAAGGTGTATAAAAAAATTCCTTACCTATCTCAGGTGCAACCTATTGCAATTGGTCAATGATGTCCTTAGCCATCCAACACATGAACTCCACCTTATCTAGGATCTTCACCCATGGTTTTGCATGAAACTTAGAAATAGAGGGTTGAACTAGTATCTCAGGAACTACTATAATCATAATAATTATCGAATGGTTAGGATGAAAACCAAAATTAAACCATAAGATACAATGAAATTCCTATCGAATGGGCATACTTGGATCCTCCTCTTCCTCTAAAATGATGATGGGGAATGTACCTAATACTGCCTTACCAAATAAGGCATTTAAATCATTTATATCTACATCAACAAACTCTACAACTTTAGGTTGCTTTAGGAGTGTCTCTTCTACATGCCTTTGCTCTTCCTCTATGGTAGCTTGGGCTGCCATAATGTGATACTTGTCTACAACTATAGCACATATAAAATTGGTTAACTCATGAAACCATATCATAGCCATAAACTTTAAAACATAAAATAATGAAACTTAAACAAAGCATAACTTTGACTATCTCTTGTGATGGCTTAAGCTTAAAATTAAGCTTCTTCAGGGTAGGTTGGTCTAATGCCTATGGTGCTTCCTCCATGAGCCTCTTGAGTTTCTCTTTGGCTACCCCTTCAACCTTCCTACATCATCGTTTGCTTTCTAGGATGCTCATTGGAAACATGAGAGGCTCCTCATCATCTGTGTTATTAGGGCACTTACACTACCTGACATTAAGATCTTTGTGGTAATGGACAACGTATCATTCATCCCCTCTAGTGGGTTCTATGCCTACACCATTGGATAAATGTGTTTTATCCAAGGCTTAAAAAGTTGGCTTGGGCCTTGGGGAATCCAACGACCATTCCTATACACCACCAGAAGCTCTACAAACCTCTTCAAATAATCCAAAAAAAATGAAAAATGCATGTGAATTATTATAGAGGTGTCTATGCAAAGTCTAAGGATCTCCTCCTAGAGCCCAATAGCCAAAGCAGCCACCTAATTGAACCTAGTGTCATCCATCAGGACATTCTTAAAGGTTCATCCCTATGCAATGTCAATCACCTTCTTTGGTTATAATAGTTTATGAAATGCATATTACCTAAAAAAAGGATATGATTACTTTACATTAGGGTCTTTCTAGCCATCCATGGAAATTTTAGAGTAGCCCATGTTAACACCAAGGTACTCCAAAACTTCCTCATGATGGCCTGATTCCTTCACTATCCTGATGGGAATCTTTACCCCATCAGCAGTGACACTAAACAAGTTACAAAAGAGGCCCTCATCAATGTCCATGTTAACCTTAATGTTCCAAATGATGGTTCTAAAATGACCAATCTTCTTGTTGAAGGAGTCAATGATGTGCAACATCTCCACAACAGGGATGGAAGGGATAGGTGCCATGAATACATCAAACAAACCTACACGCTCGATGTTTGTTTGAATGTACCTAGGTGCTTGTCCTTTTATCCACTCCTATGCTAGTATCACCTCATCAAAATTTAGTATGAGGGTATCCTCATGATGTGCTCCTGAAAGTGGTATGGTGACATTAGTAGAGGTGGAATGTCTTGCAAGGCAACAACCAAATTTTACAATCAACAACTAGTCAAATCAATAGAACACTTGGAGCTTTTATAATCATAAAATGTTAGAAGTTGTAGCCTTTATGTTTACCTTTCTTCTTCTTCTTCAATATGATTTGAGTGAAGGTCCTAGCTACAAGAGCTTGGTCCATGGAGTTATTAGAGTCTACCCACCAGTTGTGTATTATCCCATCATCATTACACTTCTTGTATATAAGGTTGAACCTTGTAGTGTATGCATCAAAGTCTCCTCTTAACTATTGATATACAATAGTTCTAATCTAGGATTCCTTGGTAAATTCATCTAGGGTAGTTTGAGCCACTACTAAGGTTTGATCATTAATGATGAAGCCTTGATCATTGACTTGGTACCTGCAAGAAGTTCATAAAACCTAAGTTAGGAAAAGTAGTCAATAAAGCCATAAAAAATACTATAATAACTAATCTTACCCAGGTATACGATACATAGTGTCAAGTGAGTTCTATAACAATGTGTGGGCCTGATGTGCCACCATCAAAGTATTGTCAACATTATACTAACTATACTCTAGCATCATCCATATCTCCGTAAGGTAACATGGGCTTAACGTATTTGCTAATCCCCTTGATGTCCTAGGAGGTGGATTGTCAGTAATGAACTTGATAATTAGGCTAGATTCCCAAGGCAACAACGTCTTCACTATGGCCTTAGCCACATCCGCAAACAAGTGTGACCATAGCATCACACTAAAGTTTTATAGAATGTAGGTAAGGAATTCCCTTGCCCAATGCTTGACCCATAATGAAGCCTTCCCCAACGGCATGTCAAGAAGTTGAGTATTGGTCTTGGGATGATCAATATAACACAAAATGCCCACCAACTTCACAATGATGAGGATGGGCTTCAAGTAGACCCTGCATGAATCAAATCAAAGCAATATGATCAATTAGAATTTCTTAACAAGTTTGGAAACAACATCCTAGTCGAAGGTGAAATTAGCCTCCATCAAAAGCTCTAAGGTGTTTATTCAAGTTATCTTAAGAAATTCCATAATAAAGCATTGTTATAACCTTTCATAACCTTTTACTGCATAGCCAAAATATTATAGCCAAGATTAAGCCTTAGTTTAAACCATGCATAAACTTAGAAAAAGCATTAAAACTTAGAAAAAAGCCTACTAAAAATAGCAAAAGCCTTTACTTTTCTTTCAAAAAAATTAGAACATAAGTTTTACATGTTGACAAGAAAAGCTACACATATTGATCACATCCATCCCCAAAGGGGTAAGGTACTATAACCAAAATTCACACAATTTAGCCAAGAAATTCATCGAAAATTCATCCAAGCTATAATTTTAGTGATTCCACAATGGAAAGAATCCTAAAATCACAATATTTCTAGCCATAGCTATGAAAACCAAGAAAACATAACCGTTTTTTCATAAGACAAACAAAAACTAGTAAAAACTATAGTCATCACCATTAACCCCCTTTTTGCGCAAGGTTGGCAAAAACTTTTTCAAAGATTTTTTGAACTCCAAACAGAGTGATTCCACCATCATTTGAAAGCTCAAATTGATCCCTATGAACCCATGATTAACAAAAATTTCAAATTCTTGTTGTTTATGCAAAAAATATTCATCAATTTGGATGAAAATCTGAAAATGGCCCAAACCCCCTTTTAACATGAGCTTAATGAAAAAATTATTAAAAATTCATTTTAAGTCCAATCAAAGTGATTCCACCTCCATTGGAAAGCGGAAGCCCATATCCAAACAACCATTACCGAAAAATAGCCAAAACCCTACTATGTTCTTAGAAAAAATGCATGAATTCACATGAAAATCTAAAAATGGCATAATAAACCTAACTACATGACCTTAGGAAAACAACCATAACCTAATCATTTCAAAGCCAAATCTAATGAAAAAATAGCCATTGGAAATCTTAAAAATAATAATAATAAGTAATAACATAAAATTAAAAATTTTGTACCCATTTTTCTAAGAAAAAATACACAAAATTGCCTACTATTTTCATGTAAGAAGCTAAAAAGCCAAAACTCAACTTAACATAGCCATAAAAACATAGCAAAAATAGACAAAGTGATCAATAACCATTAGAAAACATACCAAAATAAGGGGGTAGGATATTGTTATAATTTAATTTTGACAAATATTTTGTCCTAGATCTAATAAAAATGACCCTACCCCCAAATTTTGGAAAAAAAGCATGAAAATAGCAACCCTAATTTCAAAAATTGAATCTACTAAAGCCAAAATAACAAAATCATAGATTTGCATAGAAATAGCCAAAATAAGAGGGTGGATTTTGTCAAAAAAAAAAAATTTCCCCCTTTATCAATGTATATCTAAGAAAATGGCCCCACACATGGCAAGAAAAACATAGAAAACAGCTAGAAATGAAAGTAAAAATGGGCAAAACTACCTACCTTGAAGTAGCAATAGATGAGGCCTAGGTAGAGATAGGCCTAGGAAATCCTTATAGGTCCCTGGCATGCTCACCTACCTTTTGAATCCTAGGATTGTGACTCTTTTCCCCACACTGCTTTGGCGCCATGGCAAGCTCAACACTAGGAATGGTTTGAATCTGTGAAAGATGGAAGATCAATGCTAACTACAAGGAATATGGGAGGATTTCATGCTAAATATTAGTTCTATTTGCAACAAAAAGTTCTACCAAACCTCTCCTACAATGTGTTGTTGGTGTAGAATGACAATTATGCTTGAAACCTGTGAAACTTCACAATAAAAACCACATCAAAACCTAAAATGCTCTCTTCTAAACCCTAGTTGCTCGTTCAGTTTACCATAACTCAAAGTGCACTAAAGTGGAAAGAAAGGCCATGGGTAGAAGATGGCAAGTCTCTTACATTCTTAGATTGGAGGAAATTAAGCTCAAAATTCAAAATTTTAAATTATTGGGTTTTTGACCCTACCATACGCCTTTCCTCTTAACCAAAAAAAATGCATCAATGCTAAGATCTATTCACTTTTAATACTTAGAACATAAAAAAACCTTAACTCCCATGCACCCACATTAGGGATGGCATGCCTAGTGTGGATACATGCCTCCCATTTCACAAAATCATTAAAATATAACTATTTTACCATTTTTGGTAGCTATAACCTAGCTATTCAAACCCAAGCTCCCAAAAGGGGGTTAGACATCGACAAATCTGGAAAATTTGGGTTTCCACATTAGGGAAATAGTACCTAATGTGGAAGGATGGGGTAACACCTATTCTTACCCCCCCCCCCCCCCCCCCCCCCCCCCCCCCCAACACCCATCTAGCCCAAGTTTGACCCCTGAAGTGAGCTCCACATGACCTAGAACCCCTCCAAGCACACCCAACAACATTGAAACCTCACTAAACATAGTCAAAACATTAAGATTTGGTGTTTCCACATTAGGGTAGGCTTCATACATTTTGAGCATCTCATCCCTAGCATGAATAGATGGGGAAAGCAAAAAATAACCTAAATTGACTATCTAGTAGCCATTTCTCAAAGCCTAATGATCCTTAGGCCCTACTAAAACCCTCTAGAGTGTTTGAGTGCTCCAAAAGTAGTAAAATATGGCACAAAACTTCCATCCCCTTCTCATACACACTAGGGCCATCATTTCGAGTGTGGAAGAAGGGGGGATATTACATGAGATACTTGGGAGCCTCCAAACTGCTGAATCCTTACACCTAGTATTGACCATCGACACTAGTAACCCTAGAGGCTAACATGCATGGCCAATTGGAAGTTGAACTAGCCTAGATTTGACCTTCATGGTTCTTTCATGCTAGATGAGACCTTTTCCATGCTACCTATCATGGAAACTAGAAGGATGGAGCTAGGAAGTTCAATGGGGAATATTCTAGAAATAAGACAACAATAATAGATTAGCTTGGACAAACACTAGAATCATTATAGCCTTTCTAGATGCCACTAGAATGCTATAAATTAGTAAAAATCAACCCCCTTAGGTTTTTCCATGCTAGGGAGGATCTCCTTCATGGTAAGCATTTCAATATTAGTGTGGATGGAAAGGGGAAAGCCAAAACTATCAAATTTTACATGCAGTTTGACTTCCAGAAGGAACCTAAACCTTCTAGAAGCCACTAGGCTTCCAAAAGTCACTTAGAATGATCAAAACTTGTTCCCCTTGGATTCTCCATGCTAAGGAGAATCTCATCTACACTAAGCTTCCTAACCCTAGTGTGGATAGAGGGGGAAATCCTAAAAACCCTCTTACAACGTTCAAAATAATTAAATTTTTATCCTAAACATTGATGGTCAACACTAGCAACCCTATGGACACACATGCATAACTAAAATTACCAAAAATTAGCAAAAAGCAAAGTCCCTTGGCCCATCCATGCTAGGAGCCCCTACCATGAAAGAAAGGAAGGAACTTTGAGGGACTCCAAAATAACCTTTAGAGACCTTAAATGGACACTAGAAATCTTTGTGTATGTCCTAGGACATTGTCTACTCTTCCCAGGATCCTCAAACTCTTTAAAATTGATCATAAGTAGCATAAATTCATTTTTCCTCAATCTTATATGTTGAGCATGGAAATCCCAATGTGAAAAAGGGAGAAAATATCAAAAATCACTTAACAGCCTTCAAAACATCCAAATTTTAACATTGGGAATTAGCAGTCGACACTAGCAACCTCAAAGACCCACATGCATGGCCAAAAACATCAAAAAATGGTAAAAGGAAAGGTCCCTTAGTTCTTTCATACTACAAACTTCCTCTTCTACTCTACTAGCATGGATGAAAGGGAGGAACTTTTGGAAAACTCCAACATTATCTTTAAACACCTCAAGAAAATAATCTACAACCTTATGTGAGCCCTAAGGCCAGTTTCACACCTACTTGATCCCTCAAACCCTACAAAAGTGATCATAAAAAGTCAAAAGGTTACTTTACCCAAACTTGCATGCTAAGAATACTATTCCTAGCATGGGAAATAGTGGAAAAGCTCAAAACCATCTAGGAAACCTCCAAATTGACTAGTTTTGACCCTAAACCCTAGTCCTCAACCCTAGCAACCCTAGAAGCACATGTGCATGGTTGATTAAGGCTAAAACTAGTCCAAGTCTAAGATTTATGATTCTTCCATGCTAGAGATCCCTCCCTCCATGCTGCCTAGCATGGAAACTAAGGGTGGACTTATTTTGAACTTCTAAACACCTTAGAATGACATCAAATAACCTTGCATACACTTTAGAACCTTGTCAGCACCCTTTGGAGTCTTAAAACCTTAGAAAACTAACCTGAAATGGCTAAAACACTATTTCCCCTAGCCTTCCATGCTAAGCCCCCAGTCCTAGTGTTAAAAAAGTAAAAAATCCAAAAAAAAACACTTAGAAGTCACAAAAATTATAAAATTTTAACATGAAACCCTAACCCTTGGCGCTAGCAACTCCAAAAGATGACATGCATAGATGATTGTGGTCCAAATTGGCCTAGATCTAGGATTCTTACCTCATTCATGCTAGAGAAGGTCCTTTCCATTTTGGATAGTGTGGAAACATAGGGAAAAGCTACTTTTCCACATTCGATGACAAGATGACACTCTCGAAAACCAAAGCTTTACATCGGAGAAGCCTAGGACCTCATAGCCTTGAGATTTTTCTCATTTGACCTCATTTTGACCTCCAAAACTCATTCCCTCTAATCTTCTATGTTGGAGCAACTTCCCCAATGTTGAAATAAGGGAGTAAGACCTTAGATGCCCTTGAATGAGCTCCAAAAGTATCCAAAATTAGCTAGAAACTCACAGAATCATGAACTATAGCTCTAGAAGCCTAGGAACCTGGTCAATGTGCTTCCAGACCACTCTAAATCCACAAAACAAGTGTCCTCCCATTCTTCCATAATAGGGATACTATGCTTAGCATCCATGCTAGAGATACTATACTTAGCATGGAAGAAGGGTGGAAAGCCATTTCAACATGTTTTAACACTTAAAACCAACTCCAATGGCCTCAAAACGAAGCTAGAGGATACACAACTTCTCGATCTAGGTTTTGGCTACCTGTTTGACCATGTTTGATCTTCTTCTTTTTTGCTTGGATTTTGGTTTTTCACACTAATCCGCCTCTCTTCTATGCTAGCTAGCATGGAGGTAGGGGAGTTAAGCTCTAGAACCTACTTTTTGGCATTTATGACTTGCAAAGTGCCCAATTTTGGTGGATCAGGCCATATGCTACCTTGGGGAAGCCCTGAGACCTCAATTTTGGACCTCTAGATGTTCCAAAACCTACCTTTCTTGGTTTCCATGTTGATGGTCCCTTCTTCCATCCTAGGCAGCGTGGAAATAAAGGGAATCCCATTGCAGAAGCCTTAAAACTCTTAATTTTCATGCTCAAATGGCCTAGAAACAACCTTGATTAATGCAAGAACTCTCCTAATAGCCTTATAGCCCTAAATCATGGATTGTTAAGGCCTAAAATTGGCAAAACCTAATCCTTTTTTGGCTTATATAAGCCAAATTTCACCATATGTAGCCTATTTTGCTTAATTTTACTTTATTACATGATGCTTTGACTTGTTCTTGGCCTAGTATTACATTGTCAACCTTATTGATCTTCTAGTGGCCTTTATGCAACCTTATATTCTCTTTATTTTCCTTATTATAGCTTTATTTTCCTTTGTTTAGCCTTTGATTAATATCAAATAGTGGGTTTTGACCTTCTCAAACCCCTATTTGGCACCATGTGACCATAGCTTGCTAAGGCCTTAAACTAGCATTATAGTCCACCAAGACTCTAAACTAACATCATGGCCCACTAAGGCCTAAAACTGGTGAAATTATGGTCCTTTTTGACCATTTGTAGCCTTATTTATTATACTTTACTTTATGTGACCCTAGTTTGACCTTTACTTGGCCCTTATTACACTTTGTTTGCTCGTTGATACCCTATTTATAGCCTTGCATGACCTTGTTTACATTATAATAGCATGTATTTGTATAATTTTATAGCATTTTATTATTATTTATTTGCTTTTATCTAGGTGCCACTTAATATGCTTTTGGTTGACATGCAAGACCAAATTAGAAGTACTTGGAAGCAAATCAATTTACCTTTGAGCCTAATGGGCCTCACATGATGTTGAATGGTACATTAACCCCAATTGCCTAGATCTTAAGCCTAAGAGTCTTGTCAATCGTGTAGCCTCGATAGAGGAACCTCTAAAATGGCTTGAAAACCTAGTTAAAATCCTTAACTTAGAGGTGACTGACATAATTAAAGACCCTCTAGTTGAGGTTCTTGTTACAACACATAGTGATGAGGAGAAAACCCTTAAACTAAGTTCCTCATTGGAACCTCAATAGGCTCAAGACATCACCAATGTCCTATAGGACCACATTAAGGACTTTACCTGGTTATATGAAGATATGCTAGGCCTAGACCCATACTTAGTCCAACACAACATCATAATTAACCCTAGAATTAGACTAGTTAAGCAAAAATTATGTAAGAATAGACCTAATTTGGCCTTGGCAGTTTGTGATGAGATCTCAAGGCTCTATCAAGCTGGTTTCATTAGGGTTGTTGACTATGTAGAATGGGTGTCCAACATAGTGGTAGTTCCTAAGAAAAATGGGAGTATCCTAATTTGCATTAATTTCAAAGACTTGAACTTATTAATACTACAGCCAGGCATGCTTTGTTGTCCTTTATGAATGGGTTCTCAGGGTAAAACCAAATTAGGATTAACCTAGAGCACCAACTTAGCATGACCTTCATGACCCCTTGGAGTACCTTTTGCTATACCATGATTCTCTTTTTCCTTAAGAATGCGAGATCAACCTATCAATGAGTCATGACCTATACCTTTAGCGCTTATATGTTAGGTTTGCTCAATGATTACATAGATGATATAGCTGTTAAGTTCAAAATGGTCAAAGACCATGCTAATGACTTAGATCTTGTAATTAAATGATGCCTCAAGTATGAGCTTAGGCTCAATCCTAAGAAATGTGTCTTTGGTGTCAAGACTGGTAAGATGCTTGGCTTTGTAGTTTTTGAAGTAAGGATATGTGTTGATCCTGATAAGGTTAAGGCCATATCCAAATTAGCAGCTTTGATCAACCTTAAGGAGCTTTAGGGCTTACATGGTAGATGATAGTTTATTTGTAGGTTTATAACTAGGCTTATGAATAAATTACAACCCATGCAACACTTGCTTAAGAAAGGAGTTCACTGAGTGGATGACTTAATGCCAAGAAGTCTTTGAAAACTTTAAGAAAGTTTTGTCACAACTACTAATAGTTTATCCTCCACAAGAGGGTACACCATTTTACATCTACCTTACCATCTCTAACACATCCATTTCCTCTCTACTCTATTAAAAATAAGATGATGAAGTAGAAATGCATTAGTTTCCCATGAGACCTAATACACTAAACTAGAGAACTATTGTCTAGCACTAGTCTTCTCCTTGAAGAAGTCAAGACACTACCTCTTTAGAAATCAAGTCAACATCATTTGCAAAGACAACATACTTAGAGCCATAATGACCAAAATTTATGAAAGTAGCCATATAGCTCAATGGAATGCCATAATCATAGAGTTTGACCTTCATTATGTTTCTTAATACTCAACAAAAGGTCAAGATATAACCATACAACTCACAGTTTCACCTATCAATGACTAAGCAACCATAGATCCTGAGTTTCCTAATGAACACATTAACATTGTTAGCCAAGTGCCTAAGGGTTATGAGGTGGTCATGTACTTTTATAGAGCTTCAACTACCCATGGAGCCAGTACTATTTCCATCATAACATTCTCATCTAATAAAATCTAATCCTTTGCCTATCATTTTGAGTTCTCATGTACAAGTAACATAATAGAGTACTAGGGTTTGATCATAGGGATGATGGTAGCTCATGACCTAGGAATTAGATGCTTGGTGATCATAGGTTATTCACAAATTATGGTTAACCAAGTAAGTGAGATCTATGTGTGTAAATACAAACACTTACAACCATACTAAGACCTAGGAAAGTAATTGTTACAATAATTCACAAACATTGATATCCAACACATACCCCAAAATGAGAACTCCATAGCCAAAGCAGTTACAATGTTAGCCCTTTATGTAACACTATATATGTTTAGTAAGTTGCCCATCTTAACCATGGACTATGCTACTCCCATTACATAGAACACTGAGGATACCTTTATGGTCATCATTCATATAGCTCCTCCCAAGGAGTGGTATGAAAATATCAAATTTTACCTTATGCATGGCAAATCCTCACAAGGCTTCACTAGTACTTAGAAGGACATTATATGCAAGTGATCGAAGTAATATGTCATCATAGGTGATAACACATTATGTTGATGATCCTATGATTGCATACTTCTAAAGTGCTTAGGTAAAACTAAAGCTAGAAAAATCTTAGAGGAGGTTCATGAAGGTGTTTGTAGAGGACACATAGGACCAAGGGCTATCATTACTAAGATTAGATAGTTAGGCTCCTATTGGCCCCATATGGAAAATGAATGCCTGCAAAAGGTTAACCAATTTGACACATGCCAATAATATAGCAACCTTATATATGTACCACCAACTAAGTTACATACCACTCAAATAACATGGCCATTTCAACAATGGGGGTTGGATATCATTGGACCCATAACACCTAAGTCTTCTACAGGGCATAGCTTCATCATTATTATAACCAAATACTTCACAAAGTGGGTTGAGGCTATTTCCCTAAGGAAGACTGCATCTAAACAAGTTTGCAAATTCATCTTATATAACATTGTAGCCTATTTCGGCATACCCATGATCATAGTTACAGACAATGGATCATAATTTAGTAGCCAGGAATCAAAAGATTTATATCATGACCTAGGCATCAAGCATTCTTTCTCATCACCATATTACCCTCAAGCCAATGGATAAGTGTAAGCAAGCAACAAGGCCATCATCAATTTTCTCAAGAAGATTCTCAACAACAACAAGCATAAACTACATGAGTGGCTTGTCCATGCTCTATGGACATATAGAACAACCTATCACACAACAACTGGTATGACCCCTTATATCTTGGTTTATGGTTCTAAAGCTATTTTACCTCTTGAATTGTAGGTGTCATCACTCCAAGTAGCCTTAACCAACTTCATTAATGATGAGCAGAAGAAGGAGTTGCAAATAGTAGCCCTAGACTCGATGGAGGAGCAATATATGCAAGTGCTTGCTCACATCAAATACTATCAAGAGAGGCAAAAGTGGTAGCATCACCATAACTTGATAATGCATAAGATCGAGGGTGACCTAGTCCTCAAAGCCATCCATGAGCATGTGAATAGATTCTTAGCCAACTAGGAAGGGTCCTTCCTTGTCACTAGAGCCTATAGTAATAATGCATTCAAAATAATTGACATGGATAAGAATGAACTAGCCAATCCAATCAATTATTTCTATCTAAAGCTATACTAAATGTAGCTAATAATCATCAACAATCAAGCCTACTTTCAATGGTTTGCTATGTTCTTAAACTAGCAACATAGCCTAATAGGGCCTTAAACTAGTACCATGGCTTGGTAAAGCCTTAAACTAATGACTTCAATGACCTAGATAGATTGGTTTTATCATCTCATGTGGCCTGTATGCATTGTAGTATTATAATATGTAGTGGTGTTTTGTATTCTTTGTTGGTGCCTCTCAGGTCAATCCTCTAGTCACTAACAAAGAGAGACCATTAAAGCAACACAAAATTTTGTATGTTATAGCTAATTTTCATGATGTAGCTTTCAACCCATGAAACCCAAGGCAAAAACTTCATTGTAAATGTGAATATTGTAAATCTCACATATCCCATACTTTTCGGATTGAAAAATGTCTTATAAGTGGTAAAATCCTTATTCCCCAACTAAAAAAAGCCACCTAGTATCTATATTTTGGCTTGTTGGGGGTGAAGGTAAAAATTACCTTTTGGAATGTCAAAAATGACAATTTGATGGGTTTTATGAGAGGTATATACTTTTCTACACTAGAAACACTTACAAGGAGTAAATCTCACCTACCATCACCATGGAGGAGTGGGGGGCTTCCCCTCAGCTTGGAAACTCACCCCCACCACCCCCTCCCTCCCTCTCTCTCTCTCTCTCTCTCTCTCTCCCCCCCCCCCCCCCCCCCCCCCCCTTCCCCACCACAACATGGAAACTACATGACCCCAACATGGAAGTCACAAAACCTAGATTTCAACACTCCATGCACTCCAACATTGACCAAACACTTCAGCAAGGATGGTAAAAGGCTCAACATGAAAGACCTATCTACAACGTGAAAGGTGTGGCCTCATTACTATTTATAGTAAATAGAATGGTGCACTCACTATATATAGTAACCTTCCAAATTTAGGCACCCTCACCTGTATGAGGTAGAAATTTACAAAAAAAAATTATACTCAATTTCTAGTTGTTGCATAGCCAAATTATAGCCATTTTGCAACACCATTCATGACCTAGAACCTATAAAAACCAGCCTCAAACACCATTTATAAGTTGAACAACTTTTGGCATACACACACTTTTTGTAGTTCAATAATTTTTTTCAAGGTTCCACTCTTTTGTCAATTGAATACATTGAGCATACATACATTTTTCCAAGCAATGCTTCCACACGTGGGCATTCTCAAGCACTTAAGAGCTCTTGCAATCTCCCATGTTTACATTCTCTTAAAGCCCAGCATGAAAGCATTATAGCCTTGAGACTTGTGAATATTTTATGTCAATACTACATTTCTAGGATTTTCAAACCCTAGTGTGGAGTAATCTGGCATTCAAATTTTTCACTTTTCTTACCACTAGAAATGACCAATGTTGTAGATCTAAAGTAGTAGCAAAGGAGGTTCAATAGAATTGGGATTGATAGGACATTTAGATCATGGAGTTGAATAAATCAGCTTCAATGAATCTTCAACCCCTACTCAAGTGAACCCTCTTGTTGCCCTCTTAGGCATACTTTATACACAATATATTAACTCTCCTTTATTTTATTCTTTGTAAAATAAAGTTTACAATTTTGGTTTGTGTTCAAATTAAATTTGTTATTTATTTTGGTGCATTTATATTACTTCAATCTGAAATCATATCATTTATCCTATTTTGCATTTCATAAGTCCTTAGTTGATTTGTCGGACTGGCCTAGGCACCTCAAATTTCATTTTTTCGAAGGCCCTAGGGATTCAGGGTTGATGCTACTATGCCAAATCTATCAATTTCTCTAGCGATCAAATTTTTTTTGTTACAACAGTTTTTAACCCCTATGATCATTTCCTTGTAGCCAAAGCCTTCTCTAATCATCATAAATACTATTCAACATGGTTCAACAACTATAAAATCAAGTGCAGAGAGGGTCCATTGGTGATAAACCTATGGTGGTGTTTTGCATTCTTTATTAATGTCTCTCAAGTCAATCCTCAAAACATCAACAAAGAGGGACCAATGAAACATCACTAAAAAAAGAAAACTCATGTTGTAACTCATGACCTTCATCAATGAAATTGAGGTAGGATCTTGTTGTAAAATGTGTAGTTTATAGTTCATGGGCTGTAATCTCACATACTTTAACTTATTGAGGTTGAAAAATGCCTCATAAGTTGTTGTTGCCTCAATTCCCAAGTGAAAAAGGCTATATTAAGTATGTACCTAAGCTTGGCAGGGCTAGAAATGCATTGGGAGTTGCCAAAATTGGGCTTTGCATGGAATTTATGTTGGTTATGGTGATTAAATCATTGGAACAACCTACATCCAATGTATTAATTTCATGGGTTTTAATGCTTACATCAAAGGCCAGTGTACTTTTGCTGGAAGAAGCCAAAGCCAACATACATTTGTTAGAAGAAGCCAAAGCCAATGTACTTTTGCCAAGAGAGGCAAAACCAATGTGCTTTTTCCAAGACAAACCAAAACCAATCTATTTGTCATAAAACTTGCCAAAATTTAAAAGATACACTAGGCATGAAGGACCTGCAACACCTACAAATTGAATCAATGTGTCAGTAATTATGGTAGAGGATTGGAAGCATCAACTCAACAACAATGTAGCCTATATAAACAAAAATTCAAACATTTTGAAGGAGCTTTTGACATTTTGAACATTCTTGAGCATAAAAGCTAAACATTGAGGCTTTTAGCACAATTCACATTGCAAAGAGTCCAGTAGCCATTCCACCATTTTTTTTCAACACCAACGCAATAGATCTTTACCTAGGAACCAACAAGGAGTGTTGGAAATTAAGGCTTAGGAGCATTTGAATTGAGCAACCAACTACAAGACACAATTTTCCAGTTTCACCAAACCTCAAGCATCATCCATGTAGCTCCTTGTGCATCTAAGCACACAACTTGTACACATTTTGAACTCATTCTCTCTAGCATTTTGTTATTTTAATAAAATTTGGGTAGTTCATTTATGTATTCCAAATCTATTATTTTGCACTTCAAGTTTATTTTTTGTATGTTCTCTAATATTAGATCTGCAATTTCTCAAATTTTTTTAAACCTATTTATAATTTCTAAGTTCTTGGGTGATCAACAAGATCACCTAGGGTGCCTTGGATCCTCTTTTTTGAAGGCCCTTGGGAATTGAGGTTAAATTATTTCATCGAAGATCTTTGGTTTTCTAGCACCAAATCTTTCTAATGCAATAATTTCCCCCATGTACCATTCTCCACTATTGGTGAGAATGGGCCATAGAGGAGACCCCTGCAACTACGTTCTAACCTCCTTAGGTACTAACTCTAATAAGAATCCAAAGTTCAACTCTTGTAAGATACAACTCTGGACATCCTTGATTTTGATCCACTCTAAGCATGCTTCTATAAGAGTAACCTCTAAGTTAGGTCTTCGTCTTGGAGCCTCATTTTACCTGGATTGGCCTGTCTCTATAGTAGAAATTTGTCAAATAGATTCCACTTTAGGTTCCTCTTGAATAGGTTTAGTAGCATGCATCACCTGTATTGCTTACTCTTGGGGTTATTGTTACTATTGTTGTTATTAGCCCCTTCCTCCTAAGGATCACTTCTCTCTAGGTTGTGATGGCCCTCTTACTTGTAGTGATCATTTGGGCATCATCTATGATCACAAATGTAACCCATTATTAGCCCTTTAGTTCATATCTAGTATTCCTTTAAATACCTTTCCTTCATTAGATCAAGTTATGTTAATTCCTTGGGCATTAAAAATTTATCACTAAGTTCTTGTTTTCTAATCACAAGCTAGTGTTATTGTTTTATTATTATTTTATTCCTAGCTAACAAATTTTGTTTATTGGTATTAACCCTTTATGGTAGTTAATTGAATAGTTTAACCATCGGGAATTAGAAAAATTTCAAAAAAAATTCATAATAAAATGAAAGGTTTGTATCCCTCACAATGTAAAGCATACCTTTGGTAACTTGAGGGTTGGAAATGGGTGAAATCAGGTAAGCGATACGGAAGTTATGATACTTGGAAGGTTATTTGGCTTTGAAATTAATAAAAATTCATTTAGCACTTTGGAAAAATGTTGAAAATGAGCTAAGTGTCACATGCATTTATAGGCTTTTTTTCATGCATGAATGAGAATGCGTCGACAAGGCTACATCAACTCATTCCACTGTGTTGCCAGGTGATGGGATGCGATATCGCATAGGCCATGATATCGCGTATGCGATATTGGAGTCCATCGCCAGTTCTATAAATAAGAGGTGGCTCTCCCTTGTTTCTCCATCTATATCTAGAACTTAGCCAAACTCTTGCCATTTTTTCATTCCAAAGTTAGAATAATTTTCATGTGCCCACAATAGGAGTCCCAAAGTGAATGGATCTTTATTCGAGCAAATGTTATACCTGAGCACACTTTTCTGTACAGAAATAAAGATGAACTTTTGGATAAACCTTGCAGTGCATGGACTAAGCTAAATAGGACTTTAATTATTGTTAAATGTTTAAATGCTTTATTAGTTAATTAAATCTCTCTCAACCCTCAACTCCTAGTTAAGTGCATTCAGTACGACTACTTCGAGCACATGCATTACACTTGGTAATCCCAGTAACGAATAGCGTTTGGTAATCCTAGCAGTGTTTCATTGGTTTAGGTGTGAAATGGTAAGTGGAAATGGATACTAATGCTAGGGTAATTAAGTCTTAGTTAGTTAAAGTTAGTTACTTAGTCTCTTCACCCTTCCCTCTCATAGCATAGGCGATAAAAAGAGAAAAGACATAAAAATCACATACCTCAAACTTACTTAATCATACAACCCTGAAAAATACAAGTAAGTCTAGGAAGACAACGAATGATTAACCTTAAGTGTTCCATAAGGCAGGTAGGCACTTAGTCTGTGGAGTTCGACCGGATCGCACGTGTAACGCTCATATTCATATGGTTGAGTGTAGGGGTACCTCGCCACTCATCATTGGCGCCGTTGCCGGGGACTAAGTTGTTTGTGCACTAAGTTCAACATAGGAAATCATCCACATCATTGGGAAGCTTAAAAAAACCCTTAGGGTTAATCAAAATAAAATTTAAACAAGGTTCAATCAGCATACCAAATAAGAGACAATGTCTTCTTCTTCTCATAAAAGCACTTCACCACCTAGGGATCACACAAGAGACAGCCGGCGGCACCATATACATAACCAAGAACTGCCAATTCCTCAATAGTATCAGGTAGTATATACTCATCATGATGAGTATATACCCGATTTTACCTTTATCCTCCACCAAGATAAACAAATGCGTTGGAGAGACTTGCAAGGGAACATAGTGTTACCCCCAGATCATGCAGTCCCTAACATGCTCCGTCGTGCTCTTGCACAGATAAACATGATGCAGCTATACGCTAAATACGTTGCACGTGATTATGATACAAGGGATTACCATCCCACAGCAGCGCAATGTCAACGGGATGCACGGCAGGAGAGTTATCACACATCATTGAAGGGCAAAGAACCCCATAATGCTTCTCCTATCATAAGAGAAATTAAGGGTGGTGAACCTATCTCAATAGGTTCTCCACAAAATGATGTTCCCTCTCCTAACGATAGTGAGGAGGTGGTGTGTTAGAACCTTCACTCCACGATACACAACCTTGGTTTTGATTCCCATGAACACCAAGTTTTCAATGAGGGAACACAAACACAAGATAAGGACGAGCATTCTGATCATCATCACGATCGGGGTTGGGATCACCGAAGGGAGGTAGGAAACATCATCATGGTGATGGTTCTCCTTCCTATTCCCCTTTATTACATCATTCACCCTCTCCTTCCACATCAGGACACAGTTACAAAGAGCCCAACCGTGAGGATAAGGGTAAGCATAATGAGAAACCTCGATGAGAAAGTCGAGAGAGAGGACGAGGGCATTCAAGGGAATCAAGGCATGGAAGAAGGAAAAGTAGGGAACTGCATAGGCATCACAGATGCCATGAAATAAATGACAATGATGAACCCCTACTTGCCACCCAAAGTATGTTAGACATTACAGAGGCTGTTAAGATACCTACAAGGCACCAAAAAGATAGCTGGATCAAGAGACTAGACATGAATAATATCCCACAATTTGAGGGGGGATATAACGCTGATCCGCAGAATTACTTATAGGCATTTCATGATTCTTGTGCCTTGCAAAATATTGAAAATGAGTGGTAAAAATTAAATTTATTCCCAAGGTCACTCATAAAAGAAGAGGAAAGCTAGTACCTATCCTTAGAACTAGAAACCATTAGGAGGTGGAGTACAATGCTAGAACTGTTTAATGATAAATATCAAATGTACTCCCGAGTGTCCAACTTACGAAAAAAAATCCAAGGATGGAAGTAGGGTAATCACGAATCCTTGGATGTTGCCATGGGCCGATATTATGCACTGCTACATCATTGCCTGAGCCATGGTTACGCACAACGGGATCAACTCCACCACCTCATAGATTGGCTAAGACATGAAACTAGGAGAACCCTTGGGACATATGCCCAAGGGAGATTATCTAAACTTAGGTTCCATGAAGTTCATAGATTTTTGGAGCAAGTAGCTAAGGAAGAAGGAGAGCTATGGAAAATAGAAAGCATGGAAGAATACAACCGTGATCCTTCCCTCCAAAAAAGGGGAGTGAGATTCTGTGAGGATGAGGAAGAGTCACCACTCGAAGAGTTGGTGCATAGGAAAACCTTGCTGCTATAAAAATTAACAACCAAAGTGTCGGCTAAGGTAGACCAAATGTGGGACTTCTTAGACAATAGATTTGAAACTATTCTGAAAATCGTAGAGGAGTCTAAGGAGCGAGGTAGTGACTATGATAAAAAGAAGAAGAGGGAAGTGGTCAATGCACATAGCAAAGGTAGGGGGAAAATGGCTATCGCCGATGAGGTTGTGGATTTTGATACGAACAATGACGGTGGATGTGAGATCTACTAATATGACCATCCTAAGTGATGTTGCCCAATAATCTCACATATGCAAGAGTCTGGGGTGTATGCACTCAACCCAAGACTTAACAAAAGGCAAGCACCCCGGAGGTTACCTTATCCCCAAGGTAACCCAAGGAAGTCCCACCAACCCTTAACATATTATCCAAGTGGAACTCTACCACAACCTATTGACCAACACCAGCAATGGCAATAACCATAGTCATGGGGGATGCCACCGCCTAGGCAACAATACCCTTACTAGCAACCAGATCCATATGGCTATTACGTGCAGCAGCTAGTTTCTCCAAGTGACTCTGTCAGTCACATGACTCCACAACATCACTACCAAGTTCAGGAGTATTTTAGGACTCCATCTCCTGGAAGAGACACCCCAAATGCACACCATCCTCCGAATCCATCCGCATCTCTTACGTCGATAGTTCCAATACCACCCACTCCAACAATGCAAGGGGAACTCCCCACTCAACCATAGTAATGCACAGCTACAAGAGTTTTAAACCTTCAACTTGCTACTGGTTCTGATAACCATCCAAAGAGAAGACCTTTCTTCAAAACCAAAAGCCCAAACAAGCTCTCACAACCACAAGTGATTGAGCCTCTAAACATTCCTCCATCAAGTAAGGCTTCGAGGCTCCCTTCAAACCAACAATAGAGCTCAACGCACACGGTTATGTTAACACATACCATCACTGACTGGATAAAGGTGGGCCACCTTCCTAGGAAACTCTCTAATCCTGGAAGTCCCTTAATCTACCTCCAAGTCGCTGGGAATGAACCTTGTAAACCCCTTCTAGACTCAGGTTCCGGAGTCAACTTGATATCGTAAGAAATGTATAAAGCCTGGAACCTACCTCCACTAAAAAAAGCAATATTTGCTTAGATCTAGCTGACTAGTCCATCACTATTTCCTTGGGATTGATGGAGGACATCGTTACCACTGTGTGTGGTTGGTCATACCCAACTGATTTCCTAGTGATCCAAGTAAACAATGACAAGGGGGACTTCCCAATAATAATGGGAAGGGCATGGCTAAGTACTGTGAACACATGCCTAGGAATCCACAATCTTTCCCTAGAAATATCTAAGGAAAACACTTATGGGAAGATCGAGAAGAAGAAAGTTCCATGCATCACATATAGTGATACTGAGGGTGATGATGTATAGGAGTGCTCAGCATTTCCTGTATGCAACCGGTGTGCCCAGGAAACTCAACTACAAAGGTGCCTGTATGTAGTAACCACAAAATAGGAGAACACCCAATGCTCGACAGCTAATCAAGAAAGCAGCCCACCAATATGCATGGAACTAGCTGGGGGAACAACTTGCAACCACAACGAAAGCATAGATACATTGGAGTATAAGTGTTTTCGACTTCCAACCCTTAATCTAAAAACATCAATTGGGGGAAGTTGGAAATTCCTAAGAAATTTAAACAAGAGCCCTTAGAGTTGAAACCGTTGGCCATCATTCTGCAATATATGATCCTAGAAAACGGAAAACCAGTGATCATCAATGCAGGGCGTGTTCCCAAACAAAAAGAAAGACTACTAAAAGTGATAAATAAGTGGTCAATAGCCTTTGCCTAGTCATACCCTGAGATAACTGGAATAGACCCTAGGATATGCCAGCATAGGATTTACACGAACCCCTCCATGAAACCTCAAAAACAACCACAGAGGCAATTGAACCCAAAACTGAAACAAATAGTAAAAGAAGAGATAGAAAAACTTCTTAAGGCTGGGTTCATATATCCCATTGCTGATAGTGAATGGGTTAGTCCTTTGGTAATCATACCTAAGAAGGAAGAGATAGAACAACTTCTTAAGGCTAGGTTCATATATCCCATTGCTAATAGTGAATGGGTTAGTCCTATGATAATCATACCTAAGAAGGGAGGCAAATAGAGGGTGTATAGATTTTAGGATACTAAACATGGCAACATTCAAGGATAATTTCCGGTTGCCATTCATTGACCAAGTCTTAGACACTCTAATGGGGCATCGCTATTATAGTTTTCTGGATGGGTATAGTGGATATAACCAAATACGAATAGCATTAGAAGATCAATCCAAAACAACATTCACCAGTCCTTGGAGAACATTTGCATATAAACAAATGCCATTTGGCTTGTGCAATGCCCCTACCACGTTTCAACGTTTAGTTCTGAGCATATTCCAGCAGCAGATTGGAAACGGATTAGCAATCTTCATGTGTGACTTCTCCGCTTATGGGAAAATCTTTGATCAAGCCTTGGACTGATTAGAGCAAGTGCTAAAATAATGTGTTGAAACCAACTTAAAGCTCAACTGGCAGAAACGCATTTTGATAGTCCAAGAGGGCATAGTACTTGGGCATAAGATCTTACAATCGAGAATAGAGGTAGACCTAGATAAAATCAAGGTCATCCAAGGAATCACCCGACAACCAAAAACTATTAAAGACATTCAGTAATTCCTTGGACACAGTGACTACTATAGGAGGTTCATTGAGAACTTCTCCAAGATTTCCAAACCATTGGTAGAATTAATGAAGAAGGATGCACCATTTGAATGGACCAAGGAATGTGAACGAGCATTCCAAAATTTAAAATAGAAGCTTGTAGAAACACCCATTCTACAAGCCCCCGACTAGTCCAAACCATTCCATATCATGACCAACGCATCCAATTATGCTTTAGGGGCCGTACTTGCATAGTTAGATGACCAAAAATGTCCTTACTACATCCACTGTGCAAGTAGAAGTATCATCGGTGCACAACTGAACTACACAACTACAGAAAAAGAATTAATGGTTGTAGTGTTTGTACTGGACAAGTTTAGGCACTATGTGTTAGGCTACAAAGTGTACATTCATAAGGATCATAGTGCAATTAGGTTCCCCATGAAGAAGCCAACGGTTAGCCCTCGTATTATACGATGGTTGATAATCTTATAGGAGTTCAATCTTAAGATGATAGATCGAAAGGGCAGCAAGAACATAGTTGTAGATCATCTATCTCAGTTGTACTGGGACAACAAAGAGGATGAATATGTAACATCTAACCAATTTCCTGATGAGGCCCTCTTTGCTAGTGTAGTAAACAATCAACCCATGGCAACAAACTGGTATAGCAACATTCTTACTTATCTCCTTTCTCAACAATTACCACAGGAGCTAGACTTTAGAAAGAAACAATAGTTTCTTCACAAAGCCAAGCACTTCATAGAGATCAATCGACAACTTTACAAAGTCTATCCTGATGGCTTGGTTCGATGGTGTGTGCCTGATGAGGACCAACTAAGAGTTCTCCAAGATGCTCATGAGGGCCCTTGTGGGGATCACTATGCAGTGAGACGAATGGCTACTAAGATCCTGCTTGCAGGGTATTACTAGCCAACATTATTTCGGGATGCCCATCAATTTGTTCAATCCTATGAGCATTGTCAACGTGATGGAGGAATGACTGCTAGAATGGAGGATCTGCAACAATCGATTCAACCTTTGGAACCCTTTGACATTTGGGGAATAGACTTTATGGGGCCCATTACACCAATGTCCAATGGAAAAGCCTATATCATTGTTGCTATTGACTATCTAACAAAATGGGCTGAAGCAACTGCTGTAATAGATTGCACATCATCCACAGCTACATGATTTGTACAACAACAAGTTGTAAATAGGTTTGGTGTGCCATGTGCACTTATCTCCAATAATGGAACGCACTTCACGGGTGCAACCTCTCGGAAGTTGATGCAACGCTTAGGGGTCGAACACAAGTTGACTACACCTTATCACCCCCAAGCTAATGGCCAAGCCGAGGTTACTAATTGGGAGATTACTAAAATACTAACAAGGAAAATTAGCAAATATAGGCAAGATTGGAGCACTAAGCTGAACGATGCTCTCTGGGCATACTGCTCCACGTCGAAACTCCCTATAGGCTACTCTCCCTATGAGTTGGTGTACAAAAAACTTCCAAAGCTTCTAGTTCAAAACAAGCTCTATACACTATCCATGGCATGTGACCTCCACCTTGACCTTGATCTAGCACAAAGATAAAGATTAAAAACTCTAAACGTGCTAGACGAAAATCGATTGATTGCCCTGTCATCAAATGAGTTGCACAAAGCACATAACAAGCAACTTCATGACTTGAGAATTCAGAAGGTTAAGTATCAACTAGGAGATAAGGTCCTCTACTGGAACCCCATGCATGTGCCACAATGCACAAAATTTTAGACATTGTGGGAAGGGCCTTAAATCATTCACACAACCTTTCCCTCCGGAGCCATGACCATATACAAACCTAAAAGCCCTGATAGGTGCTTATTGGTCAATGTGCAACAAACCAAACCTTTCCATGAACTTAAAACATCCAGTGCACATAACACCTCTGAGAGAACATGACCTTGCTCACTATTTTGGATCTCTCCCTTTCAATTCAGTCATGGGGGAGATGGCCACCTATGTTGATCATTTGGAGCCCTCAATTTCTTTTTAAGTTTTTTTTTATGAATTTTTGTTTTACAAAGTTCTTAACTTTTCTTATTTTTTTTACAACATCATTTATACTCTTTCTTTTATTTGTGTGTGTATGTGTGTGTCTTATCCATTTTGTTAATTTTTTCACCCAATAAGTGCTCTTAATGATGGTATGAACTGTTTTCTATTGGTTGCCAATGTTTGGTTTTTTACCTTTAAGTTATGATGATTAATACTATGGCATGGTTCTTTTGATATAGTAGGTAATGAGTCCACATCATCTATACATCCATAAATCTCTATGGTCTCTCTTAGCTTAGAACTGTATAGTCCCTTTCTTCAAAATAATCAAAACTATCAACGAATCAGTGACTAGGCATTTCTCAAACTAAAGAAAGGGACTCAAGGATTGGAAAGGGTGTGGCTTCAAGGGAACTTGATGCATTTGTGTTGGCCATTCTCTTGGGTGCTTGGATGTTTTCTTCTTGAGTTTTCTTACTATTTCAATGTTACCCAATTATCGGGAAGCTGAGTGAATAAAAATAAAAATAATAAGTCTTTGCATGGTGTGGTTCTCACAAAAAACATGAAAAAAAATAGTGAGAATTCAAAGCACACCCCTTACATGAAATAATCATCTAGGCTACAAGCACTAGTTATCGAACTAAAAACATGTTCCCTCTAACTAAGGCCCTTCCTCGCATCCTGCTTTCTCCTCCCTTATTTCATCAGAATGGTGGTGGCTCTTTGAGGGATGCATTCTTGTTACTTCAAGTGGATGGATTGGCCAAATGTATTAATGTGAAGTCACTGGATATGGTTTGTTTGAGGCTATATTTGGAATGGAATCTACTAAGTTACATTAATCATTAAATACACAAGGGGTTGTACACCACCTTGCTCTTGAGATTCCATTCCANAAGGCTATATTTGGAATGGAATCTACTAAGTTACATTAATCATTAAATACACAAGGGGTTGTACACCACCTTGCTCTTGAGATTCCATTCCATCCTCTTCTTTCCATCATTCTTTCTCCATTATTCACCTCATTGTCGGTTGTATCATTAGTGTATATTCTGGTTGATGCATTGTTTTCTTTTTGGTAAATTCTTGTGGTTAAAAATTTAACTTGTGTTTCCAAATGACATTTCTAGAGCCTGTGGACTCTTTAAATGTGGGAATGTCAACCACGAATATAAATTCATTTACCCTTGATAATATAAGATTGTATTATGTGTGTAGATGGGAATCATACAACAACGGATTGGACCTGGAGGGAACACTTGGAATGGATCGATGCTGAAGCAATTATGCAAGGAACAAGATTGATGGCACACTTACAAATGGACAAAGAAAGGCACAATCTTGGCATTGGCAATAGCAGACTTCTTCTCTCTTCTCTCTTCTCTCTCAACTACCAAATAAGGCCTGATGTCAAATGTATAAAGTACTCACTTTTGTTGTCATGAACACCAATTTTGTCATGTTCTGTAATGATGATCTATTCACATATCATCCCATTCACCATTAGTTCCATTCACGTTCCATTCAAGTTAATAATCCCATACCTTTCCAATATTTTGTAAGGAACTCAAGGACATGTTTTTATTTAGTCATGGGGGTATGATGGGACGCAATATCGCATACGTGATATTGCGTCTTTCCCTGCAATATCGTGTACGCGATAGTGCAGTCCATCGCCAGTTCTATAAATAAGAGGCAGCTCTCCCTTGTTTCTCCATCTAGATCTAGACCTTAGCCAAAATCTTTCCATTTTTCCATTCCAGAGTTAGAATAATTTCCATGTGCCCGCAGTAGGAGTCCCAAAGTGAACGGATCTTTATTCGAGCAAATATTATACCTAAGCACATGTTTTTGTATGGAAATAAAGATGAAATTTTGCATAAACCTTGTAATGCATGGACTAAGCTAAATAGGAATTTAATTATTGTTAAATTTTTAAATGCTTTATTAGTTAATTAAATCTCTCTCAACCCTTAACTCCTAGTTAAGTGCATTCAGTACGACTGCTTCGAGCACGTGCGTTACACTTGGTAATCCCAGTAACAAATAGCGTTTGGTAATCCCAGCAGTGGTGCATTGGTTCAGGGTGTGAAATAGTAAGTGGGAATGGATACTGATGCTAGGGTAATTAAGTCTTAGTTAGTTAAAGTTAGTTACTTAGTCTCTTCACCCTTCCCTCTCTTAGCATAGGCAATAAAAAGAGAAAAGACATAAAAATCACATACCTCAGACTTACTTAACCATACAACCATGACAAATACAAGTAAGTCTAGGAAGACAATGAATGATTAACCTTAAGTGTTCCATAAGGCATGTAGGCACTTAGTCTATGGAGTTCGACTGGATCATGTGTGTAACACTCGTATTTGTATGGTTGAGTGTAGGGGTACCTCACCACTCATCACCAGGGATATATCGATGCAGCTATTCTTAACTATATTTCATATTTAGAAATGCAAGAATTTTAGGCAAGTTTTGGGATGAAACAAGAGCTAAATGGAAGCAAAAAAGATGCCAAACAATGGCAACAACATCAAAGACAGTAGATTTGACCAAATGGAAGCAAAAAAGATGTCAAACAATGGCAACAACATGAAAGATGGTAGACTTGGCTAAATGGAAGAAATTCAAATAGATTAGATGAGTTCTTTGAGGATGTTCCAATATTAAATAAAGAAAAATTAAATGCTTTAATGCTATTAAGATGATTGACCAATCAAGAGGCCCATGAGTAGGAAGTGTAACTTAAGGTAGGCCAAAGAAATGCAAGTGGGTCCTTTCTAAAGCATGCAAATACCTATTATGCCCTTGCATACCTTCATCGTAAGGAGTCTATGGGTACCAAGGATGATGAATGGCTATGTTAAATTAAATGTCATACCCATGAAATGAATTGTCCTAAGGTTATGCTATCTACAATACAAAACTAAACAATTTTCCATGGTATGAAGTAGTGAGATGGTAGAGCATGAGATGAGTAAATGTAAATAAATAATCAACAGATTAGTCACATTAGCTTCTTAGTGAATATTATGATTAAGATGATTTGATACTAGTCCATTCCAAGTCTAGATCAAGTCCATGCCATTTATAGTGATCTCACATTAACATATTTCATCTCTTTGCTAAAAAAAATTTCATGATAATCCCAAAGAACAACCATCACTCTAAGAGAAGAAGAAAATAAATGAAGGAAGTAAAAAGTGCCTTAGTTAGAGGTGTGCCTTTGAGCATGGGTAACATGTCTTTCTAGTCCCATAACCAGCACTTGTAGCCCATTATTGAATCTAAGGGGAATTCCCATTCTTGTTTGTTGTTTTCTTTTAAAGGAACCATACCATGCAAAGACATGTTTTCTTTTGTACTCGACAATAGAAGTAATGATATACTAGTGGAACATCATAGAACTTTTAGAAGGAAGTTGAGAGAAAAACACATCATATAACTTAGTAGTGCTTATAGGAATTGAACCCATGACTTAGAGCTTCCAAATCAAGCGTATTTGTTCATTTTAGAATAGTACATGATTTACATTTTGTAAAAATTATAATACTATAATAATAGTTTAAATTTTTTTCTTATTTACCTTCTATTGATTACTTTATTATTCTTTTAAAATTATTTGTTCATGTGATTATATTTTTATACTCATCTAATTTTGTGTTCACATATTTATTTGTAAATATAATTTGCAACTTATATAAGGATTTACTATCTATTTATATCTTTGTAGATGATTGGGATATAACACCTAGTATTCCTAGCCCCTAACCATTGTTGATCTTCTCCCTTTGTTTTGACACATAACTTGGTTTTACTTCTCATATGATTTTTGCTATAAACTTGATATATAATTTTTTCTACTTTGTTTAACTTTCATAGTCTTATACCCTTTATATGAGATTTGAACTTATAAACTCTTATTTAACATTCATATTCAAATGGTATTTTGATATTGTAATAATGAAGGTTTCAATCCTTGACCATCCTTTTTCTAGTTAAATTATTATAATTCTTTTTATTCTATTTTAGATTATTGGATTATTTACCTTGGTGTTTCTTGCTAAGAACATGTTGAATGAATGGTAGTCCATGTGATTATATGTTATATTGATATTTTCTTAGAATTATATTTATGTTTGCATGTGATGTGATATTCTTAGAATTTATATTTAAATATGTCTTGGATTATTTAATGGTTGACCTTATTCTAGCATACATGTTATCATGAAATCATATTTTAGGTTCTATTTGATAGCATGTCTTATCTTATAAATGCATGATATTGTATTTTGGGCTTCATGAATTCTTTGTTAGTTACATATCATGCTAAATCAACATTACCTTGAAATTAACCCCAAATTTTGGATGATAGCCTATGTGTATAGGTGAACTACCCTTACTTTAAAATTCTACCTTCATGAGAATAGCCTAGTAAAAGATTATTTTATGTTTATAAAATCCTTGTGAAAATCCTATCTTCCTTACATCAAATTAGACTTACTAATTCTCTCTCTCTCTCTTGATCTTGTCCTATAATTGGAGATCACTGGAGTCATCCTTGAGAAGCCTTTTTGTAAAGCCTTAGAGCCTTATCATGAAGATACTTTCTTTCCATGTGAACTTAGTACATGTTATCCAAGGTAGAGTAAAAAAAATCTAAAGTTTAATAAATTCTTAAAAATGATCTAATTTTATGCCTTTTGAATTAATTTTATACACTTGAATCTAGAATTATAAAATTCTAAAAATAATCCATGTTTAATCACATAACTTATTACTTGGGCATGTGAAGTCATAATGCTTATAACTCAAGGAGAATGATCACTATAAGCATTATAAATCTTAATCAAAATGCATTGCAAAACAAAAATTCAAGTCAAAGTACTTTAAGCAAAAATTTCATTAATTATAATCCTTAAATAAATCTCATACATAACAAGTTCATAGCCTTAAAAGAGAGTTAATAATGTCCACCATTACAAAAGCTCAAACACATAAAATATCATAATAACATAATTAAAATTTGAAAACATAAAGAAAATCTCTAAAGATCCAGCTTCATCACCATCAAGGTCCTAGCTCATACCACTTGGATCTACATTCCACATGCAAGAAGAATTAGAAACCTTCTAGTAAAGCTAATCACCTTAGTGTACCTAGAACCAACTGAAGGATGGGGCAAATGTTGCACAAGAAGTCATCTCAAGATCCAAAACCATGATATCCACAAAATGTCAAAAGATAAGTAAGTTAAGAATGTACTAGAATTGATCATCTATAAGGACTATTAGTTCACAAAGATTTCACCTTTCTTAGATGCTATTAGCAACCCTTCTTAAGGACTAGTTGACCAACCTTACCTAATCTTGAGTGGACCGAACCTAGAAATAAAATCTTATGGATTACCTACCATTTATTTTTGCATCAAGAAAACCAACCATATGACATTCACAAGTGACATAAATAGACACTAATTGACTAAACAGTTCCTTCATAATACTTACCCAATGTCACAATCTAAGTACAATCATAGGCAACATGGATTAAGCAAGGAAGCCAACCCTATCCTTTACTATGCCTACCCATTGATACTCAAATCTGGCTAACTAGGATATGATGATGGGAAATGTGGGTCAAGTTCTAAAGGTCAACCTAGACTTTCTGCAATGCCTAACCCCCAATCCCATTGAAATGCATCATCAAGAGATTTAAATGAAGCATTGAAGATTAGAAATGATTCAAAGATCATAAGAGCAACATGAAATAGATAAGAAAATAACAACCATAAGGTGATCACAATAATGGTATTTTTTACATGATTTTGGGTTTATTTGAAGGTGTTTTCATAAGTTCAAGATGTTCCAAGATCAAAGGGAACCTTTTTTAGCACATAACAAGACTCCAAAATTTAGTTTGGATGGTTTTCCAAAGTTGCAAAACATCTCCTACAAGATGTATTATCCACCAGAGAGATGTCTCTTTGCAACTGTTGGTACTTTGAAAAGGACATCTCTTTAATCTCCAAGACATCTCATTCAATCATAAAAAGGATGAAATGATTACAAAAGATCAATAAAAAGACAACATGCATTAAAGACTTTGAAAAAAAAAGATGACAAAGCTAGTAATAACAAAACAATAATTGAGTCATTGAAAGCATATAAAGAAACAAATCTTGGATAGGTTACTCTACCTTAACAATTCAAATTGCAACAAACATAGTCTGTAATACATTAAACTATACACCAAGAGATCAGATCATCACAAGAGAGGAAGAAATACCTTATGAGTAAGAGCAATTGATGCATGAGAAATAAAAACTCTCAATTTAATATGAGATTACAAACTTATAGCTAATATACCACTAATGGCTTACAATGGATTATCTCCTTTATTAAAATCATGATAAATACAAGTTCAAATAAGAGTTCAGTAAATAATAGAAAAGCCCTAGTTCACATAGGAAATAAAATAGAAGAAAGTATTGAGTAAGTTTAATGAAAATATGATATTTTCCAAAATCTACATATGCCTATGCATAACATATGCTACCTTTCATCAATCTATTCATAGCAAGAAACACTAGGAAATTAGTAACATCTAAATTTAGAAGTTTAATAAAACAATATTAGCAAAAGATATTAATTTATATGTAAAGGAAAAATTCAAAAGAGATATATTTTCAAAAAGGAAGACCATAATACAAGGCTAGTTAATTAAAACATAATTAAAATGCTTCATAAATAAAATAAAACACACAATAATATTTTTTATAAGATAATAAGATCAAATTCTAAACAAGACAAATCAACCAAAGATTAATAAAAGTTAAAGATAGACTAGAGGAGCAATAATATAGGATGCTACATCCTTTCCCTCTAAAGAAATCTTCCTCCTAGAAGACTAGAAAAGAAGTCACACCTTTGCCCAAGTCATGCTAAGCTTCCAGCAAGTTGTAGACTCTTGATGTTACTCCTCATTCCTTCCCTTGAGGAAATCCCATGACACCATAGGCTTTTCCTTTAGAATTGGTACTAAAGTGCTTCTTATTTCTCTTGAGCTTAGGGTAAACCACCTTAATGTAAGCTTAGGGTTCTTATCTCACCTTTGGCTCTTTGGTTGGAAATAAGTTGGAAAATTCTTAAATGGATCCTCTTGCTTAGTTCTTGGGGTCTTATTCCTCCTCTCATTGATCTTAGTTTGGCGCTCCCTCTTCTAAAGTTTCTTAGTTGATCCATCTTGCACTCCATCCTCCACTTAGTCTCTCTCCATTTGTAGTGCTCATGTTTGTGCCTCATATTCATTCACAGAATATCCTAATGTCTCATTCATTCAAGAAAAGAATGAAATGCCATAAAAGGTCAATAAAAAGATAACATTCATTAGAGACTTCGAAAAATAATGATGATAAAGATAGTAATAAAATAATAATAATTACATCATTGAAAATGTACAAAGAAATAAATCTTGAACAAGTTATTCTACCTTTTAAAATTAAACTATAATAAAGGTAATCTTCAACACACAAAGATACACATCAAGAGATAAGATCACTGTAAGAGAAGAAGAAATACCTAATGAGTAAGATAGATTGATGCATGATAGATAAAAATTATCAACTAAATATAAGATTACTATTGTAGTTAGAATCATTGTAATCCAACATTCAAAACAACCCTACACAAAAATGATCTAAGCATTCCATAGCCACTAAATGGTCTAAAGAAACAAATTCTCTAAATCAAAAGGGAACCTGTAGATCATTATAAATCCAAAAATATAAGACAATTTTTTTATCAAACATGACCAAATAACCCAAAAAAGGGATACATGAAATAGTTGATAAAACAAAGAAAATGCGATAAAAAAAGACTATATGCATGATGCAATACAAAAGAAAGAAGAACATTATATAAAATTAGATCCAAGAAAAGCAAAGTATATGTGGTTAGAAAAAAGTAGATCTATGCAATAGAATAGGATAGATATGATAAATGAAAAAAACTACATTCTTAAATTGAAAGGAAAATGAAACAAATCTACTACAATAATAAGTATAGACTAGAGAAAGAAACACTAAAATACAAGAAAAAATCCAAGAAAAGAGCTAGGAGAATACATTGGCAAATTTTGTGAGATGGAACCAAGGGTCAAGGATGACTAATGAAGAGTTATGTTACTCCGTTCTCTTTATGATGCATGTTCCTAATTGTAAATCTAAAAAAAATGTTGTAGATTAGGAGTTAATAAAAAGTAATGTAAAGGAAAAGGAATTATATCTATGTGCTGACCTAAATTCAATGGGTTTTCTATGTGTTAAGGGAACAACATGAAGGAGATATGAATATATTAGGAGGCAGAAAAGGAAATCAAAAAATATTTCAATGAATTGGAAATCATAGAGTCTTTTGATTATTGCTAGAAAGTGACTCTCTTGTAAAGAAGTTGTTTTGAGAAAGTTCTCCAAAATGTCAAAATATTCCAAGTGTCAAAGCCAAAAGCTAATTAACCCCTATTTTTTTAGGGGTATCATCCAATTTATAGGCCATAATTTCCTTGTAGATGATAAAGAAACAATGCATTTGGATCCACATAGGAGAAACGACATGCATAGATAAAGTAGACATCAAAAATATAATTAATGAAGGAAATAATGGTGGACATCAAAAGTAGGATTGATGATAAATATCAAAAAGCAAAATGATGTTGCAGATAAAGAATAGAAATTATGTTGTCAATGATGCAAAACATTGGATTTGGAATTGCTAAAGATGGCTTCGTTTGGAAAAGTCATAAAATGTATCTAAAATTATGACTCATGTAGAAAAAAGCTAAAGTGGGTATAACATTATCCCTTCTTGATGGATACTATTGAAAAGCTAAAGAAGAATCCATCAAGATAAGACACAAGTTGCTAGGTACCTACAAGAGTATTTAAACTAATAAGGATAATAGGAAGAATGTTTGGGATATCACTAATACACCTATAGTGGAGGGCTATGTCATAGAAGTGGGACATGGCTAGATCCCATAAAGCATGCAAAAAGGTTAGTGAAATACTATCTAATCTACTCAATTCTCTCAATCACACCCTCACTAGAGTAAAGTAGAGATGCTTATTTAGCCTCGTGAATGTAGAGCTTGAAAAGAGAAAGAGATAGAGAAAGATAGGAAGATAGCTAGAAACGAATGATAGAAAATAATAAAACAAGGAAAAATACATCAATGGTGAGGTGTTACACCATAGAAGTAGGACATGGCTAGATCTAAAAACTGACCTCTCCCTTACCTCACTCATATAAATAGTCACATTTCTTATATTACTCTACACTCAACACTTCCTCACTACATCGAGGCAAAGACTCTCATTTAGACTTACTAATGCTAAACATAAAGAGGAATGGAAATAGATGAAGAGAGGATATGAAAGAAACAAAAGAGAAATATAGTATAAGAGAGGAAAAATTATAGTATGCAAAGATTAAAAAATGAAAAAGAAAGGTGAGAAAAGAGGATATCGCCCACACACCTATCATAAAGACCGTGCTATACCACAAATGTGGGGTATGGCCAAATCTTACACATCATATGGTTGAAAAGGATGTCATATATATATATATATATATAGTGAAAGTAACCCCTCCTTGTTCTACTTTAAAATACACTCATTAACACCATCACATGAAGCAATGAGATATTCAGTTATTCAAAAATCTCATTGATTGTGTTGAGTACATAGAGTAGAATGAGATAGATAGCATAGGGAAATATGAAAAAAATAGCTAAAGAAATACTATAATATAAGATAAAGAGCATGAGTAGTAAGTAAAATAATTAGTTGATAATGATGCAAAAATAATTTTTATTATTGGGAAACTTGATACAACTATCAAGCATCATAACATTTAAGGTTGTGTGTTATTTCTTAATGTCATTTACACTGATGTTTACAAAATAAAACATATGACTCTCTACATCAAACATAAATGGTGCATAAAACTAACATCAAGAAAGCTACTTCCTACCTGATCTTTGACATTGACATTAAAGGATCCTTGCCATTGATGCTTTATGCTAACATTAACCTCTCCAAGTGTTAACATAGTGGAGGCCTAAAGTCTATCTTAGAAGCAACATCATATTGCTTTTCAATACCTCTTTGGGTCTACCATACCACTTTTCGTACAACCACTAGTTATACCCCATATTTTCTATCCTGTGGTTTTAAGGTAATCTTACTAGTTGAGCTCTCTATTGCATCTCTCTATATTTCTATTCATTATCGGTGTTTTGATCAAGACAATAACAACATGCAATGTACTGTGTTAGATCTTCTAGAAGAACAATGACAAGCTACTCTTTAACATTTACATGAATATCAAGTAGATATTTAGCATTGTCATTCTAGACATGTTAGAATCATAGAGATTCTTGAAGGTGATCTAATTTTTCATCATTTTTTAAACTTTAGAGATACAAATTTTTAATTCATTATACTTTTTTAATCCATGGGCCTTGGAAAGGATCTAAGGCATCTTAGTCAGTCTTGTTGATCACCTAAGGACTTGAAAAATCTGTTACCAAGCAAAACATGGAAAAATGAGCAAAACAAGTGAGAAAATGAGCATATGATAGATCCAACATTGGATTTGTAAAAATCAAGAGATGATGTGGAAAATTAGAAGTAAAAATATGTGCCCAAAATAACTACAACTTTGTATTAAATTGTTGTAAAATATAAGGTAATATATGTTTAGAGAGATATAGATTGACGCTTTTACAACCTCAGAATATAGAATATTCAAAGATTTCTCTAAATTTTTCATTTAAGATCTAGTGCATAGGTATGCAAGGTGATGAGTGGCGAGGTACCCCTACACTCAACCATACGAAATAAGCGTAGCACGCGCGATCCGATCGAACTCCGCAGACTAAATGCCTAAACGCCGTAAGGAACACTTGGGGTTAATTAATTGTTGTCTTCCCAAACTTACTTGTTGTTGTCACGGTGTATGGTTAAGTAAGTCCAAGGTATATGATTTTTTTGGTCTTTTATGGTTTATCTCCTATGCTAAGGGGTGAAGGGTTGAGAGACTAAAACTAACTCTAACTACAGCGCTAAGTCCTAGCGTCAGCATCTGTTCCCACTTGCCGTACACACCCTGAACTGTGCAATTGTGGCTACCAATGCTAATCGTTACTGGGATTACCACACGTAACACATGTGATCGAAGCGGTCGTACTGAGGCACCTAACTAGCCTAAGCGTGACAAGCAGCCGATTCCTTGACTAGCCGTACACATCCGTAGATGCTCGTAATCAAGTCGTACTTGTCCCACATTCTAGGAGATAAGGATGAGAAAATCTAATCACGATGAGTAGCCGATTCCTTGGCTAGCCGTACACATTCGTCAATGCTCGTAACCAAGTAATACTCATGCCGCGTTACTAGGAAAGCAATAAATAACATTAAATAAACCTATCCATGTACTGCAAGGTTTATCCACAAAGCTCGTCTTTATTGCCGTACACAACTTGCGTTCAAGTACAAAGCTGCTCGAATAAAGAATCGTTCACTTGGGGGACTCCTACTGCGGGCACATGGAAAATATTCTATCTCTGGGGTGATCAATCCACCAGAGCTTCGCTACTTCTAGCCTAGGATGTGAAATGAGGGGAGTGCCACCTCTTATTTATAGATTTGGCAGTGGACCGCGATATCGCGTACGCGATATCGTAGGGGATGACGTGATATCGCATATGCGATATCGCAGCTTGTGCATATTGCGTCTCATCACAAGGTGTGTTCTACAAGTTAACCTACAATTCCAACTTGATTGATCTGCTTCTGACTATAAACTGCCATGACTCCAAGTACACAAATCCTTGCTATTTCATGCAAAGTTTCATTAGAATCCTAGGCATTTTTTGTTGTGTGGGTTTGTGTCTTACTTATAATCAAATTTTGCAAGATTCCTACGTTAGATCTAGGATATGTTTATGGGTTTTTGGTGTTTCTTTGGTTGTGGGATTGATGTATAATGAATTAAAAATTTGTTTTAGTCTTTTTTCTGCATTTTTCTTGTAGTTTTGGGCAAAAAATAAACATCACTTTTGTATTTTTATTTTTATTTTTATTTTTGTATGCAAATGGTTAGGATTTTTTAATTTTTATGGCTATGGGGTTGTAGTACTATGCTTAATGGTCAAACTAGTTTTTGAACCACAAGATTCGGACTTACAATGAATTCTCTACAAAATTTTCTGTAAGGGAGTACACAATAGGTTTTTAGTTTTAGGTTATTTTTCATGTCACCTTGGTATTTTTTTTTTGTCATGTTAAAATGGTTAATAATTTTATAGTTTTCAAGTTTTGGGTTCTTTTTAATGATTCCAACGGCTATAGAATCACTAAATTCCGATGTGTGGTTAATTTTTGGCAAATTTTTTTCATGAACTCGCGCAAAGTAGAATTTTGGCTTTCAAGGTTTTGGTCATGTTAATTTTGCATTTTTTTTATATATATAAAGAAATCTAGAAATTTTTGTGTTTTTTGGTTTTGAGTTTTTATTTTATTATTTAATGATTTCAAACCCTTTTGAATCACTGAATTTACAATTAATTCTTGGTGAATTTTTTCATAGATTGAGGTTTTTGGTTTTCATAGTTTTAACACTGTGAAGATGGCCAACGTTGGTACTTTGAAAGATTTTTCCAGCCAACGTTCCAAGTTGCCCTTGGGAGGGTTTGGAAGTGGTTTCACAAGTTTTAAAATTTTTTCATATTTTTAATCAATCATCTACTATAGCCATTTTCTATAGTGTTGGGTTCTTGTGCAATTTTTGTTGAATTTTGTTATGGTTTTGGGTTGTGTTTTAAATTTTTTCCAAGCTTGAAACTATAGCATATATGTTAAAGTTGCTTGAGTTTCTTGCCCACATAATTCCTAGCCTTAGAAAAAAAAAATTAGTTCTAATTTGTCATTTTCGACCAAGTGTAAATTGTTTCGTATAGTTGTAGTTTTGGCTATGAAAACTACAAACCTCCATGTCTGTAAAAGTAGTGTTGGTGTTATTGGTGTATTTTTATGATTATGTTCAAAGGTTGTTAAGGCCATTTACATGCTACTTTTTTTTAGTTTTTAATAGTCATTTAAATTTTTAGAAAATTTTTAGCTACCCTAGAGTTTTTACTATGGTGAATTTCATCATTAACTAGGGTGCCTAGTAAAATCTTACAAAATTCAATTTGGTGTTTTGGGATTGTTGTAGTAGGTACAAGCTATTTTTCATGTTTTCAATGTTTCTACATAAAAATTTTTACAACTTGTTATGTATATCTTATCATGAAAACTGCCATCCGTTGTTAGTAGGCTACTTGGTTGTATTTGGTTTTTCATGAAAGTTGTTCCTAGTTTTGGTTTTGGTTCTAAGTGTTGAAAACTATGGATTTGACCACTAGTTTGAAATGGAAATGTTGATATTAAAGTTGATGTAATTTTGGCTATTTAACATTCGTTCCTACTTAACTATGGTTTTTTATGGTTTTAACTATGGTTGTTGTGTGTGCGTCCTTTTTCAAGCCCATCCTAGTGGTCATTGAGTTGGTGGAGCTACTTTGTTGCATCCACACATTGGGGTTCCACATCCCACCTATACACATGACATTAGAGTGTGGTTCCCTGTAGTTTAGACCAAGGGCAAAGAAGTTTCTAGCCTTCTTATTGCAAAACTTTAGTGTGATTGTATGGTCACACATAGCATCTCGCACAACTACTGTCATTGTTGAAACCTTGTTGCCCAAGTCTTCCAACTTGATCATTAAGTTTCTTGAAGATGATCTTGAAACACATTCAGTTGGTAAAGTGCTTGATGGCACCTATGCAAGAAGCACTCATAAGCTGGCCAAGATTTGGGACATGCCCAAGTTCAACTTGTAGAATGCCAACAACATGTTGCTAGTTGGTCATCATGCCAACACATTGTTTCAGAATCCTCCCGATACAATCTACCATGTGGAAGGGTAAGCATGGCTTCAAGTTTTCCTTTATTAATTATTTTTAGGCTATTTGGCTTTAATGATTTTCTTTGCTTGAATTAGTATGTTTTCAGGTAAAGGATGGATGACAAAGGGTTCATCAAAAGTGACAAGCTCCTGCCCTTGGCTCAAATAGGATTAGGGAACTTTTCCAAAAGTCCCATAGTGAGGCTCACAGTGGTGGAGCAACTCAAAGGTGACTTGGGCAAGTACACCACACATTATTCCAATGCCTACAATAGGTGTGTAGCTAATGGGACAACACATGGTTGGTGGGATAAGTTAGATTTTACCTACATGCCCATTAAGGCTCCCATGCTATCTACTTCTAGCAAGAAAGGCAAAAATAATTTTTTATTTTATTTTTACTTTTGTTTTATGTCAATGTCTTCATGGTTTCATAGTTATAGGTCTTTTAAGATTTAAGTTTCTAAAATATTGTATTAGCTTTGATTGGTTATACTTGGTTTTAATTGGTTACACTCACTATATTTTGGTTTTACACAATGTGCTTATGCCTATACTAATTGGCCTCTTGTTGTATCATAGGGGCTACCACCTCTTCCATCGTCACACTAGTCATTATAGGATGCTCTAAGGAAACTCTTATCCTTAAGTACAACAACGTGGATTTAGTGCAGCAATGGTTGGCTAGTAGGGCACCTAGAATCATTCAAGAAAACATCACTGATGTAGGTTTTCTTAATCTCTTCATGACCCCTAGTCCAACCATCCCTATCCTCAAGATGGTGAACATCATTGACTCCTTTGAGAAAGGGGTGAAGAAGTCCATCACTCAGGTTCATGATGTGCTTGTCACCTTGATCATCAACAAGTCCACCTTCAGTGACCTTTTTGGTGCTCCTCGTGAGGGCCTAAAGATTATCACTAAAGCTGGTACAGAGCTAGATCACCAGGAAGAGGTGGAAGAGTGGTTGAACAGTATCATGGTCATAAGGAATTATCTCTTAACTAGTTCAAGGCTGAAGGACCTAGAGAGGCATATCCCTTGTTCCACTCCCAAGAATTCCCTAAGTTGCTATCACAGGACAAGATCATAGATGTTGAGTAGGCATGAACCATGAAGAAGGTCCTTTCAAAGGATGCTCAATTTAACTAGGCTAGTCACTTAGCTTCTAGGCTATGTGGAAAGATCTAAAACTTTGTGACAACCTCACAACGAAATGCCACATGCATTATGCATTCTTTGCAGCATATCTGAGGAGGTTCATGGAATTTCTAGTGGTGATGAAGAATGTAAAATGGGTAAGTCAAGATCCATCCCAACTCTCCAAGCCATGGGCAAAACATGTTTATCCCACCATGCAACCTCAAAACCAACCAGAGGATGTTAAGAAGTCACTATCTATTACCACTAAGGAACTTAGTGGTAGGCATTGTGCTTCCCCTAACAACATTGGGGTTGAGCCCTAGGTTGAGCATGGGAACATTGAATGAGCCAAGACATTGTAGGCTGAAGCTAAAAGTCTAGCTAGAGAAAAATTAAAAAGGCCTGTGATTGAAAAGCAACATCAGTGATCTAGCAACCTTCCAAAAGGAGATTCATTATTAGACTCAGCCAAGGATGCGATGTAGTTATAGGTATGTTTTACTTTGTTTTATTTTTTAGTTATTTTGCATTGTTATGCTTTATGTTATAAGGCTATATTATTATTTTGTTTTAGACAAGATATGCTAAGTTATATTACATTTTGCTCTTGTTGTTCTTGTAGGGAAGCAACAAGAGTTAGCAAGCCAAGCAACAGCAGCAAAGGCAAAGCAAAAATGCTTAGGGGAGGAGCTCCTACAATGCCATGAAGATGAGGGATTATCCAATGTCCCATTGGATGAATTTGACACTATATTTAACCCCTCACAACTAGGTAAACCCCTTTTCATCATCCCAGATGATGCTCTAAGTATGTATGCCTTTTGTTTCATATGTTTGAGTTTCTTTGTTGTTTTAGTTTAACCTTATTCTTAATCATTTGTTGATTATTATGCTTGCCACAGTTGTTAAGCCTCAGTTCACTACTTCAACCTCTAGGTTTCGCATGAACCCATGGGTAGACACTCCTAATATGAGGAAATTCATGTGGGGAATGGCTAAGGATATGATTAATCAGTTGCAACAAGTTGCTCCTGATGTTGCTAAGAACTTAGTTTATCTTGCACTTTTAGTTTTTTGATTTTATAGTTATATATTTTAGCTATTTTTTGTTTCTTTTTTCTTGGTTATTTGGTCATTTATCATTTTTTCATGTCTCTTTTTTGTGTTTTTTTCAACACCTGAGCTTAGATGGGATCCTAATGGCCCCGTTGAGATTGATGCCTTGCCTAGCTTTCCATCAGATGGGTTAACTGGCTACGACATATTTTACCTTAGCATATTTGAGGCAACACTAGGAAAAAATGGGGAAATGGCTACAATGTATTTGTCCCAGTGTATTTAAGACAATGTTGGGCACAAGTGGTCAACAAGCTTATAGTGTATTTAACCCAATGTATTTACAGCAACACTTAGAAAAAAAGAGGAAAATTGAAGGAGAGTTTGAGGATTTAGGTAACCAAAGGCAAGCATATTTTTAGGGTTTGACTACACAAGAGATTTCTATGGCTGGGACAAAAACATAGGTGCAAAAAAACTAGAATTGAGACACTAAGGCTAAAAAATGCTAGTATTTGAAAATCACTTTAAAAAACTCTTATTAACTAAATGTGCTAGTATGAACAAGTTAAAATAGGCCAAGAATGGTTGTACCTAGGTTTGATTGAAGAAAGTAAGGTAAAGGCCCTTAGTCTAGCATCAAAAAATTATAGCAATAGAAAAATTTAACACTTGAATCAAATCGATTTGCATGAAACACTTTTACCTCAAGATCCACAAGCCTTGAAAAGGATCTGAGGTCCCTTATGCAATCTTGTCAATCACCTAAGGACTTACAATCTATTATTAAGTGAAACATGGAAAAATGGATGAAACAAGCAAGAAAACAAGCGTATGATAGATCCAACACTAGATCTATAAAAATTAAGAGATCAAAAGATGATAGGGAAAAATAGAAGTAAAAAGATGTGGTCAAGACAATTGCAACTTTGTATTAAATTACTATAAAAATGTGAAGCAATATAGGTTTAGAGAGGCATAGATCAAGGATTTTATAGCCTAAGAATATAGAATATTCAAAGATCTCTCTAAATCTATCATTTAGGATCTGGTGCACAGGCATACATGGTGTGTTCTATAAGTTAACGTGCACTTCCAGCTCAATCTATTAGATCCCAACTATTGGTTGCAACAAGTTCTCAATGCTTCCAATGATCTACCTACCAAACATGATCTCTAGTTACCAAAAACGATCTTTGTTCCTTTTCTAGCCAAAAGGGTTTCTAAAAAGATCTTAAATTTGATGTCAATTCTTAAGAATCATTGAATTTGAAGGGAGGGGAATGAATAAGTTCTCCAAATAAAAAAATTGTTGACACAAAGCACACACCAATTTTAATGTGGATCCCCAACTTGGGTAGTCCATGCTCAAAGGGTAGTTTGCAAGCACACCTTCAGACTTTGTTTCTTCCAAAATGTGCTTTGAAGTGTGCCACACCTTGTAAAAGCTCTAAGCTCCACTCCAAAGTAATTTGATGCTATGAATCTACAGAACTCCACAAGATCCTACCAAGCTTAGAATGTGGTTTTAAGGATCCCACTAGCTTTACAACTTGAGCTCCGCTCTGAAGTGTTGTGGTGCTACACCAACACTCAATCTCATAGGATCCCAAAAAGCTCAAGCAAGATGCCTTCCCACAAGAAGAACATCAATACCGTAGGGTAGTAAGGGAGAATAACAATTACAAGGGATGAATGCAACTTATTTTGTTGATCCTTGTACTTTGAGGTATAGCACACTTTACAACAAACAAAAGATAATACAATGAGGAGCAACAATGATTGTCAAATGATTACATAATGATTGCATCAAATCTTTTACATTTCCCAATGACAATGATGTCTTCTTATAGTCATCATGTTTTCAAATCCATATTGGGACTTGTGCAATGGCTAGCTAACAATCATGGAAGACATCTTCTTTATGGTTGAGACATCTTTCTACATTTGGTCTCCATTCTAGAAAGACATCTTTGTTTAGTAAAAGATGTCTCTCTTAAATTGGTCTACATTCTATGAAGACATCTTTCTCCGATGAAAGATGTTTGTTATTTTTCAAATACATCTTTGCTTGTGCTGCCTTCAATTTTTCCAAGATGTCTAATGTTTCTTAGAGATGTCTTTCTTCATCTTCATTTGTCCTTTGAAATCTTCTTTCCTTGTCCATGTTCATCAAACTTCTACAAACCTTCTTATCTTGATCCAGGTTTTCTTGTCCTGCATACACAATAATCACACCACACAAACATCCTTGTACTCCATATTCCTTAACATTTGACATACCAAAAGGTCAAAAATTCTTACTTAAATAGGCCATACTTTGTCGTTTCTTCATTGATCAAGTTTCAAAAGGCTTCCTAGGTAATGAAATAGTGTTTTAGCCATTTATGGTTCAAAACTGTAGTGTTTTTATCACTAGATTTTTTTACTAATTTCACTTGGAATGTTATAGCTTTTGAAACTTTTCATGGCCTAAAACTCTAGCATTTTTTACTATTATGAACTTAATTGTAGTGTGTATGGTAGTGCATTTAATAATTGTAGGCTCAAATATGCTACTATGGTATAATTCATAGTGTGTTTGACATTTTTTGCCATGAATGCATCCTACAAAGTAAAAATGTTTTGGGATTTTGACAAAAGAAGATCATTAAGTGGAATTTTTTTTTGAAAAGAAATCAATGCATTTGTATTTGCTCTTGAATCTAATCAAAATTACATGATAAAATCTATCTATAAGACTTCTCTATTTTCAATGTGAATTTTTTTTTTTTGACATGTTTCATAGGTCTATTAAGTCTACAATAGTAGTAGGATTCTTAGAACAGTAAGTAACTATAGATTTACCCATAGTTTGAATTTTGACATCAGCTAGCTATCCACTAAGCTATTAATATTTGGCTTCACAATTTAAGCAAGAAATTCTCAAAATCTATGTACCAACTGAGATGAATATCACATAGTTACAAAAGGGGAAGTAAATCTCTTGATGTATAGGAGATGATATTGCATGATGTTGAGCTAGCCAAGGATGTCCTAGTATTTCATTGATACTACGACATTCATGTATGACCATAAAGAGGGCTTTGGATTATACAATATCACCCGCTATGACAAGTAACCTAATGGAATCTACAACTTCTACTTATATACGATTAAAAAAATGAGATTAGTATACATTTCATTGAAAGCTACCTAATCATGGAGACCAAGACATTTGATAATAGCCCATATGATCACGTTAGATTCAACATTATCATCAACATGTAGAGTGGTGATGACAAATATTTCCCATCTTAAAATCAATCTTGATATTCTCACCATAGAAGTTCGGACTATTTGATCTATAATGAAAAACTCAAAGGAATGATGACATAGTATTTTTCTAAGCAAGAATGTTTCTTAGAACCAAAATTCTCTTAAGAATATCATTTAAAACTACATTATTCTCTTTAGAGATTTCTATGACGTTATACAATGATAAGTTAGTACCTTTCAAATGGACAATCATGGTTATTTATTGTATGATCTTATTATCTGTAGGCTAAGATGCCTATGGAGTAGGTCACTGATGAGACGCGATATCATGTCCTTCCCTGCAATATTGCATATGCAATATCATGGTCCGCCACCATATCTATAAATAAGAGGTGGCACTCCCTTCATTTCCCAATCCTGGCTAGAAGTAGCGAAGCTCTAGCAGTTTGAACACTCCAGAGTTAGATTAATTTTCCATGTGCCCGCAGTAGGAGTCCTAAAGTGAACGGCTCTTTATTCGAGCAACTTTGTAACCTAAACATAAGTTGTGTACGGCAATAAAGACAAACTTGATTGGATAAACCTTACAGTACATGGTTTTATTTTGTTGTTATTTATTACTTTCCTAGTGCACATGAGTATGACTTGATTACAAGCATCTACGGATGTGCACGGCTAATCAAGGAATCGGCTGCTCGTCGCAATGCATGAGTACGACTTGATTACGAGCATTGTGACTGCTTGGTAACCCAGTAGCGTATTCCAGGATCTGCGCTTGGTAATCCCAGTGGTAGTCCAATGTGTACGGCTGGTCAAGGAATCGGCTACTCATCGCTAGGCTAGAACGTGTGATAAGTACGACTTGGCTAGGAGCACCCACGGGTGTGTACGGCTAGCCAAGGAATCGGCTGCTTATCACACTTAGGCTAAATAGGTGCCTCAGTACGACCACTTGGAGCACGTGCGTTACGTGTGGTGATCCTAGTAACGATTAGCGTTTGGTAGCCACAGTTGCATGGTTCAGGGTGTGTACAGTAAGTGGGAACGCATGTTGATGCCAGTTAATTTAGACTTAGGACATTAGTTAGAGTTAGTTAGTTTCTCAACCCTTTCCCTCATAGCTTAGGAGATAAACTGAAAAATACCAAAAAAATCATATACCTCAGACTTGCTTAACCATACACCGTGACACATACAAGNCACAAAATCAATTCACCTAAGCACAACATAGGAGACAGTCAGCACCATACGCATAACCCAAATCAGCCATGTCCTAAACAATCTAAGGTCACATATACTCATCCTGATGAGTATGTCCCTGACTTTACTTTTATTCTCCACCAAGACGAGCAACTGCGATGGAGAGATCTGCAAGGTAACATTGTGTTACCCCCAGATCGATCAGTCCCTAACATGCTTTTCCATGCCTTAGCACAGATTGGCATGCAATAGCTATTTGCTAAATATGTTGCGGAAGATTATGACACAAGGGATTATCATCCCACCGCTTTGCAACGTATGAGGGACAAAAGGCAGGAGAGCCAACACTCATTGTTGAAGGGCAAGGTCCCCCATGTCCTTAGTGAAATAGGAGACGAAGAACCCCTCATAATGGGTTTCTTAGAAAATGATGTTCCTCCTCCTCACTTTGGCGAAGAGGTAAGGCATCAAGGCCTTCGATCAACTGTACATGCTACAAGCTCTGATCCCTGTGAGCACCAACTGTTCACTGCAAGAACAACTACTCACACTAAGGACAGACACTTAGCTCGTCACAATGATCAGGGCCGAAGCAGCCGAAGAGAAGATAAGAAACATCGCCATGGTGATGGATCCCCTTCCTCTTCTCCTTCATCTAACCATTCACACTCTCGTTCCACATCTGGGCGTAACCATCGTGAGCATAACAGAGAGGGTAAAAGTAAAAGGGAAAATGAAGTGCCTCGACAAGAAGGTCGAGAGGAGTTAGGACAAGGGCAAGGACGTAGGGAGAGTAGGGAACCCCCATGAAGACATCACAGACGTAATGAAAGAGATGATCATGAGGAACCCCTACTCGCAACCCGAAGTATGCTTGACATAACAGAGGCAGTTAGGATCCCCACAAGGCACTTAAAGGATAGTCGGATCAAGCATTTGGATATAAATAATATCCCACGTTTTGAAGGGGGATACAACGCTGATCCTCAACACCATTTACAGGCATTCCACAATGCCCATGCCTTGCAAAACATAGATAATGACTGGAAGAAGCTTAAGTTGTTCCCAAGGACACTCATCAAAGAAGCAAAGAGCTGGTACCGGTCCTTATAACCGAAAACCATCAGGAGTGGAGTACGATGCTTGAATTGTTCAACAACAAATATCAAACGTACTCCAAAGTGTCCAACTTGCGTAAGCAGATCCAAGGCTGGAAACAAGGTGCTTATGAACACTTGGATGCTGCCATGGCCCGTTACTATACACTACTACATCGTTGCCCAGGCCATGGGTACGCTAAGTGGGATCAACTTCGCCACATCATGGATGGGCTAAGAAATGAAACGAGAAGAACTCTTGGGACTTACGCCCAAGGGAGACTCTCCCAACTAAGAGTCCATGAAGTTGAAAGCTTGTTGGAACAAGTAGCGTAAGAAGAAGGTGAGCTACGGAAGAGAGAAAGTGTGGAAGAATACAACCGTGATCCCTCCCTTCACAAGAAGGAAGTGAAATTCTGTGATGAGGAGGATGAGTCACCACTCGAAGAGTTGGTGAACTAGAAAACCATGCTGATCCAAAAGTTAACAGCCGAGGTATCGGCTAAGGTAGACCAAATGTGGGATTCCTTAGACTCACGAATAGAAACAGTCTTAAAAATCATAGAAGATTCTAAGGTAGAGCAACATAGTGACAAAGGCAAAACCAAGCGGAGAAACTTAAGCCCGGCACATAACAAGTGTAAGGGAAAAATTCCTATCTCCAATGAGGCTGTAAATTCTGATTTAGACAATGATAGTGGATGTGAGGTCTGCTACTATGACCATCCTAAGGGAAGTTTCCCAATTATCTCACATCTGCAGGAGTCTAGGATGTATGCATTAAATCCAAGACTTAATCAACTAAAAACACCCCAAAGGTTACCTTACCCACAAGGTAATCCAAGGTAGTTCCCCCAACCCTTGATGTACTATCCAAGTGGAACGCCTCCACAGCCCATTGGACAACACCAGCAGTGGCAATGCCCATAGTCATGGGGGATGCCACCACCAATACATCAATACCCTTACCGGTAGCCTGATCCTTACGGTTATTATGTGCAGCAGCTAGTTTCTCCATGTGATTCTATGGGTCACACTACCCCCCAGCGTCACTACCAAGCACGAGAGTACTTCAGAAGGACCCCTTCTCCTCCGAGAGACATCTCACATTCAGTCCACCCTCTAACTCCACCCGCACCTCTTCCTCCGGTAGTTCCCATACAACCTGTTCCAACAATACAAGGGGAATTGCCTACCCAACCGTAGCAACGTAACACCGCGAGAGCTGTAAATATTCAGCATGTAAATATCCAACCGGGTGCTAGTTCTGGTGACAACTGTACAAAGAAGAGAGCTTTTTTCAGAACTAGGAGCCCAGACAAACTCTCGCAACAACAAGCGGACGGGTACATGTATAGGCCTCTAACCACTAACTCTTTGGAGAACCCTTCAGTCTAAAAGAGCGTAACGCATACGGTTATGTTAACACATACCGTAACTGACTAGATCAAGGTAGGCCATCTTCCCAAGAAACTAACTAGCCCTGGGAGTCCCTGTATTTATTTGCATATCGTTGGAAATGCACCACATCGAGCGCTTCTTGACTCAGGTTCCAAAGTCAACTTAATTTCGCGAAAGATGTATCACGCCTGGAACCTGCCACAACTTAAGAAGAGCAATATCCAACTAGAGTTGGCGGACCAATCCATCACCATTCCCTTAGGATTGGTGGAGGATGTTATTACCACTGTGCGTGGTTGGTCCTACCCAATGGATTTTCTAGTGATCGATGTTAACAACAACAAAGGGAACTTCCCAATTATAATGG
>MNCI01025588.1:1098064-1128285 GCA_015680685.1 Gnetum montanum
GCTGGTCAAGGAATTGGCTACCCATCGCTAGGCTAGAACGTGTGATAAGTACAACTTGGCTACGAGCACCCACGGGTGTGTACGGCTAGCCAAGGAATCGGCTGCTTATCACACTTAGGCTAAATAGGTGTCTCAGTACGACCACTTTGAGCATCTGCGTTACGTGTGGTGATCCTAGTAATGATTAGCGTTTGGTAGCCACAGTTGCATGGTTCAGGGTGTGTACGGTAAGTGGGAACGGATGCTGACGCTAGTTAATTTAGACTTAGGACATTAGTTAGAGTTAGTTAGTCTCTCAACCCTTTCCCTCATAGCTTAGGAGATAAACCGAAAAATACCAAAAAAATCATATACCTCAGACTTGCTTAACCATACACCGTGACACATACAAGCAAGCCTGGGAAGACAACGAATGATTAACCCCAAGCATTCCTTGTGGCGTTTAGGCATTTAGTCTGCGGAGTTTGACCGAATCACGTGTACACGCTCGTATTCTTATGGTTGAGTGTAGGGGTACCTCGCCACTCATCAGTCACCTTAGGTAAGAATCCTTACTTGTAGCTAGTAGACTAAAGAGTTACGATCGGGCAAAAAGAAGGAGAAAGTTACTGATGCAAAAAGTAACCTTCTATTATTATTGAAAGGTAACCTTTTCAACAATAATATGAGACTACTCCTTCAAGTCGTCTTTCACCTTTATCTAATCCCATATAATCAATAGAAAGGATGGATGACTTGAGTAACAGAAGTAGAGTGATGGGAGTGGATAATAGCATGAGATATAGCTAAGCTTTGGTTATTTGGAATAAAACGTATGTGATAGGAAGACGAGAAAGAGTGATTTGGCTTTAAAGAGATGGTAGTATATTTAAACCAATAAATTACATAAGGTTTTCAACGTTGCAATGAAGACTATTGATGATGCTTGTAGTCATACTAGTGGATGACATAAGGTTCCCTAGATAGGAAGTTATGAGCTTTGTATTCAAGTTTGAAAGCTGAAAGAGTATTTCTAGCTCCCAAGGGATTCTGAAATACTTCCAACTATTGGTTGCCTAGATGTATAATATATGGCTCACTTTCCACCACTATCTTGCCCTTATCTATGAGATCCTAAATGTCATCCTTTAGATTTCAAAAATTATAAATATCATGATCAATCACCCCATAATAGTGGCAATACATTTGATAGCTATACCACTTAGGCATCTCAAGGTTACCTTCTTGTCTTTGATAAGGATCCATTGCTATGAGCTAAATGCTGTAGTAATGCACTCTCACTTGATCAAAAACTTTCTTCCTCTTAAGGTTGTCATTTTTAAGAATATTGTTAAGTAGAGAGTACCTCATGGGTATCTTAGTATACTAATCTCTATTTCTTTAAGTTTTTTGCTGCTAAATGGAAGATGAAGTAGTTAAGAAAGCATTTTTTTTATTCCTTATAGAAAGAAGAAACACCTTGAGAAGTTGGTTCCTCTTTTAATATTTTTCATCTTTGTTAGGTTTGTCATAATTTGACAGGAATTCTTGGTTACCATGTTGAATAGCAACTTCTTTAATACGTCTGGCAGTTAAGAAAGTATAATTCAAAGAACTAAGATTAGGATAAGTCACCTTTTTCTAAATGTAGTCAATGGTTGTAGCTTTAAAAATATCTTGTAGATGTAATTCCTTCAAATGATATGATATTTTAGTTAATTTTGATGTGCATCAAGTAATAAACTTATCAATGGGTTCTTTTGAAGCTTTCTTACTGGCAACAAAAGATATGATACTTGTACTCTAAGGAACATTGAACTTATGTTCAATGAACGTTGCTAGTTAGTCCAAAGAGGTAAAAAAATCATAAGGTAAAGATATATACCATTCCAAAGCTCTTCTAGAAAGGAAGTTAGAGAAACATCTTAGCACAATGTAAGGATAAGGAACAAGAAGCATGCATTCATTCTTGAACGTGATCACATGATTCATAGGATTTCCTATTTTACCATTGTACTTTGTAAAATATGATAGTGAAAATCCCTTAGGTAGATCTGGAAAGGGAATAATAGAGCTTATTTGATTTCTTAGGACCCAATATAAGGAAATAGAAGAATTTCCTTACATAACCAATGCCTTATTTGTTTTTCTTTAATGCTTTGAAGATAAAGCATAACATCATTAAGCAATGCTATTAGCTATGAATTTGTTTAAGGAAGGTAAGGAATAATTTGAGTTGCAATGACAAGTGATGATGTCAAAGGGAAATGCATGTATGGAATAGGTCCTAATGCAATAAGCGAAGGTATACCTAATGAAATTGAAATAGGTGGATATATAGAAAAATAGGGTACATGAGTAGGTTGAAAGATGTTAAACAATGATGGAGTTATAGAAATAGATAATGGAATGGATTATAAAAAAGATATGATAGGATGTGGTTAAGAAATGGAATATGTGAATCCAAAAGGTGGAACTATAGATTAGAATATGAAATATGGGTTGCTGACATTATTAGAAGGAAATAGATGGTAAGGAGAAACAAAAATTGTGGTAAGGCTAAGTAGTTGTGATGCTCAAATTTTGAATATGATGTGAGACAGTATCTATTTTTCCAAGCTCTCTAGTTAGTTGTTCTTCATTTTCATCTATCAAATGAATATCTAATTTAGAGGTTATATTTCCGCTTCTTCCTCTAATAGTGATATCAGAACTAAGAGGTTGATTCAAGATGGTCTTCATTTTAGCCTCCTTGATTTGCAAATGTATCCTTTCTTGCATTTTTTCTTGCTCCATAATGAATTCTATGATTTCCTTGGCTTCCTCATGATCTAGTTCAATTAAATGCTATGGATTAGTGATGAGTGGCGAGGTACCCCTATACTCAACCATACGAATACAAGCGTAACATGCACGATCTGGTCAAACTCCATAGACTAAGTGCCTACATGCCTCATGGAACACTTAAGGTTAATTATTCGTTGTCTTCCCAGACTTACTTGTATTTGTCATGGTGTATGGTTAAGTAAGTCTGAGGTATGTGATTTTTATAGCTTTTTTTATTTTATCTCCTATGCTGAAAGGTGAAGGGTTGAAGAGACTAATTACTAACTCTAACTAACTAACTAAGTCTAAATTAACCTAGCATCAGCATCCGTTCCCACTTACCATTCACACCCTAAACCAATGCAACCGTGGTTACCAAACGCTAGTCGTTGCTGGGATCACCATGCGTAATGCACATGCTCGAAGCAATTGTACTGAGGCACTTAACTAGGAGAGAAGGGTTAAGAAAGATTTAATTCCTAATAAAGCATGTAAATGATAAACAGTAAATAAAAATAAATAAAAGCCCTACTTAGCCTATTCCATGCACTGCAAAGTTTATCTAAGAATTTCGTCTTTATTTCCGTACACAAACATGTGTTCAGGTACAATATTTTCTCAAATAAAGATCCCTTCACTTTGGAGCTCCTACTATAAGCACAGGGAAAATATTCTATCTCTAGAGAGGTAAAACTGCCAGAGTTTCGCTAAGGGCCTAGATCTAGTTGAGAAACAAGGGAGAGCCACCTCTTATTTATAGATATGACGGCACACCGCGATATCGCGTATGTGATATCGCAGGGGACGATGCAATATTGCGGCCCATGCGATATCGCATCCAATCATACCCCCATGACTAAATGAAAACTCGTCCTTGAGTTCCTTACAAAATATTGGGAAGGTATGGGATTATTGACTAAATGTAACTAATGGGATGACATGTGAACGAATCATCATTACAAGACAAGACAAAACTAGTGTTCATGACAACAAGAGTGAACACCTTATTACATTGACACCAGGCCTTATTTGGTAGCTAAGAAAGAGAAAGAGAAAGAAGTTTTGCTGCTACCAACGCCAAGATTGCGCCTTTCATTGTCCATCCATAAGCGCACCATTCGATCTTGCTCCTTGCATAACTGCTTTCAGCACTGCTCCATTCCAAGTGTTCTCTCCAAATCCAATCCGTTGTTGTATGATTGTCATCTACACACACAACACAGTCTTTATATTAGCAAGGGTAAATAAATTTCAATGCACTGGATACCTTGCTTTGGCTACCGGTCCATTGGCTAAATTATGGTATAGCTAATACAGGTATAGAGATATATTAATGGTGACTACCGAAGGTGTAGGGGTTAGGAGAAAATTGAAAAAATTTGGGTCTAGACCCCCATGACTAAGAGTGAACCTCCAGTAGTGATAGAATGGAGAAAGAAAAAGAACAAAAAAGAGGGAGAAAAAGGGACAACTAAAACATCGATGAAATGGATGTCAAGATGGAAATGAACAAAATAAAATGGATTGCAAAAATGTTAGGAGAAAGAATTTAACTGGTGCACCAAATAGGAATGTCAGTGGGTCCTCCCCAAAGCAGGTTCATGCCCTTAATGCCCTGACAAACCCACATTCAAAGAGTCTGTAGGCTCTAGGAATGTCATTTTGAACAAGAGTTAAAGTCTTAACCGCAAGAATTTACCAAAAAGAAAACAATGTATCTACCAAAATATACACTAATGATACAACCAGTAATGAGGTGAACAATGGAGAGAAGGGTGGAGAGAAGAGAATGGAATGGAATCCCAAGAATAAGGTGGTGTACAACCCCTTGTGTGTTTCATAATTAATGTGACTTAGCAAATCTCATTCCAAGTCCAGCCTCAAACAAACCACATCCAATGACTTCGCATCAATGCGCTCGGCCAATCCATCCTCTTGAATAACAAGAATGCCTTCACCTAAGAGCCACCACCATTCCGACGAAACAAGGAGGAGATAATGGGAAGTGAGAAGGGCCTTAGTTAGAGGGAACATTTCTAGTTCCATAACCAATGCTTGTAGCAAAAATAATTATTTCTTCTAAGGGATGTGCTTTGAATTCTCTCTCTCTCTCTCTCTCTCTCCCTCTCTCTCTTTTGTTTTATGTGTTTATACGTGAGAACCACACCATGCAAAGACTTTGTTATTTTTAGTGCTTAACTTCCTGATGATTGGGTGATGTTGAAATGGCAAGAAAACTCAAGAAGAAAACATCCAAGCACCCAAGAGAATGGCCAACACAAATGCATCAAGTTCCCTTGAAGTCACACCCTTTTCAATCCTTGAGTCCTTCCTTAGTTTGAGAAATACTTAGTCACCAATTTGTTTTAGTTCTTATTAGAAAGGGACTATACATTTCCAAGCCAAGAGAGACCATAGAACTTATGGATGTATGAATGAAGTGGGCTCATTGCCTGCCATATCAAAAGAACATACCTTAGTATCAACATCGTGACTTAGAGGTAAAAACCAAACATTAGAAACCAATGGAAAATAGTTCATGCCATCGTGAAGAACACTTATTGGGTGACAAACTTATAAGATGGATAACACACACGCAAACACACACACAAAATGAAAAAGTATAATGATGTTGTAAAACAAAAACAAGAAAAGTTAAAGAAATTTGTAAAACAAAAACATGTAAGACAAAAACGTGTAAGACAAAAATGTGTAAGAAAAAAATGTGTAAAACAAAAACGTGTAAATCCCAAGGTAAGCATCTATTGTACTCAGCCATGGCCTTCCCATTATAATTGGGAAGTTCCCTTCGTTGCTGTTAACCTCTATCACCAGGAAATTAGCTAGGTATGACCAACCACACACAGTGGTAACAATGTCCTCCACCAATCTCAAGGGAATTGTCATGGACTGGTCTACCAGCTCTAGTTGAATATTTCTCTTCTTAAGTTGGGGCAGGTTCTAGGCTTGATACATTTCTCGTGAAATTAAGTTGACTCCGGAACCTAAGTCAAGAAGAGCCTTATGTGGTTCATTCCCGGTGATTTGGAGGTAGATTAAGGGACTTCCAGGGTCAAATAGTTTCCTAGGAAGGTGGCCTACCTTGATCCAATCGATAACAGTATGCATTAACATAACTGTATGCATGCAGCTCTATTGTTGGATGGAAGGGAGCTCCGAAGCCTTGTATGTTGGAGGAGCATGCATAGACTCAACCTCTTGTTGTTGTGAAAGCTTATCTGGGATTTTGGTTTTGAAGAAAGGTCTTCTCTTTTTACGTTTGTCAGAACTAGTAGCGGGTTGAATGTTTACAGCTCTCGTAGCGTTACGTGGCTGTGGTTGAGTGGGAAGTTCCTCTTGCATTATTGGAGCAGGAGGTATGGGAACTATAGGTGNATAACAGTATGCATTAACATAACTGTATGCATGCAGCTCTATTGTTGGATGGAAGGGAGATCCGAAGCCTTGTATGTTGGAGGAGCATGCATAGACTCAACCTCTTGTTGTTGTGAAAGCTTATCTGGGATTTTGGTTTTGAAGAAAGGTCTTCTCTTTTTACGTTTGTAAGAACTAGTAGCGGGTTGAATGTTTACAGCTCTCGTAGCGTTACGTGGCTGTGGTTGAGTGGGAAGTTCCTCTTGCATTATTGGATCAGGATGTATGGGAACTATAGGTGGGAGAGGTGCGAATGGAGTAGGAGGATGGTATGGATATGGAGTGTCTTCAGAAGGAGAAGGAGTCCTTCTAAAGTACTCCTGAACTTGGTAGTGACGTTGGGGAGTTGTGTGACCCATGGAGTCACTTAGACAAATTGGCTACTACATGTAGTATCCATATGGGTGTGGCTGTCAGTAAGGATACTATTGTTTTGGTGGTGGCATCCCCCACAACTATGGGTATTGCCACTACTGATGTTGTCTGATGCGTTGTGGTGGAGTTCCACTTGGATAGTACGTCAACGGTTGGTGGAACTGCCTTAGGTTACCTTGAGGATAAGGTAACCTTCGGGGTGTCTGCCATCTGTTGAGTCTCGAGTTGAGTGCATCCACGCCAGACTCTTGTAGATGTAAGATGATTGGACAACATCCCTTAGGATGGTCATAGTGGCAGATTTCACATCCACCTTCATTGTCTGTGTCTGACTCCACAACCTCATCAGAGATAGTTATTTTTCCCTTACCCTTGTCACGTGCAGGACCTAAATCTCTCCACTTTTTCTTGTCCTTGTCACTACTTCATTCCTCCTTAGACTCTTCTACAATTTTTAGGACAGTTTCAATTTTACTATCTAAGGAGCTCCATACTTCATCTACCTTAGCCGATACTTCTGTTGTTGGCTTTTGAAGAGGCAAGATTTTTCGGTTCACCAACTCTTCGAGTGGTGACTCATCCTCTTCATCAAAAAATCTCACTCCCTTCTTTCAAAGAGAGGGATCACAGTTATATTCTTTCGCACTTTTCCTTTTTTATAGCTCCCCTTCTTCTTTGGCTACTTGCTCCAATAACCTATGAATTTCAGGCCAACACTTGGTCACAAGGGACCGTTGGGCCAACCCTTGGTCACGAGGGTCCGTTTGGCCAACACTTGGTCACGAGGGACTGTTTAGTTTCATACCTTAGCCCATCTACGATGTGGTGGATTTGATCCCACTGTGCATAACCATGGCCTAGGCAACAATGTAACAATGTGTAGTAGTGGCCCATGGCAGCATCCAAGGGTTCATGAGTACCTTGCTTCCATCCTTGGATCTACTTATGCAAATTAGACACTCTGGAGTACATTTGATATTTATCATTGAAGAGATCTAACATCGTACTCCACCTCCTGATGGTTTCTGATTCTAAGGACTAGTACCAACTCTTTCCTTCCTTAATGAGTGTCCTGGGAAACAACTTTAGTTTTTGCCACTCGTTCTCTATGTTTTGCAAGGTGTAGGCATCGTGGAATGCCTGTAAATGATTTTACGGATTTGCGTTGTATCCCCCTTCGAAGCGTGGGATATTGTTCATGTCTAAGCGCTTGATCTGACTATCTTTTAAATGCCTTCTTGGTATTCTCACTGCCTCCATTATATTTAGCATGCTTTGGGTGGCAAGTATGGGTTCGCCATGATCATCTCTTTCATGATGTCTATGATGTCTACATTGTTCCCTAATTTCCCTTCGTTCATGCCCTTGTCCTCTCTCTCGACTCTCTCGTCAAGGTCTCTCATTTTGTCTACCTCTATCCTCACCATTATGCTCTTGATGGCTGCACCCAAATGTGGAAGGAGAGGGTGAATGATGTGAAGAAGGGGAAGAAGAAGGAGAACCATCTCCATGATGATGTTTCCTACCTTCTCTTCTGTGGCTTCGACCCCGATCGTGATGACGATCTGAGTGCCCGTCCTTGTCATGTGCTGTTGTTCCCTCAGTGAACAGTTAGCATTCATGGGGATCAGAACCAAGGTTTTTTATCATGGATTGTATATTCTAATACCCCACCTCCTCACTATTGTTAGAAGGGGGAACATATTTTGATAGAGAACTTGTTACAAATGGTTCACCATCTTCAATTTCACTTAGGACATGTGGGACATCTTTGCCCTTCAACAATGTATGTTGGCTCTCCTACCTTGAGTCCCTCATATGTTGTGCTTCTGTGGGATGGTAATCCCTTGTGTCAAAATTGCCTATAATGTATTCAGCATAGAGCTGTGTCATGCCTATCTGTGCCAAAGCACGGAGGAGCATGTTGGGGACTGCATGATCCGGAGGTAACACTATGTTACCATGCAAGTCTCTCCAATGCATCTGTTCATCCTGATGGAGGATAAAATTAAAATTAGGTATGTACTCATCAGGATGAGTATATACCACCCTATATTGTTGAGGAACTGGCTAATTTTGGTTATGTGTTTTAGACTACTGACTGTTCTTTGTATGATCCCTAGGTGGTGAATTGCTCTTGTTCGAAGAAGAAGACATGTTTATTATTCGGTGTGCTATTTAACTATTATATAATTTTTGTTTAGTTAACCCTAAGGTTTGTTTAAGCTACCAACGATGTGAGTGATCTCCTATGTTCTACTTAGCGCACAAACACTTAGCCCCTAGCAACGGCGCCAATGATGAGTGGCGAGGTACCCCTACACTCAACAATATGAATACGAGCGTACCACGCACGATCCAATCGAACTCCACAAACTAAGTGCCTACATGCCTCATGGAACACTTAAGGTTAATTATTCGTTGTCTTCCCAATCTTACTTGTATTTGTCACAGTGTATGGTTAAGTAAGTCTGAGGTATGTGATTTTTATAGCTTTTTTGGTTTTATCTCCTATGCTGAAAGGTGAAGGGTTGAAGAGACTAATTACTAACTCTAACTAACTAACTAACTAAGTTTAAATTAACCTAGTGTCAGCATTCGTTCCCACTTACCATTCACACCTTGAACCAATGCAACCGTGGTTACCAAACGCTAGTCGTTGCTGGGATCACCACGCATAACGCACATGCTCGAAGCGGTCATACTAAGGCACTTAACTAGGAGAGAAGGGTTGAGAGAGATTTAATTCCTAATAAAGCATGTAAATTATAAATAGTAAATAACAATAAATAAAATTCCTACTTAGCCTATTCCATGCACTACAAGGTTTATCTAAGAAGTTTGTCTTTATTTCTGTACACAAACATGTGTTTAGGTACAATATTTGCTTGAATAAAGATCCGTTCACTTTGGAGCTCCTACTGCAGGCACATGGAAAATATTCTATCTTTGGAGAGGTAAAACTACCAGAGTTTCACTAAGGGTCTAGATATCTAGATGAGAAACAAGGGAGAGCCGCCTCTTATTTATAGATATGACGGTGCACCGCGATATCGCGTATGTGATATCGCGTGGGATGCGATATCACGTCCCATCAATTAGGAAGGAAAGGAGGAAGATCATTTGCTTGCTTTTATTCTACCATAAGCTTGAACATGTCTCATATAAGTAATAAGCCCATCTCTTATTTAGCATAAGCTATCTTGTAGTCCCTTAAACTTAATACTTTAGAGAATCCTTGATTTCTTCTCATATCAATGAGTCTTTGAAGCTTAAAAAATTATTAATTGGAAGATGATGCCATATATGTAGGTGTTTTTTCCTTCTTTATTTTATTTATTTATTTATTTATTTTTCTATTCTTTCTTTTTTAGCAATAATAGTATCTTCATAAGATAATTACCAATGCTTGAGTTTTCCCTAGAAATAGATTTAAACTTGAAATAGAAAGTGATAATATCTATTTAGGACAAATGTAAAAGTCACAAAAGAAATGATGCAATATTAGTGTTTTGATGTGCTACATTAGTTACACTTTAAAAAATTTTAAGAAAAAATTAAGTTTTTTAATAAGTAGATCCCACAAATAATATTAATTTTTACAAATCATCCTCTTTCTACCACCAAAAATATGTAGCACTCAAAATCATTGTAATCTAAGATTTAGAATAACCCTACATAGACATGAAAAGAAATGAATTTTATAAATCGAAATAAGGCTTGTAGATCATTAGAAATCCAACAATATGAGGTAGTATTTTTGTCAAACATGATAAAATAACAAGTGAAAAAAAAAAAGGATGCATGGAATAGCCAATAAAAGAAAAGTAGATGTGATAAAAAAAAAGAATATACAACGTAGAAAAAATAAAAACATTACATAGAATTAAATTTACAAAAATCAAAGCATACATGGCTGAAAAAGCAAATCTATGGAATAAAAACAAGATAGATATGATAAATGAAGAAAACTATGTCCTTAAATTGAGAGCACAATGAACCAAATCTACAACAATGATAAGTGTAAATTAAAGAAAGAAAGACTAAATTACAAAAAGAGAGAGAGAGAATACAAAAAATAATCTAAGAGAATGTAGTAGTAAATTCTATGAGATGCAAACAAGGACTAACAATGACTAATGAAGAGTTGTGTTACTCCATTCTCTCTTTGATGCATATGCCTAATTGTAGATCTAATAGACCTATTATAGATTAGGAACTCATAAAAAGTAATGGAAAGGAAAAGAAAGTAGATCTATGTATTAATATAAATCCAAGGGATTCTCCACATGCTAGGGGAATAACATTAAGAGGATACAAATGTATAGATAGGTAGAAAAGGAAATAAAAAATAACTCTAATGAATTACAAATTACAGAGTCTTTGGATTATTGTTGAAAAGTGACCATCTTGCAAAGAAGCTATTTTTTGAAAGTTCTCAAAATGCCAATATATTCGAAGAACCAAAGCTAAAAGCCAACTGACCCCTTTTTGTTTAGAGGTATCCTTCTATTTATAGGTCATAATTGCCTTGTAGATTATGAAAAAGTGGCACATTGGGGTCCACATAAAAGAAATAACATTCATTGATGAAGCAATTATCAAAAATATTGTTGATGTGGGAAATGACAATAGAAATCAATAGCAGGATTAACATTAGATGTCAAAAAGCATAATGATGTTGCAGATGAAGAAAAAAAACTATGTTGTCAATGATATAAAATGTCAAATCTAAAGTTGCTGAAGATGACTTAGGCTTGAAAAGCCATAGAATGTATAACAATTATAAACTTTCAACCAATAGAGTAACAATGGATTATAATGGATTATTTCCTTCATAAAAATCATGATAAATAGAATAGTTTAAATAAGAGTTGGATAAATAATAAAAAAGCCAAGTTTACATAGGAAAGGAAATAAAAAAAAATCATGATAAATAGAATATTTTAAATAAGAGTCCGATAAATAATAAAAAAAGCCAAGTTTACATAGGAAACGAAATAAAAGTAATCTTTGAGAAAATTTAATGAAAATATGATATTTTCCAAAATTTCCATCTACCTATTCACAACATGTGTCACCTTCCATCAACATGTTCTTAGTAAGAATTATCAAGAAATCAGTAACATGTTCAATAAAATAGTATTAGCAAAAGATGTTACTTGATACCTAAAGGAGAATTCAAAAGATACTTAAAAATTTTCATACACATAATGAAACACACAATCATATTTTTTATAAGGTAATGAGATAAAATCCTCTACAAGACATAAATCAACCAAGTATCAATAGAAATCAAAGATAAACTATGAGGTTAAGAACACATAGTGTTACATCCTTTCCCCTCAAGAAATATTTCTCCTAGAAGATTAGATAAGCCATACCTATGCCTAGGTCATGCTGAGCTTACAAGTTGTAGATTCTTGCTATCACTCCTCCTTCCTTCCCTCAAGGAACTTCCACGATACTATAGGCTTTACCTTTAGAATTTCTACTAAATGTATTCTTATACCTCTTGAGCTTAGGGGAAACCATCTTAATGTGACCTAGTTCCCTATATTAGAAATAGGTTCTCATCTCACCTTAGTTCTTTGGTTGGTAATAAGTTGGAAAATTCTTACATGGTTTCTCTTGCTTAGTTCTTAGGGCCTTGTTTCTCCTCTCATCAATCTTAGTTATGGGTTCCCTATTTTTAAGTTTCTTGGCTAATTCATCTTACACTCCATACATTCTTTCTTAGTGCCTATGATTATAGGTTGTAGTCCCTAATTCTTACACATTTAAATTGGTAATATTCTTATTCCAAATTGTCTTCCTTGACATATTGTATTCTCCTTTTGCTTTATTTTTGTTTAACTTTCTCTAAACACAATAATGATTTCCATGGTAATTCTAATTTACAATTGTTCTAAAGCATTGTCTCCCTTGATACATATCTTTTCAAAGTTAATTTATAGATGATACTTTATATTCATTTTCTCAATGTGGATCTTCTTAGTTGCCTAGGTCTTTCCATAGGTCCATCACTATTATCAAAATTTATCTTCATTCAATTTCTTCTCATCTTTTATTCCTTTCTAACTTTATTATGGACTTAGCTTTCTTGACTAAAGCTTTATAGTGTCTACTTTTTTTACTTCTTTCTTCTATCCATTATGAAATCCCTTGAATTTCATACTAAGTAGTAATCTCTTATGCTAGCTCTAATACCATGTTAGAAATTTTTGGTTTTACATCTCTTTGATAACTCTAATTATTATGTTAGAGTTTCTCAATTCCTCAAAATATTTTATAGAGATATCCTTTTTTTCTATAGTTGATAGTAATATTAATATTATGGAAATAGAATATCATGGCTCTCCTCATAATGATAACTACTTGTATTTATGACACTTGAAAGTATCGTAAGTCTTACAAACTTGGCTACTTATGAATCCTCTTATGATAAACACAATTATGTTGTACTAATTCTATCACTTAGTAATTATTACTTATTCTAGTAATCTATAACATCATTTTTGGGCTTGTTATATCTCTAGGTTCTGCCTTCTTAAGAACTTTCTGTGTTTTAGTGATATTTCTCTTTTTCGTAGCACATCTTCTATTGGTTCATATTTACTTTGCATTAAAATGTTATAATATACTTACGATTGTTGTTAATATCTTACTGTATTATGAACTTCTGTACTTGGACTAGATTCACTTTTCTTCCTTCTTCATACTTGTCTAAGCCACTCTATCTTAGTTTACTAGGCTTTATGACAAACTTCTTTGTAAGCCTTGTATTTATTGAACTTTATGAAATATTTCTTTGTAAGTCTTCTCCTTTCTTTTTTTACTTACCATCGTAACCTTATGAATCGCATTCTCTTCTTGTTTAAGAAACTAGACTAGATTATGTGTAGTACTTTTTCAATCTTCTCTTCCTCTTTATAAAATTAGATCCTGTGCTACAAGGATTGCTCATGTTCTGCAACATTTGCTACTTAATCTTGAGTTACTTCTTTAACCTTTTGGTTCTAGTGCTTGAGTGCTCATTATGACTCCTATGCTTCATAACATCTTCCAAAATTATTTTATGCTCATGTTTGCTTCATTGGAGTAGCATATTTTACCTTTTTGATCTTATGAATCATTGTGATTTGTAACCTCTTTTGACTTATAGACATTGTTGTAGTTATTGTTTCAATGTCACTTTTCCATCTTCCTTGGTCTCTTTCAAACTTGCCTTTATTCTTTACCACTCTCCTATTCATATCATCTTCTTGTTATTCTTATTCTTGTTCATTATATTATGAAGTAAGAACTTCTATTCTTTATTCTTCAAAACGAGTTGTGACTCTTTACTAAACCATCATAATTGTTCGTAACTATTGATGATTAAGTTAAGAAACTAAAAATTATACCTTAACTTACGAGTATTATTTAATGCATACTCTAGAATCAAAAATCTTTAAAATTAGCATAAGACAAAATATATGAAATATAATCTAAATAATATCATAAACAATGATTAAAAAAAAGTAATAATTCAAGGCTAAAAACTTCCTCACTATAAATAATTTTACTACCTAGGGTCTATTCTCCAATCAAATGGTGAAATTCATAAATATATAAGAAATACAATTGAAGCATGATGGTCAAAATGGAGATAGCCTAGTGGTGTTCTATATGATAAAATAATATCAATAAAATTAAAGAAAAAAATTTACATGACAACAATTAGGCTTACTATCTTATATGGTGTTGAACGTTGGGTAGTATAAAAGAGGCATGAACAAAAAATTAGTATGGTAGAAATGTGAATGCTTCAGTGAATGTTGAATGTTACTAGAAGAGATAATCTACATAATACAAACATCAAAGAAAAACTTAGAGTGGCTTCTATTTCAAATAATCTACAAGAATGAAGGCTACAATGGTTTAGATATGTACAAAGAAGATTAGACAATGAACCTATAAACAAAGGTTACTACATCATTGTTATAGGAAAGCCACTAAAAGAAAGATCAAAGAAGACATGGGAAAAAATGATTTAAGATGATTTTAAGAAATTGCAAATAAAAAAATATCTAGCTCTTCATAGAGGTAAATGATGAAAAAAAGCTCATGTAGCTTACTCCATTTTGTTGGAACAAAGCTAGGATGATTATTATGATTATGATGTAGACACTATCCTCTAATTATATATATAAATGTCTTCCCTTGTTTTCTTCTATTTAATGCAATATTTAAGTTTCATATATTATAGAATCTTTTCTTCTAAATTGTGCTTATAATACTATGTGTAAATTACTTTCTTTTACTTAACATCTTAATTTTTTTCATTGAAATGGTACAAATAATTTATTGATCATGATCATATACTTTACTTATATCAAGTTCTAATTTAAAATGACTAATTAATGAAGCATTTCCCAGTTGGTTAGAACATGAAAGTTATGAATTACAAATTACATATATGAATTTGAAAGGCATGCTAGTATAGTACACCATTATATTTTTCTTAAGTTTTATAAAAGATTTATGCTAAACATATGCCTAGGGATCCTTGTTTTTGTTCTAATACTCTCTTCTACTTTGAATTCCGAACTTGAATAACAAAAGAGAATGGTTAACAAGAAGTTGTAAAATCATGTCTAATTTCATAAATGATTTCTTTTTAAAATTCTTATAAATGCTAGGACATTTTTTAATGCAATTCCTAGTAATCATAGGGCCTTATTATTATAGAAAATTAGTAAGGGCTTGCTAAGTATTCTCCAAAAAAAAACACACAACATTTATACTTGAATGTTGTAAACAGTAAACAAGGGCTTATACATCAGGAATGACTGTAAATAAAGAAGTCTAGCAGTAGAAATTTTGAATGATAACTTGGAACATTGATACTCTCATTAAAAAGATCTTTAAAATTATTAATGTCATCAAAAGATTGAAAATTAGTGTTACCTTCCTCTAAGAAAAAAGTTGGAAAAAAAAAAGATAAGATTTAAACAAGGGATATAAAATTTTCTACACAAGAAAAAAAATCATCCAAATGAAATAATCATAGTCATTAATAATTTTTTCAAGATAAGATGGTATATGAATACCATAATGGTGATTAAATTATTGATATAAAACTTTTTTTTAAGTAAGATCATCAATATCATCGATGTAAATGCTCCAAAAATTGAAAATTTCATTAAGAAAGTTTATTGAGATTCAATGGATTTGGTGCTTTAAGAAATTTTCCAACAAGAAAGCATATTCATTGAAGGGGATTTTAATAGTCATATTGGATCTATGAAAATGGGATAGGATAGGATTCATGGAGGACATAAATTTCAAAGGAAAAATAATATAGAAGATTCATTGTTATAATTTACAAATGATTATAACCTTCCAATTACAAATACCTATATATAGAATAAGGTAGAATACTTAGTTTCATATAAAAATGGTATAGCTAAAACAAGGTCATACTTAAAGAGAGCCTTATAGCTAATGGTAATGGATTTAGCTATACACAACTTAAAATATAGCATAAGAGAAAACACTAAATGCATAACATCATGAATCTTGAAGGAATACATCACATTATGTAAAGAATGATTACTTTAAAAAGGCATCTTTTTATGATGCCAACCTTAAAAAGCACTATATGATACAAACTAAGAGTTCCAAGTCAACTAGGAAAGGAGGACAAACTTAAGGTGGACTACACGTTAAAGATCACATCACTTATAAGTACAAGAAATTTCATGGAACTTGTTAGAGATTAGTTAAAAGGATATCAAGAATTTTTTAGCCAACATGCATGCATAAAATAACTCATGTACATATGCATGTGTACACATATGATGCACCACATATGAAATGATATCAATCATCATACCAAGACATACAAACTAATCCTATACCATGTAAAACTAGTCCTAAGCCCTACTTCCTAGAGAAGGATAGTGGCCTAAGCATCAAATCCAAAGCTTCTTAATAAGCCTAGATATCCTTATAATTTAGTTCATAGGGATGTAGGGCTATGTTGTTCTATAGGGTGTTCTAATGGTTAAGATAGTATGGAACCCATAAGGATCTACACACCCTTCTAACTCTTGCTCCTAAGGGAAACAATCTTTAAACCACTAACAAGACATGCTTTCTTACACTCTCCCCCACTTGAAATAAGTGATATCCTTGTATCTTAAGTCTTTATTTGTATACTTCTCAAACATGAAAAAAACTTTGGATATCAAGGGACATCAAACAACCAAAAGCCCATCTAAAATTTGTAGATAATAAGGTTCAACAACTAGGATTATTTAATTGTAATGCATGAATGTTGAACTTAACTTGACATTCAACAAAGGCTTAGAGATGTTTGTGCAACTTGGACTAAGAAAGAAAATGTTTGCTCTTTTTCATGCAAACTATATAAACCTTCTAACCAAAGTGAATTCTAATTACTTCACATGAAAGCTAATTCGCTACCTCTAGTAGTGATATGAGATTGTTGAGTTAATCCTTAGAATTTTAGGAGAGGCTACTTCATACCTTGGGAGACTGTAGTGATACCTTGGAAGCTTAACACTAGAATGTATAAGAATCTTTTGAACTCTAGCCTTACTATGGAATCACCTACTCCTTATATGATGAAAAAATGCACTAATTCTCTTCCTTTCAAAAGTGGTCCATCTTGATTCCACTTGGCACCAAGTGGCTTGTTTCATATCTACTATTCTTTTCCTTTTATAGATAATATTATGATTCCCAAACATAATGACTCCTCATGAAAAGTTTCAATAAAAGGCTAGCACTCATGTGCAATCATAAGAAAAATCAATGTGATTCTTTATGAAGAATTTAAGAATAAATGTTTGCTTATGCCTAAAAGTATGTTAATCCTCCCTGTTATCTTCTTCTAAATATGTGCCTTGTTAATCCACCAAAAACTCCATCTTTTAATTAGAAGAAAAATCATTTGTACGCATGTTAACAATGTATTACATCCTTCACTCTTTCATAGCCTTAATGGTTGAAGGCTCATGAGATCTTATATGTACAAGATCAACATATCCAAGATTGAATTTCTTTAACATAAAGATATAAAACACTAAATGATACCTTTTTTAGATATGTAGGCAAGTACAATTTCTATGCAATTATGTTTACATAAGTGAAAATCTTGAATGGCCCATCATAACGTCTAAGAAACTTCTAACTTGCTCCCTTCATCATCCTTAATTGATTCACATAATCAATCCTAAAAAGACTCAATTCTTCAATTTTGAACTATAATGGTTTTCATTTCCTATTAGTATACTTTTTTATATGTTGGATAGACTTCTCTAGGTACAACCTAACCACCTGGATTCATTCCATCTAGGAATTCATGAACTTATTTGCTAAAGAATTTTGTCCTTGAAAAGGCATTTTTAATAGTTAGAGTACTATTGGTTGTCTCCCCAAGGCTAAGTCTGTAGGAGAGAATCCCATGAAAAAGAACTTTTGAATGTTTTAACTAAATTATCCCACTACTAGCAAAGTCATCCAATTTTTTTGATCAAATTGAATGAAATGTCTCAAATATTCCTCCAAGACTCAATTCACCCATTCTATCTATTTATTTGTCTAGGAATGATATCTCAAAGACATTCGCAACTTCGTACCCATGATCTTAAATAGCTTTCAACAAGAATTCCCTATGAAATAGGAGTCTTGATTAGACACAATATTTGTTTGCAACCAAAAGTACTAAACCACATGATCAAAGAAAAAGAATATTACATTCTCATTCATACAAGATACTAGACATGGAATAAAAATATCATACTTTAAAAACTTATCAACAACCACAAGGATGCCAGAAAATCCTTAGACTATAAATAGCATAATAATAAAATCCATGGAAATAGTTACCCATAGAAGCTTTATAATTTTTAAGGATTGGAGCAAACCTCTTAGCATCTCATGAAAACTCGTATTCTATTGATAAATCAAAAAAAACTCTTATAAAGTTTCAAACTTCTATCCCTAAATTTGGCTCATAGAAATTCATTTCCACAAATACTGCTATTTGCCTTTGCCCTAGATGACCTATCCAAAGAGTCCTATGGCATTCATCAATTATTTGTAAATGCAAATCATTAAGTTTGGAACATACATTCTAGTTCGTTTGACCATAAGCAAGTCATCTACTTTCCTAAAAATTGAATTCTTGCCATATAAGACTAGTTTTAGTAACTCTTAAGCACACTAATTATGATGTAGTCCATCATAAATCTTTTTCTAAATTTCATGGTTGATTAGCATCCAAGAGCTATTGGCCTAACTCACAATCTCCATTGATCATACCTATAGATGTCAACTTAATGCATCTAGCACCATATTTTCCTTACCTAGCTAATACATAAACTAAAGGTTAAACTCTTATATTAAACTTAGTCATCATGCTTATTTTGGCTTCAATTTGAATTAGGTGAGTATTTAGCTTATGGCAGTGTTTTCAGTTTTGACTAATATAAGGCCAACTAAGAGATAGTGTCACCATGTTCAAAGATAGTGCATAATGACAAATGTCTCCTTTTTGTGCGTTGGCCACAACTATTTTACGGAATTTAGCTTCATCAACTCAAACACTACAAGGTGATCTTTCTACAAGGGAATGCCTCCAATTACCTCATCTAAAGAATCAATGTGAACTTTTAATAGCTTTGAAAAGTTAGGAAGGACCAACACACATTATGTTATGAAGGTCATCCTAATCTTATCAAAAGCTTCTTACACTTGTCATCCCATCTTAAAGGAACATCCTTGATGAGTGGTGAGGTACCCCTACACTCAACCATATGAATAAGAGTGTTTCACGCACGATCTGGTCGAACTCCGCAGATGGGCTAGTTGTGGTATCTAGATAGTTACTCGTAGGTCGCAGTTCGTTGTCTTCCCATTTGGACTAGTATTAGCTTTGTCACGTATGGTTTAGTCCAGAGTGAGGTGTATGATGTGTTTCTACACTAGTACTACTCCTGAGTATGATGGAAAATAATATTAACTAAGATAAGAGAGAGAGGGTGAGAGAGAATCTAAGCTAGCCTAAGTGCGATGAGCATCTGTTCCTCAATCATCCATACACATCTTGGACCTCGTGCACGACTACCACTAGGATTACTAAGCGCAGATCCTAGGTACGCTANGAACTACTTAGAGCTTAACACTTAAACTAATAACTAAAAAAACTCTCCTATCGGATCTGTCTACCTCTTATTTATAGATTAGGAGACAGGCTGCGATATCGCGTACGTGATATCACATACGCGATATCACAGTTAACTAAAATGGTGACTCATCATACCCCCACGACTGAATGAAAAATCATCCTCGAGTTACAGTGAGAACAAGCTCCATTGATTACACAGTGGATAGGTATGGGATTATTGAATGGTGAGAATGGGTTTATACCACAGTGTGGAATCAAAACAAAGTTGAGACACAACACAAGGAATGTGAAAGAAAATCCTACATCTACAAAATTAGTGGAACTCATGTAGTTCCTGGTGGTGGTGGCTCCTCCATAGGTGCTTTCCCCTTGTCTTGTGCTCCAGGTCTTGGGACTTGATGGCATTGAAGTATCGCCAGGAGTTTCTCCTCTTTGGTTCGGGGATCTTGTGCCATCCATGCTAATGTTCTAATGTTTGATGGAGTTGGCACCTCCCATGGGCAGGGTAGTTGCGGAAACATTTGATTTGCCTTGACATACCAAGCTATAAACACTTGTCATTCCTCCTCGTAGGCTCTGGCTTTGTCACTGTATTCTTGAAAATCCACAAGCTATCAAGCCAAATCTGTTACAACACCTTTTTTTCCTTGGTAGCTTGCTTTCACCACCTCAAGTTCAGAATTTGCAATCTCCAGTTTTTGCAATATCTTCTTGCATTCTACAAATTCTATTTCATATTTTCTATAGGTGGTAGCTACTTGTTGTTAAAGCTCTATTCTCAGGTGTCCTACTGTTAACATGGCAAGGTTGGCATACCACAGATTTTCCAACTACATGTATTTTGTAAGATCCTAGATCTGCAGGTCCCGATTCTTAACTTCCACCTGGTGGAAAAAGGCATATGTTTCCAATATGGCTTGCCAATCAGTGTGTTGAGCACTAATAGCATTGATGTGGGCCTTGTCCATATGGATCTCCTTCTCAAGGATCTGTTTGTACATCCCCACCTAGTCCCAGAAGTGCTCTTTTAGCTTTTCATGTTGTTTAGCCTCATTTTGCCATGCGCTTCTTTCAATAGCTGTCTTTTGGCAGATGGCGCGTACCTCCTCCATTGAGAGGGTTTAATTCTCCCTAGCTAAATGGCTCATGTCTTGGTTGACCCAAATGAATTGTTCTCAAAACTGATGAAAATGTTCCTCAAGAACATTCTTTTGCTTCTCCACAGAGGTCAACCGAAGGTTGTCGGTAACAAGCTGTTTGTTTTCCTCTTGTAAGGCCTTGAGTGCCTTGTTATGCACATGATTTTGCACCTATGCTGTAGAGGCATCCCAAACATCCTTCTCTTTTTCTTCTACTACCTTCTTATTCTTTGTTAGTAGTTTGGTTAGTTGCTCAGTTTTGAAACTGTCCCACTGGTCTATGGGAAGAAATTGCAAAGGGTCCCGATGTGCTGCTTGTAAGGCCACAAGCTTTTCTTGCAATTTCTACACCTCTGCTTCAACATGATCGACCCTCACCTCTGTCAAGACCAGCTTCCCCTTAGTGGAAATGAGGTCTAATTGAATTGTTGTAACATCTTAAGGTATGTCAAACAAGGACGTCATTACTTGTCCTATTTGTAGCAATTGATCAAGCGCATCCTCATGTTCTGCAGGAGTCATTGAGGTTCTGGCCAAAGTTTGAGCATCCCATGCTCCTATGAGATCTACCGGTGGCACAATAGGTACATTGAACGATTCTTTAATGTGATCTGCGACCACTTCTGCAGCTCCTGCTGCATCCTAGTATTGCATGACCACCACTATGGCCCCTTCACCAGTTTCTAATTGCACTTGGAAAGATGCAACGTTTCCTAAGATTTGTTGTGACCAAGTACTTTCCCCTCCTCCTGTATGGATGGAAACTTTACCCCTTGCATGATCCAAAGAAACCATGGACTATATGGCATCGTCAATGACGCAGAAGAGATTTGTGTCATTACAACTTCTCCAATTGACCGTCTCAGCAATGGCCCTAAGATGGCTCAACGTTGGTCTGTAATCTTGCGGTGGCGGTGGTTGATCCTAGCCCATGCTAGGCCCTGCTTCCTATTTTTGGCTTGGTCCCATACTTGGAAGTTGGCTAGGTCCTACAAGTTGAGTTGCAGTTGGTCCGACCATCTGTTCTTTTCCTTGCAGTTGAGTTGCAGTTGGTCCCAGTGTCTCACCAGTGATTTTCCTTGCAACTGGTGGCTTTAACAATTCAGCATATGAAGCATTTTGAGCTTTTTAGAGAACATCATTAATGTATCCTCTGATACCAGCACGTTGGCACAACTTCCTGATAAGACAAGTGAAGGGTCATGCAAGCTTCCCTATCTTCCATTCTTCAAACCACCTCAGGATCTCCATAAAATATAGATGAGGCAGGTTAGCATTAACCTTTCCCATCAGCACTGCGCACCCCCTTCCTACAAATGTTGAAATCCTTTTTAGGCCCTTCATGGGGAAGAGATGATATGATCCAATTTTGAAATAGATCCTCTCTTCCATCGTCAACTCTCCAAATGTTTTATCCTTGCCATATGCCCTCTCCAACGAAACTCGTCGTGCATCGAGGTCTAAATGGGTGGATAACTGAGCAACCTTTGGCTCTGTATTTGGAAGGTTTAATACTTCTGAAATGGCCTGCACAGAGAAGTCAACTATCACACCACAAATGTTAACAGTGGTGCCTTGTTCTCTATTGTGCCAGAATTGGTATGTTTCCCCTAGGTACCAGGCACCACTTGCAGAGAGGATAGGCCATAAGGGAGAACCTTTGAGGTGATCCATAATAGCCTCAGGAGAAAACTCTGTGAAAAATTCAAAATTTAATTTCACAATCACTACAGTGAATGTGGACCTTTCATGGATAGCCTGAACATAATCCTAGGACAACGTGAGATGTTGTCCTTGTTCAATCACTGCAGCAGCTTCTCCTTTTGCCTGTCTGGACTGTACAATAATAGGGTCTTCTTGATGAATGCTAAATGATTGTTCCTTCTGCTCTACATGTTTTCTAGCAGGGACTTGTTCTTCACCTCTCCTAGGTCGTTTGCTTCCACCTTGAGCAGGACCTTCCTGTTATCCATGTTTCAGGGTCATCTGCAATCACACGGGGCCAAGCATTAATAAGGTTGTTTCCAAAGTTAAGTTATACCTTACTACTTGCCTTAATTAATTTATTTTTATGTTCGTGTGATTTTTCCCAAAATATTATAATAGTAAGTCCATTTTTTTACTTAGGTGGTTTCCAATTTTAGTTTCCCGATGTACCTAAAGGGATGAAATTATTTTTGGCACAATTATCCTTAATGTTATAGCTAATTACCTTTGATAATGTCCTTCGGGTGATGAAAAATTCCAAAAAAGTTCTACGCTATTCGGCATGTGTCCCTCCCCCATAACTAAGCTAAACACTCAGGGTTCAAGTAGGTTCAAATGGAATGAAAATCAGAGTACCAGCGAGCGAGATATAGGTATAAAAGCAAGGGTATCACAATCACAAGTCATAGAGAAGAATTCAAAAAAATCCCCCATGTGAATTGTGGAAAATGATGTTAAGTGTTGCGGGGGGTCACGTATATATAGTTTGATGTGACGCGATATCGTGTACAAGATATCATGGCCTATCGATGTTTAGGCCCGAGGGAAAATATGGAATTTGGAAGGTTTTTCTGGAATTAAAAGTGGAAATTAAGGACATGTAGGCATGTGTTAAAGGGTTCTAGGGTAATTTAGATAGTTTTGAAGGCACGAATAATTATATGTGGGTGGAATTGATTAATAAGGCCTCAAGTGGTAAGGGAGAGAAAAAGGCCATGTGATGGTTCATAGGAACGTGTGAATCAGAGGGATAGTAATAATGGAAAGAATATCGTTGACAATACGCAGAGGGTAATAAATGATGTGCGGAAGATGTGTTATAAGTGAAAATTACAAAAATTATGCAAGTGGGTCCTCCCCAAAGTAGATTCCAACCTATAATGCCCTTGCGTAACCACACCTTAAAATGTCCCTAGGCACTACAAGGGTTAAATGTAATCCACACTGGTTCCACAAAACACACACATGTAAGTATCACCGGAATGAGGTCAAAATTCTATGCTACACAAGATACAAGTTACAAATACATGAACAGTAAGATGAGACAAGGTATAGAAGGGATTATAGAGATTGGGACATGAGGTAACTGACCCAAGACACAGTGAATCCTATGTGTAAAGCATGATTAATGTGTCATTAACTCATCGTTCCAAGATCAGGACCAAGTCCATTCCTCTGATCAGTGACACCGCATTATTTTATCCAACGATGAGTGAGAGTATCATAACAACAAGGTGTATGATCACTTGGCATTTTATTCAAGGGAGGAGTGATTTTTGTTTTGTGACACTTTTCTTTTCATTTTTTCTCTTTTTTTTCTCTTCTTTTTTTTTTGATTGTTGAATCCAAAGAAGCTGCCAACCTTTAGGCATGGGTGCATGTCTTTCCAATGGGACCCCCTAGAACAGCATTGGATTTTTGAGTTCCTTTTGATGACTCTTACTCCCATTTTGTGTTAGATCTACAAGGATCTTAGTACAACCACGCTACATGATAACTCTCACGGACATCACCAGAGAGTCCAAAAGTCCCCTTGATGTCACACCCTAATCATTTCCTCTTGGTCCATCATTCTTCATTTTGGGTACAATGAACACCAAATTAATTTTTAAGTTTTAAGAATGTCAAGAATATCACTATACCCTTGAATAGAACCTCTTACTTGTAGAATGGATGAGTGGGTGTAATGGGCTCACTGTCCACATAATTGATCGCTCAAGACTTGATAACATAGAACACACCTCAACTAACGAGCCACATGAGTATTTTATTCATAGATGAGATTACTTGTAAAAAGATAAAAAGACCAAAAAGACAAAAAGATAAAACAAAAATTTAAAAGATGAAAAACTAGAAAAAAATTGTAAAATTAAAGAAAATGAAAAATATTTATTAATCCTACTTGTTATTAAAATGGGGGGTATCCCCCATAACTAAATGGTTGAGCATGGCAAGGATTAATAAATGAAATATGAGGATCCTTGCATGTTGGAAACATTGAAACTTGGTCATACCTACCCCATTAGGGTTGACACACTTGATTGTAGTAAGCATAGTGGGGCAATTTATAAGATGCGGTTCTCGGATAAAGAGTTGACCCACTATGATATTTGGGACCGTAAGATGGTATGCAAGGATCAAGATGTTGCTCTCCATGGTTGTGTTCATTGGGCCATATGGTTGTTGGAATGTGAGTTGATGGCCCTGATAAAGTAACATGAGGTGTTGGGTTCGAAGAGAAGGATGCACCACGGTGTTGGGCTTGTGTTGAGTTGGAGAATACAGTGGCCTTGGAATTGTGTTGCCCCTTCCTATGGTCATGTTTAAAGAATGCATGCCTTTGCTGTTGAGGAGGTCCCTCACTGCTGTTAGAAATAGTAGCACAAGTAACATTCGTGGGTTGTTGCTATGGTGCAGACACTTCAGGAACAGTTGGTGGTGATGTAGAAGGAGCAAAAGGATGAGAATGTTGAAATTGAAGAGAAGTGTGAGGTACACAAGGTGGTGGTTGTGCTGAAGGCATGGGCTGATAGTATTGAGGAGAATGATAATGCGGTGAGATAGAGTATGCTGACCCAGTTGAGGAAATAGGATGTTGGACTAGATAAGCATTTGGATTTGGATGATACAAAGAGTGTCTCCAATTTAGGGATGGTTTTTTCCATGACTGGGATTGTTGCCACTATGATCAAACATAGTATCTTTGTACGAACTCTGGGTGTAACATTCTTTCCTAATGCTCATATAAATGCAACAAGATTAGGCATTGGCCCTTGGGATGATCGTACAAGAAAATGTTGCATTCATACGTGTGATTGGCAGTTGAGCTCTTATTTTCTTTGTCCCTTCTTTCTGATTTTCTAAGGATACCTTGTCCTGCTTCTTGGGTTGTCAAAACTCTATCTCCAATAATATCGATAAATTCTCCACACTTTTTATGTGTCCATTCCAAAATCTTATTGATCTTTTCCTTGACTTCTTCTAGCGATTATTGTGTTGGAAAAGATGGTTTTTCCTCCTTGAGATAGGTTGATTTCTCCTTTTTGTGATTATGGACCTTTGTTAAGTTGAGACTTTGGTCACATTGATGTTTTTCAACACTCTCCCATCTAGCCATTTCTCCTTCTTCTTGTACTACCCGCTTAATAAGCTATTGCACTTGATGGGTTCGTAGTTCGTATAGTTGACCTTGGGCATACATCCCTAGGGTCTCTCTTGTTTCATCACGAAGCCCATCAATGATATGATACATTAGGCTTTCCTCAGAGAACTCATGGCCTAGATAGTTGTTTAACAGTGCATAATATCTTTCTAAGGCCATGTCCAAGGGTTCATGTTGTGCTTTTTTCCATCCTTGGATTTTTTTCCTCAAGGCTGACACTTGCGTAGGTTTGATATTTTTTGTTAAAAACTTCTATCATTGTTGACCAGTGTCGTATCGAATTTGGTTTTAACGATCTATACCATACTTTTTCTTAGCCAACAAGTGTCATAGGAAAGAGCTTGAGTTTTTGCCATCCATTATCAATGTTGTTCCATGCACAGGCATCGTAGAAGGCTTGTAAATGTTGTTGCTGATCTAAGTCATAGCCTCCTGAGAAATTGGAAAAGTTTTTTAAATCGAGCTAGGGTAGGGGGCTCTCTTTACGATGCCTACGGGAGATTGTGTGTCACTTTATATGTGACTTTTTCTTTTTATAATTATTTTTTTCCTAAAAGATATATCATTAATTCCTATACAGCGACCTTGTATGATATAACTAATCTAGATAACTAGCACCATCCCTGGCAACGGTGCCAATGATGAGTGGCAAGGTACCCCTACACTCAACCATACGAATACGAGTATTTCACGCACGATCTAGTTGAACTCTATAGACAGGCTAGTTGTGGTATCTAGACAGTTACTTGTAGGTCACAGTTCACTGTCTTCCCACCTAGACTAGTATTAGCTTTGTCACGTATGATTTAGTCTAGAGTGAGGTGTATGATGTGTTTCTACACTAGTACTACTCCTGAGTATGATGGAAAATAATATTAACTAAGCTAAGACAGAGAGGGTGAGAGAGAATCTAAGCTAGCCTAAGTGCGATAGCATCCATTCCTCAATCATCCGCACACATCTTGGACCTCATGCATGACTACCACTGGGATTACCAAGTGCAGATCCTAGGTACGCTACTGGGTTGCCAAGTAGTCACACTTAAATGCTCGTGATCAAGTCGTACTCATTCTGCGTTTAATAGGAGTTTAAGGTGAAGAGATATTAGCTAAGAAAGTAGTAAATAACAATTAAGTAAATAATTAAACTAAGTGAATGTTGCAATGATGACGTAATCTCGATCTTTATTTCCAGTCATGTGCATGTCCAAGTACGTCACACTCGAATAAGGATTTCGTACAATTATAATAACTAGACTGTGGGCATACACTAGGAGAGAAGGGTTGAGAGAAGAACTATTTAAAACTTAACACTTAAACTAAGAAATAAAAAAACTCTCCTATTGGATCTGTCTACCTCTTATTTATAGATGAGGAGATAGGCTGCGATATCGTGTACACGATATCGCGGTTAACTAAAATGGTGACTCATCAATCCTTCTTTTGTAAGTTGGTTAAGGCTATTGTAACACTCAAAAATCTACAAAGAAACTTGGTGTAATAGCTAGCCAACCCTAAAAATTAGTAAAACTATGTTGTATAGTAATAACGTCCACCAATGATATGGCCAAGAAATTGCAACTTAGCCTTTCCAAACTCACTTTTTTTCCACTAGACATACAACTTGTACTTCCAAAACTTGGAGAACAAAAACTCTATTTGTTGAATGTGCTCCTCCATGGAGTGAAAATACATAAGAATGTTGTTAACATATATCACCTTGAATTTGTCAAGGTAGTCATGGAACATCTTATTCATGAGTACACAAAAGATGGTAGGATCATTGCACAACCCAAAAGGCATCACAATCCACTCCCAAAAACCATAATAGGTGAGATTATTTGTTTTTTCTTCATCTCCTACTATGATACGTACTTCATAATAAACTTGGCAAAGGTTGAGTTAAGAGAAAAATCATGTATTCTCAAGCTAATTGAATGTATCCAACACCAAATATACCAAATGCTTATTCTTGATGAAGAACTTATTCAATGTCTTGTAATCATATCATAATCTTAGCATGTCATCCTCCTCCTTCTCTAACATCACCATGACTCCATATGGAGATTTCAAGGATCTCTATTAACCCTTCTTCACTAAACTCTTTAGTTTCTTCTTCAATTCCTCCAACTTTGAGTTAGTTAATATATAGGGGTGTTGCCTATAAGGGACAATTCTAGGTAGCACCTTATTCTTGTACTCCACTCATTATTTTAGAAACTCACTTAGCAACTCTACTGGCATTACGTCCTTATACCTCCAAAGCACCTCTTTTATTTTCACACTCACTTGGATCAAATCATCTACTTCCATCATCCTTGAAGGAAAAGGCATCAAGGCCATCTAGATTGAATGCAAGTTGGTTTCTTGCTTCAATTGTTCTCTCTGGATATTTTGATGCACATTTGCTAGGTTCTAATAAATCTACTCAATAATGCTTAGGATCCTAATCTCCTACTCATTTCCATTCACTTTGATCATCTAAAATCAAGCTTAAGGTTGATACTTAAAAGTGTTTAACTATTGATCACCATGTGATCCCATTCTAGCTTGGCTTTGATTGGGAATTTATGGACAATCTTAGGGAACATTATTTTCCAAGCAAATGAAACACCTTACATCCATTCACCTTGTAGAATTATTCATGAGTCCCGCAAATTCTAATTAATTATCTCCAAACTTGAATTAATCTTCGACATTTTGATGCTATAGATTACCTTGTTAAGAAGTTTTAGAATTCAAGATAATGCACAACATGGATCCTAAAGGCCACCATTGAAGCTTCTTTCTCCAAATTCACTTGACCTACTACTAGAATTCCTATTATTCTAAGTGCATCTACTACATTCTTCTCTTACTTCAAAGGCTTAGAGTTACCCTTAAAGCTAACAACCAACTCATTCATCACTAGGCTAGTTAATACTAATATATCCTTTTCCAAATTCTTGTGTAATTTTAAGCAAGTTTGAGTTATCATGAGAATGCAATTGAGACATTCCAAGAAAATGCTCAAATATTGGAAGCATGGTAGACATGAGGATAAGCCTCTAAGACATAATAAAGTTCAAAATTAAAATGTTAAATATTATGGGGGATGTTGGAACCTAAAATATGTAAAACATAGGTACACCACAAGATATAGAGTCCAATTAGAATTTTATATAACTTAAGATTATCTACCAAAAATGAACCCATGACTTGGAGCTTCCAAATCAAGTGTCTTACTACTAGGCTAATACCTAGTCAAAATGTCAAACATTGTGACTAGTGTGATACTCATTTTTGTAATGTTTTTGATACATTTGAATCATGATCATTGTGGTGAATTCAGTAGACTTAATTTATGAGAACATTTTACCTTCCAATTTGTAAAAGCTTATTAAGAATGACATTTTTAAGGGGAAGGGAGATGATGAGGACATCACCCTCTCTTCTTCATGTTTTTATCATCTTCAAGATATCATAGAGGTCGTAGGATTGGATATTCATATTTGGGAGTCTATTTGGAGTCTTTTGCATATTTTAACTAGGCAGTACTACACTGGGACTATGAATCATAGTCAATTATAGCTTATTATTATAGGCAACTATGGGTCATAGTCAGCTATAATCAATTGTAATTTGGAATTTTCATGTTTCTAAAGTTGGGTGACAAGTTGTGGATCATTGTAAGAAAAGAGGAGGTCTTAGTATATCATAGTCTGGTGAATGTGAAATGTAGCAGGTCATAGCTAGTAGACAATAGAGGGAAAATATTTCAAGTTTTACCAATGCAAGCAGGTTACAAGTGACAATAAGTTACAAGCTAGGAAGTGCGAGGTCAGTTGATGAGACGCAACCTGCATGTGCTGCGATATCGTGTCTTTCCCTGCAATATCGCGTACGCGATATCGTGGTCCGCTGCCATATCTATAAATAAGAGGTGGCACTCCCTTCATTTCCCAATCCTGGCTAGAAGTAGCAAAGCTCTGGCAGATTGATCACTCCAGAGTTAGAATTTTTCCCATGTGCCCGCAGTAGGAGTCCTAGAGTGAACGGCTCTTTATTCGAGCAGCTTGTAACCTAAACCCAAGTTGTGTACGGCAATAAAGATGAACTTGATTGGATAAACCTTGCAG
>MNCI01025588.1:1134343-1157299 GCA_015680685.1 Gnetum montanum
CGGTAAGTGGGAACGGATGCTGACGCTAGTTAATTTAGACTTAGGACATTAGTTAGAGTTAGTTAGTTTCTCAATCCTTTTCCTCTGATAGCATAGAAGATAAACCGAAAAATACCAAAAAAATCACATACCTCATACTTGCTTAACCATACACCGTGACACTTACAAGCAAGCCTGGGAAGACAACGAACGATTAACCCCAAGTGTTTCTTGTGGCGTTAAGGCATTTAGTCAGCGGAGTTCGACCGGATCGCGCGTGCACGCTCGTATTCGTATGGTTGAGTGTAGGGGTACCTCGCCACTCATCATCAGTGTAGTCATAGTCACTCACAATATAAAGAAAAATAATATTTTGAAAAGATCGCATATTTTAAATAGAACATCAATGGTCAAGGAAGACCAAGGTTTGCTCTAGAAACTATAAAAGAATATATTCAACTTAAAGAAAGCCAAATGTAAGGAAAAGTGAGTTTAAAAGAGTAAAAGCACTTGAAAGAGATTGAGGGAATATCTTCTTAGTGTTATCTTATCTTGAGCTTCGTACTCTAAGTATGAGAAATTGAGAAATTGGAAGGGAAGATGTATGGCCTCTAAGATCCTTGGAAGGATTTGAGTTGAGATTAGCTTTTTATTATCGTTGTAATTCTTTATTTTGAGAGTGAGATAATAAAGGAAGAGCTTTTTCATTTTCTCATGTTCTTGTTTCTAAGCTAAATTTACTTGAAAAGGTTTGTAGAATGGGCCCTTTTAGGATCTATTGAGGTAGATTCATATCACTCCATAGCTTCTACACCTTTTCAAGGGAATCATAAGCATCTTGTTTTTGCATATCTACATCCTCATCCTTATGCACTTCCTTATATACCTAATCTCCTATATTGTCATCTCCAACTATCTCATTGGGAGAATTAGAATCAAAAGGAACAACCCCAAGATTTTTACTCCTCTTACTCTTCTCCTTATGTGCCATAACAATAACAATTTGCATAAACCATGAGTACAATCTCTAAACATGAGCAATGAACTAGGAACCATGATCACCAATCACAAATCTTAATCAATGAATAATGAATCATCAAACTCAACTTCAATGTCAAGTGTTATGGTGCCACCCTTGAAAAGCATTACATGACACCACCCAAGAGTCCTAAGTCTACTAAGAAAGTATAGTAAACTCAAGACAAACTACACCTTAAAGTTCATAGCACATTCAAACATAATAAATGTCATGGTACTTAGTCAAGATTAGTTAAAAGCATAAGGAGAATTCTTTAAGTAATGCTCAAGTATAAAAGACTTGGAACATACACACACAATACACTACAACATGACATGACACCAAATATTATAACAAGACATATAGACTAATCCTATAGTATGCACAACTAGCCCTAAGCCCACTTTATAGAAAAGGATGGTGGCCCAAGCCTTAGAGCCAAATCTCCATAATAAGCCTACATATCCTTATGATATAATTTACAAGGAATCAAGGTCATGTAGTTCTATAAAGTGTCATTAATGGTTAAGATAATATAAAACCCATAAGGATCTAAATACTCTTCAGCCTCCATTCCAAAGGGAAACAACCTTTGGGCCACCTACAAGGCATGCTTTCTTACACACCTATAGTTAGGATTATTTTGAAAATTTAATTTATGGGTAAATTGAAAGTTATATTTAGAAATTTGAAAAAGACATTTTGAATAAAAGAAAAGGTAAAAAATGCATCCAAAAGAAGATATGGTGGTAAAGTGATGAACTAAGGATGACAAAGAAATAGCATCAAGAATAACATCTTTAATGCTTTGATCATGTGCAAAGAATATAAAATCATAAACTTATAAAAAAAAGGTTGCTACATCATTATTTTAAGAAAACTAATAAAACTTTTTAAGATGATATACAAAATTACAAATAATCTAGCTCTTCATAAAAGTGAATAGCGAAAAAGAAATCTTGTAGTCGACCAAATTTTGTTGGGACAAGGATGGAACAATGAAGATGATGTGCTATTTTATCTTATTATAATAGAAAAAAAATTTCATTACTTATACTAATTTAATTTAAAATTTATTATCTCTTTTATACAACCTTCATTGAAATTACTAATAACGAGAGAAAATAAGAGTCTTTAACCTTTTAGTAAAATTTTAAAAATAATATGATATATAGCCAAAGTTTCCAAATCCAAGTATAGTATTGTGTAAAAGACAATGATTAAATAAAATTTATTAAACAATAAGGTGTTAGTTTAGTAATAAGAATCTTGGCCTCATAACCCTATGTTATAGGTTTAATTTCAATAGAAAGCCCTAACTTATGGATTTAAAAAAAATTCTATAAAAATAATTCTAAAACTAATCCAAAAGATCTAATAGTCTTTAGACTAAGAGTTTAATGTTAATATTTATAACTTTAATATCATTAATAATTTTTCTTAATAATCTTCTCATTGTACATACATATTATTTAGGGACCTAGACTCAATGCTAATATTTGGAAAGATATTGAAAGAGTGCAAAAAACTTTTCTTCTTAATAAGTTAAAGATGAAGATGCAAGCACTTTACTCAATGTTATTATGTGAATGTGATTTATTACCTTTAAAAGTAGAAGCCTTGTGCCAATTCATTACATACACTCATAGATTGCATATCTAAAGGCAAGACAAATTCTTTAAAGTAGTTCTTGAGGATTCATAAAGCTATGGTTGGTATTTTTAGGGGATGCAATGACTAAGAAAATGGAATATCTCATAAGAGGCCATGTAGCAAAATCCTAAACATATTCACCAACTAGTTAAGCAAAAGGTTTTGACCCAGATGTAGACTAATGTGGAAGGCAAGAGGCAATTTTATTTACACCATATTAAATCTAATAATCTAAATGTAGAAGATCACTATCTCTTAGCTGCTATTCCCATTAAGTATTAAAATGTTATAAGTAAGCTTTGCTTAAGTTCTCATTATCTTAGAATTAAAAGTGGAAGTTGGATTCAACTCCCCTAAGAAGAGCACATTTGTAAGTTATGCATATTAAGAGCCCTTCAAAATGAGTTACATATGTTTCACTCTTATGCTATGACTACCATTTGAGATAGTGTTATAAAGTTATAGCAAAAAGCCTATATGATTTGTTTTTAATGCTTTCATTAGTGCTTGGTTAATTTGTAGAGTCAATCTCTATTTTTCATGAAAATGTAATATCTGTCCAATAGATCTTATTTATCTTTAGATGCAATAAAGCTTCATTTCATATTCTTTTTATTTAAAATGTTCTTTTAAATAAAAAGAAATCCTATTTTTATTTTTTATTAAAAATAATTATTCATAAATCTTAAAATAATAAATAAAATAAGAATAATATCCTAAAATTAATAAAAATTTTCAAATAGTATCAAAGCCATAAAAATTACTTTAATTATTTTTTAATAAGTAAATAATAAATTAATATAAGTAAATATTATAAACATATTTAATAAATATTTATAACTTAATTGTTACTATATATGTTTTTACTTTATAAGCTATTAATTATTTAGTTATTAAAAGCAGTGAAAAAGAAATCAATGTGTTCGAAATAGGCATACTCAAATGAATACTTAACATTAAAAGATGAATCAACTTGCATAATATAGACATTATTATATGAATAGTAAATAGAAAGAAGAGATAGGTATTAAAACCTAAATAGTATGACTATATATACCTTGCAAGCATTAAAATATACAATGGGTGTTAAGATAGATAGCCAATAATATACACTGAAATAACTATAAAGTAATATAATAAAATATTAAGTATAAAAACTTTTCTTAAAAGATGAGGTAACCACTTATTATATGTATATAGCTTGCAAAGATATAGATAACAATGATGTGTTAACCAAATCGCAAGGGTCTTGAGCTACTGACCCTATGTAACACATTGTGGATACTGGTATTTTTTTTATTAAGGTTAATGGATTTAGAGTTATTTTTAATCAAAAATAAAATTCTATGTACCTCTTCCATTAAATTATGAATGTTTTCTTATAAAATTCCTCTTTAGAGTAAGTTTAAATAAAAAGAAAATATTCTTATAAATTCATTGATTATAATTAATCCCACCATGATACCCTTAGAATTGATTCATTTATAAAATAATAAAGCAAAGTAAAATAAGAAGAGTATCAAATTCTTTTTATAAAAAAATGTTTTAAATATATTCTTTCATTTTAAAAGTTGTTTAAATAAAGTGTTTTAAAACTTTTAAAACCAGAATCCATATTTATAATCTTAAAGAAGTTGGCATTTTTGAAATAGCATGTTTATAAATAGAGTTGGTTTAATAGACTATGAACACTGTTAGGTACCTTGTTAATTTTTTTAAAATAAATAGCAAATAATTAAAACTACTATTATTTATAATTGTAGCATTTATGACTTCTTCATGATCCGAAGAAAAAGTATGAAATATATATATATATATATATATATATTTAAAAATATATGTAATACTATTAAGAAATCCTTTTGTGTTTGACAAAGACTAATGTAAGGCCTATAGAGTTACAGTAAGGAACTTATTTTCTAATAAACCTTATTCATGGATACTACCGAAAGCTCTTAGTTAATTTATATAAAAAAGCCACAAAATATAATATCAAATCCAAAAGAATCTTTTCCTAATAACAATGTGAAGAGTAAAAATCATAATTATATAAAATAATGTTAAAAAACTCATAAATCCTGCAAGGTAGATCTTGACCAAATCCAAATTTATATATATTTCATGCGAATAACTTGCTTACTTAATTTTTAACTTATTATTTTCTTAACTAATAGCTTATTTATAATAATTTAGGATTTGAAACCTAAGGAATGTAGGTTTGGTAGAAATCAAACCCCAAGTATACTATAAAAAAATTTCTTCCACTATGCAAGGTACTCAAAGAAAAAGGATTAAAATAATATAGAAATTTTATCATGTATATTATTGACAATTTTAAAATCATGATAACCTAAGTTATATTTTAACATTAATGAAGAATGTACTATGTGAGAAACTCCAAAGATTTTTGTATTAATGAAGTATATCATGGATCTAGATGCTATGAAAAGGGACTCAAACTTATAACCTTTTAACAAAGATGGGCTTAATTGATTAAAAAAAGGTTTTAAAAAACTACTAAAAGAAAGACTGAATTGATAATTCAACATTTAGATGGTAACACATTGAACAAGAAAGAAATAAAATATATTGTTGTTTCCCCTAAATCAATCATAATAAACAAGTGCTCTTCAAATTCAACTAAATAATATCATATCACTAAGTGTATTAACTAACCTAATTAAGATTCCTACCTCTTTTTAACATTTCTAAACCATATAGGCCATGAGTAGCAAATGATGCAATAAGAAATAACATCCATAAAAGAAATGCAAAAAGATTAAGCATTAAAAAGATAAATGGGAAAGGTATCTAACCCTATATTATTGGGTCAAGGCTAATGTAATAATGAATACGGTAACAAGATAATGTATTAACTATGATACCACTTGAGAATATGAAACTATACCAATTTACAAGAGTGTTCTACCACAACGCTACACTTATAAACAAAGGTAGGAATCAAACCCACAACCTTCCAACCAAAAGATGAGCACATTAACTATCATATAATTTGAGAATATGAAATTATACCAATTTATAAGAGTATTTTACCACAATGCTACCCCATTGCTACCACACCTATAAATATAGAGGTACGAATCAAACCTGCAACCTTTCAACCAAGAAATGAGTATCCACCCCTAAATGTAAGTTACATTTTCATTCAGAACAACATATACATGACTACAAGCCTATACATTCATTAAAAGATAGTTCTAAAGCCTTATTTAAAGAAAATTGTTCATAAATTGCAAGACAAACATTGTGAAACCTCCTTAAAGAGATAACCAACATTATCAAGCAAAGCTATGTTTAAGTAAGAGATCATAGAAAAGGCAATACATGCTTGGAAGTAATAAAAAGGGATGCCTTGTTAATGGTAATAGCTTAAAGGCAAGAGCCATAGCATAGCAATGGTATACCATATGTTAAATTCTAATAAGCAATGCTTATTTATAGATTTTAAAAAGGATCTTAGTAGACCTAATACAACTATTCATCCAAGAGGGTCTAAAATAATTTCATAAAAAAATTGAATTTGAAAATGCTTTCTCCAATGGATTCATGCAAGTTTTAATGGACATTGTAAACTACTATATACATTCCATAACTTCAAGGATTTAATGTAGGTTGAAAACTACTTTAGCCATCCCATGGATACAAGAGCACTGCAATGAATGTACGTATCTAAAAAAAATTAAGTTTAGAAAAAGAAATTCCATAAATGCACTATTGGTTAAGTGGAGTCCACAAGGTCTTCCCCCTTTATCACTAAAATCCAGAAAGAATTTAAAAAACAATAAAAATGATGTGTCCTACACAAATTTATCCAAGTAAAATTCTAGAAAACTAAACAAAACTAAATAGTATTCTAAATATGATGGATGAAATCCATGTAACACTAGAATTAGGCAACCAAACATGCCCTAAAAAAATTTAAAACTACTTTATACACTATCTTCAAATTAGGCAAGCAAACATGCCCTAAAAGAAATTTTAAAACTACTTTATACCAGATATGCCCTAGAAGAAATTTGAATTCAAAACTACTATATCCAATACATTCAAAAGGGTCATAATGTTGAAAACTACTCTATCTAGTAAATCCAAAAGGTCTTAGTAAATATAAGTTTTAAATTTATAAAAAAAAATAGCAAAAGGATCAAGAGTATCTTAATGGATATTGAACACTACCTTATCTAATATATCCAAGAGGGTTTTAAGGAATGTAAGTTTAAATAATAATAATAAATTCAAAATTGCTCTATCCAATATATTCAAAAAGATCTTAATGAATGTAAGTAAAAATTCAATTTCAGTCTTAAAATCAGATAATAAATCTTAAATAAAAATGTGGAGCATTTCAAGAAAGACATGCTAGAAAGCAGAGGAAAGAAGCACAACTATCTCGGTTCTTCAAACAAGAAAATTAAGCCCAAAAATATTAAGGCATTTCAAGAAACAAGCATATGACTAGAAACCAGAGAAAAAAGTACAACTATCTCAGTTGGACCATAAATAAAGAAAAATATGGCAATTCATATAGAAACATCTCATTAAAGCTGAGATCTGTAACAGTGATAGCCATGTGTGATCTATCGTCCATGTAATTAAACTACAGCACAAATGCATAAAGCAAATAGAACAAAGCTGACAACACCATGGTTTTTAAAGAAAGCCATTGGCCTGTCAAAAGCAGAGCAACTTCCGGTGCATTATTGTAAATAAAGATGCAGTTTCTGTAACCTTATATGCCAAATGAAAAAGGCAAATATCACTTCACCAAATCCAAAAGCAAACGCCCAAAAAAAAATCCTATATTTTAAATATTAAAGTTTTAATCTAAGAATCATAAGGTCATTCCATGTTATGCCGTCAGTATTCACAGTCAGAAACCCCTTGAGAAATTTCAAAATCAAATCACTATTTCAAAATGCTAACTTCTTCGGCATCATAAATCTGGATCCTGGTTCCAGAAATTTTAGAACACATTCTGTAAAAAAATTAAAAGGGAAAATATATTCCAGAATATTTGTCACAAAAAAGAATTTGACACTTCTCTTTATTTTACTTAACTTTCTTATTTTCAAAATGAATCAATTCTAAAGGCAGTGCAGCAGGATCAAGCTCCAATGAATCTTTGGGAACATTTTGCTCTTGTCCACACTTCCTATTAGCAGGAACATTATGAGAAAACCTTCGCAGTTCAGTTGGAGAGATGTGAAAAGAATTCTCTGTTTTCTTGAAAATAACTTTGAACCCATCAACTTTAGTTAAAAATACTACTTCTACACCCATAACTTCAGAGAAGTCTGACAATATTTCAACTATGTCATATTCCAGCTTTGCATCTTTACCATCTTGAGGAATTTGCTGTTCAGGATTAGAATTTTTAAAAATTGACCAAGCCTCACCCTTCCTTGGAAAGATTTTTACAGTTCTCTGTTCCTTACTTTCAGAGATAAGCATATGTGAAAAGAAATTAATTTCATCAAATGTCTGAGTGTTGCCTACTTCAAAGTTTCCACAAGGGGCTGCTAACTTCTTAGTATCCCATGCTTTCTGATCATTGGAAACAGGCTTAAGCTCTAACCAAGTAATTTTGCATTTAAAAGGATCCTTCTTTAAATATTTTATTTTGCAATAATAACGTGGCATTCCATCTCTCTCATCATATGCTGCCCAGATTTGACCAACAGCAAATTTATTTACTGTTCGATCTTCATCAAATTTATAAAAATCGGGATCTGGCACAACATAGGTCTTAACTTTTGAAGAGGATTCAGAACTATCATTACAAGTAGGTGCATCAACATCTATCTTGGATTGTTTTAAATTCTCATCTCCTTTTTTCTTATCAAATGAATGGGAATCTTTAATCTTACTTTTGCCTGTTCGATCATCATCTTGCATATTTAACGTCGTTGTCATCTTATCTTCAACACTTAAAGTATGACTTCCATTTGCAATTCCTGAATCTAGCTTTATTTTTGTTGAACGCTTTGAGGGTTGGAAATCAACAAAATCTTCATCATCGCTGCCTTGAACAACGTAACTAACATTTCTCTTTGTCCTGGTTGATCTTCGAACTTCTCCGCTTGACATCATTTGTTCGTCAGACAAAACATCTTGTAATGTAGGATCATCAAACTCACCATCACTGCTATCACTATCTCTGACCTTTCTTATTCTTTTCTTAGATTTATGCTTTGATTCAGCTTTTACCGCTCTGTCCCTTTTTTTCTGTTCCAGTTTTCGTAAAGCCTCTCTTTTCTCTTCCAAACGAGTTTTCTTATCCTTAGTATCTTCTTCATTCTTTCTCCTCCTTGATGCTTTTGTCCTTCTAGAATTTTCATTTTTCTTTTCTGATATTAAATCTTCTACTTCAGCCTCTGACTCCTGCAATTTCGAACTAGCTTCCATTTTCCTTTGTGGCTCCTGTTTAATATTAGCCTCACTTTCTAGCCCATCCTTGGGAATCCCAGAATAGTCAGCTTTGGCTGAGTTATCCATACCTGCATGTGAGAACGCATTCCTTGCAAAGTTTTGTTGATCCAGTTTTACACCATGAGCATCAGGATAAGAATTTTCATATACCTTTGAATCATGAAAAAAACCATGCCCATCTGATTTTGGCAAACCATCCATGCTATCATGTATAGATGTTTGCGATGCAATATGCTGTTTAGTGCTCGGATTTTGGCTTTGACTGAATGAATAATTTGAAGAATGAAACATGTTTGTTTTTGTTGATCCACCACCTGTAGCTGAATATGAAGATGAATTTGGTGTAAAATTCTTTTCATTCAATGTAGCACCTTGACCACCAATATCAGTATATGACCAATATGAACTTCTAGGATTTGATGCACTAGCCATACCGTACGTATGTGATCCATTGTTTTCAGGTGAAAGTGTCTCCACAGCATGAAATGATTTATTACAATAAGAACACCAAATAATTTGATTCAAATAATTTCGTTTATATTTGAAACACCTTACACAGTGGTTGCATATGGTCCAAAAGGTTGTATCTCGGTTCTCAGGCTCCTGCATTTTGCAGGAATACCCACTTTCATTAGACTGAGCAGTTTTCAATTCAGTTGACCTTTTTATCCTTGCATCTAAATTACTTCGCCTGTTCTTATCACATAATGCTGCATTAGCCTCACCAAGGAGCTTGAAAGCTGCCTCAGCTCCAGAGAACATATTCTTATCAGGATGAAGTAGCAGAGCCAATTTCCTATAGTGTCTTTTAATCATTGCATCATCTGCTACTGCTGGCTCCAACTGGAGAATCCTGTACCAGTTTATCTCACCACCATCCAGTTTATCTTGAGCAACATAATGAACTTCACATACTGCCAAGATTTGAGGAATATTATCCAGCTCTGGATATAGATGTTGTGCCTTGAGTATGAATTTTCTAGCAGCCCGATAGTCATGTGCTTCTAGTTTCCTCAAGGCTATTTCTTTAGCCTTGATAGCTTCTTCTTTATTACACTCCATATTATGACACAAACTTTAACAACCTTTTAAAATTCTACAAACTTTGATGGGCAGTTATCATATAGCAATGCAGATGACAAGAAATTTTACTTCCCTGCAGAAAATGATAAATTTTTCGCTCATTTAAGAAAATTTGAAAATAAGAAAAGTTAAAATGCATTTACAAAACTCAGTAAAAATAAAAAGTTTTTGTTTTTAAAAAATTAAAAAGACTACTCTTAGTTCAGGAAAAACCTTGAATCTGGTTTGAAGCTAAACACATTCCAATTCAAGCTGCTAAAAAAATCCCTAATTAAAATTGTAGAATGAAAGAAAGAAAACCACTATAAATTAAGTTTCCTAAGAGAGTGTACATGAATTTAGAATAACCTACAAATTTCTTTAAAAATACAACCAAACAATAAACCTGAATAGAACTTCAACTTAACATTTTCATTAAAAAATACAACCAAATAATCAAACTGAGGATATGGGTAGCTGAACCAAAAATTCAAAAAAAATCATGGATAATGCAATAAAAATCATAGTCTCATATGCCTTGAAAAAAACAAGAAAAAAGCAAACAAAACAGAACTTACCTGTTTACAATTTGAGGTTGCAGCTATAACATGAAGGAGCGTGATACTGTTGTTGACACTGACAAGAAGTTTACTTCTCTGCCTCAAAAGAAATGATGATTCTCTTAAATCCATTTTAAAAAAATTGCAGAATTAAAATAGAAAAAATGTATTGACTAAACCTATAACAAAACACTTTTCACAGTTTCCAGTGCTCCATGAGAACACATGAATTTAGAATATCTTAGGAAATTCCCACATTAAACCAATAATATTCACCACATTATACCAAAAATATAGAAAACGAAACTCCAACGATAATGCAATGAAAATGTGAACTTTAAAGCTAAGAATTGCTCCATGGAAATTGAAGACAGTAAAGGTTGAAAACACATTGTTTAAAAACAAACAAAATATATGCCTAAACACATGAACTAAGAAAAGGTCAATATATATGTTAAGTATAGCATGAACATTTCCAACAATCCCAAATTCTACGCATCCAGAGCCTATATAAAAGGTTCACTTTTCTCAAATCCGGGAAAGCTGTGAATATGGTTTGAAGCTACCAAGTAAAAACCTTACCAAATACGCTTGCTACAAAACTTTAACTACAATTCAAAATAAGCAAAAAAAAAAGGACTTTTCAAAATCACGTTTCTCTTAAATTCATCAGGGCCTGTGAATTTAGAATAAAATAGAAATTCCTAAAAAAAAGTAAAAATGCATCGACAAAACCTAGAGCTTAAAAAATACAAAATTAGGAAAAACCTTAAATATGGTTGAAAGTAAAAAGCAAAAACCTTTTCAAATCAAGTTGCTATAAAACCCTAAATACAATTATAGACTAGAAAAAAAGATGTTTCCGAATCAAGTTTTCTAGGAAAGTACATAAATTTAGAATAACCTAAAAATTCCTTGAAAAATAAAAATAAGCCAAGGATATCCGCAGATGAGCCAATATGTAATAAAAAACGACGGATAATGCAATAAAAATCTTAGTTTCATATGGCTGAAAAAAAGTAAAAGTGAATAAAACAGTCTAGGATGATGATGAAGAAATAAAACAGAACTTACCTGTTTGCAATTTGAAGTGCACCTAGCATGTGAATGAGGAAGCGTGATGTTGTTTCCCCTACGACGAGAAGTTTCCTCCTCTGCCCTACTGCAAAAAAAATATGATAATCCCTTAACTAAACTGCAACCACACGGCCAAAACTAGGATATTCATTAACTGAAACCAAAGTTTTAAAAACAAAAATCCAAAGATAACGCAATAAAAATTTGAATTTCATAGCTAAGAATTGCTCCAAAAAATCGTGACAGTAGAGATCGGAAACTTATGAGGTCAAACAAAAATAGAACCCCCATCTAAATTCATGAAATAGGAAAAATGAAGATATATGCTAAGCAGAGCATAAACCTTTCTGACAATCCTAAATCCTAGTAATTGCCTTAACAAATCAAGTTGCCAGCAAACTTTGATTACAGTTCAAATTAAGAAAAAAAGTGCTTCTCAAATCACGTTCAGTGACTCCATGACGGCACATAAATTTAGGCCAACGTAAAATTCCCCTGAAACACTTGCAACCATACGGCAAAAGCTGAAGATATTCACCAGCGGAAACTAAGTATTTAAAAAACAGATATCCAAAAATGACGCAACAAAAATCTGAGTTTCGTAGCTATGAATTGCTCCACGAAAATTCGCGCCAGTAGAACTCGGAAACACAATGGCAAAAACAAAAACAGAAAGCGCGCCTAAATTCATGAACTCAGAAGAAGTCAAGATGTATGCTACGCAGAGCATCAACATTTGTAAGCGTCCTAAATCCTACCATTCCAGAGGTCATGAAAGGCGCGGGGAAATGAGAAATTAAACAAATTCCAAACCCGACAAAGTAGAACAGAACCATAATGAAAATGAGAGTAGAAAAGTCATGCCGAAAGGAAAAAAAAGGACCGAGACGAGAAAAAAATATAACTTACACGTCTCCGATTCGAGCTGCAGTTAGAAGACAAATTGATGCTGCGTATATTTCTGGCGAACCAGAATGAAAAGGAAAATGCAGAATTACGCCAATTTGACTCCCATCTGGGAACGTTCAAAAAGCGGTCCGCTGCTCATCACAGTGACTCCATGGTTTTTCAAAACTCTTGCCACTCCGGCTGTGGCCAAAATTTTGTTCGTTTCACAGCCAACCTAAAGGCCCGTTAAAGGGAAACCTCAGGTGCGTCTTCAATTTTATTTTTCGAACATTAATTATTTTCTTCCCCAATATCGGATTCATTGGTAACTTGGTATGGATCAATGTTTGGGTGCATGTTCACTGCTGAGGAATATTCCCAAAAAATTAAAAGGGAAAACCAAGTTACATCGCGTTTTCATGTGGACCCCAGACATGTATGGGTTACAAGAGGTGATCATTCCATTCAGGTGTGCATTTACATCCTGTGAATATTATTAAAAATAGAAAAATAAAAGGAAATTACATCATATTTATCTTTCCTGTGGACCCCACACAGAAATAGGTGGTGCCTTTGAAGGTAAGTATTAACCAATGAGGATTTTGTTTTTTTTTTTCTTTCTTTTCTTTTTCAACCCTTTTTGTTCTACATGGTTTACCCTGAAGATATATATTCAAATTAATTTTATAACTCATCATTGTTCATCAAAATCAAACCCATAACTTGCAGCTTCCAAATGGAGAGTGCTACCACTAATCTAACAAGTCATTGTTATGATTTATAAAACTGGATCAGAGCATACTTAAAAATTTATATCAAGGTTCTCAAACATGCATGCATATATATATAAAATTTAGCTCACCTTCCATATTCTTACACCACAAAACCATTAAGTTATACAATTATCAATTATATCAGTGTAACACTTTAAAAAAATAGAATCCATAGAAAGATCACATTCCAGTAAAAATGTCCTGGGCCCACAACCCACAAGTTACATAGTGTAGTAAAAGTGCACCAGGCTCACAACCCATCAACCACAAGATAAAAATTACAACATTGAACTTGAATGAAACAATTTAACTATAAGTACACTCTAAGGTGTATAGTCAACATAATACTTTAGAGGTGTTCTAGTATTGAAAAATTAGCATACCCTTTGCAATGTGGGAATGCACACTCCGCCAACATGATACTTTATAAGTTGTTATATTCTTGTCAAATTAGCATACCCTTAAGGATAGAACCTATGACTTACAAATCATAAGCTACATGCTCTAACAAAGTGAGCAATACCTCACCAACAAAATAGCAAGATATTAGCTTAGTAGTAGGAGTTACAACATGGAACACTGCTTTACAAAATAGTGAGGTATTGGTTGTAAGAGTCATGGAAACTACAATTCATAAGTTCATGTAGTCATAAAAGCTATAAGAATGTTGCTCATGGACAAACTACATTGGGTGCCTATAATCATGACCAATGTGCCACATTTTGTTCTTCATGGATAAATTCTATAGTGGGTGTTTATGCCAATTTTAGTGGTAAGAGTCATCACATGAAAAATCTAAGTCACGAGTTCAATCCACAAAATCTATAGTGGGTGCTTGTTACCTTACCTTAGCAGTAGAGCTATCATGTATTATTTGGAGGTTGTAAGCTTGATTCCTATTGCAATTACACTTACTAAAAAAGGATCATCACTAGGAAGCTCAATGCTCGTCCCACAAAAGCAAGGTCCTAAGAGGTTCAGTAGTTGAATGAAAGAATAACCTCTTTTCAAGTAGCTACACACAAGCTTGAACTTTAGTCTTAACTATTGATGAGCGATGCAGTAATCCAACACCCAACCATATCCAACACCCAACCATATAAGTCACAGGTGTTCACATGCAACCAAATCGTAATCCTTGGACGAGACAATGTGAATATGCTAGTAATTGATTTAAGTTCGAGACCATTGTATTCCCACATGGAGGTAGTGAAGTTTATGTATATGGTTTAGCTCACTATGAGGTATATGATAATTGATGTTGGTAAGCCATTGTTACTCCTAGCAAACATAATGAGAATGAAAGCAGTTTCTAATTCTAAGTAAAACAAGTAAATGAATCTAGTCTAGCTTATGACAATGAGCATCCGTTCCTAATCTTCCGTACACACCTTGGGCTTTGTGTAACTACTTCTGGGATACCAAGTGTACTACTACTAGGTGAACCAAACGATAGCACTACTGGGTTACCAAGCACTTACACATAAGTGCTTGAGATTAGTTGTATTCATTCCACTTAATAACAACAGTAATAGAAAGTGCATGAAATAGTAAAACATTAACTAAGAAAAATAGTAACCATTATGCTAAGTAAAACAAAAAACTAAGAGAATGCTGCAATAGTATGAAATAGCTTGATCTTTATTGCTAGTCACACTTGCATCCAAGTACAAGATGTTCAAATAAAAACTCCATTCACTAAGTCACACTACACAGCGGGCATTCACACTTCTAATTATTTAAGACTAAATTCACAAAAATAAACTGAAAGAGTTTTGTTACTAATGAATAAAATCTATTGTGAATCTATGCACTTAAGTGTTGTACTTATAGGCTGGCATGCATTCTGGAATATCGCATATACGCTAACATAGCTGATGCTACAATATCGTAGTGAAACAAAAGTTGACTTTGACAAATATCGATACTCAAAAATAAAAAATAAACACACATACACACACACCCCACCTAACCTGATCTTAATATTGCATGCATGCAACCAACCTTTAACTAAAGCACAATACACCCTTCCAAGTCTTGTTAAGATAACAATAACACTTGTTATAAAAAGGCACCATCTTCATTAGGCAACAACATCATTTGAGAATGAGGATGTGACAATTTATCCTCCTTAAGTTTCGTTTGTCCTCCAATGAATCCATGTTCTTTATCTTTTTTCAACTCCAATGTTTCCTTTCATGATCCTGTGCTCCAATAATTTGATTTCTCTTTTGAACTTGAAGTTGTTTCTTGCTAATACTACAAATAAGGTATATATGAGAAGAATTATATGGAAAATTAAATATTGATTTCTTGATACTTACTTCGTTTTCTAAGATAATGAAAAAAGGTAAATTAAAGATTTATCAACCACTAATCACTAGTCCTAACAAGGGTCACACAAAGTGCAACTTGAATCTCGTTACTCAAGTGAAGGCAAGGCATATTCTTGATTTCCAATTTTTATTATCTTAGATATTTTATTAATGTAATTGAAATATAAATTAAATAATGAATAAAATAATAAGATCATAAATAAAAGTAAGCGTGAGGTACTTCCTAAGCTTAATCAACTTTATGAACTAATGGGAGTAATTGTAATTCTACCATAAGTGGTATGTGATTAGATGGTCTTGTTCAAGATAGCAAGGCTTAATCTTGATTCTTCTCAACTACTTCTTTAGAAATCAACTCTAGTAACTTGGTAACTTGAAAGAATTAGACATCATACCAAATATAATCCAAGGTCCCAATGAAGAATGTTGTTGACCCATCTTCATTAATCATAGCAGAGTAATTGGTAAACTGTGGTCCTTGATGAGCACTATCCATCAATGTCATCTATTCCTAAATTTTAGAATCTAATTTATCTATTGAAGATTCGAAGTGAGCAAAATATGCAATGGCCAATGGAATTGCATGTTGAATTGATGGAAACATCTTCTTCAAATCAAGTTCATCTTCCAAAGATTCCTTTATACACCCATATTTTAAAAATTGATAAACACCACTTCCAACTTTTGCATTGAAATCTCCATAAAGAATAATGGAACTAGATCAGTTTAATTCAAGAATAACTTATTCTTCAAACTTTCCTCTATTTGTTTAATCAAGTATGAACCTTCACACAGTCTAACATCTGAACATGTTGGTTTGACAATTAAATGTGTGTTGACCATTTATACACATCTTTCTCATAAATGGATTTCTAGAATCAATGTCAAGGCTATGTGATAATTCCAAAATCTTGACTGTTCTTTCCTTTCCATTGCTTGAAGTTTTGCAATTTCAAAAATTATATTTTCTAAACTTTATTCAAATCTTTGTATCAATTCAAACTTGGTTTCTTTATAAAAATTTGCACAACCATCCATGTTGTGATTTTTGCAATAGGCTAATCTATATGGCTCAAAAGAAGAACTTCCATAAGAACCTTTTTGCTTATAAATATCTCTGTATCCCATCTTTCCCAAGTCTAGTTGGAATTGATATAGAAATTCTCATGGCAAGACTTCTTGTAAGCACAAGATAGCAACATCCAAATCTTCTAACTCTACTAAGATACGTGGATNTAGCAACATCCAAATCTTCTAACTCTACTAAGATACGTGGATATCAATATTCATGCCAATCCAAGGCCCATGATAGACATAGCAAATGTTGTTTCTTACTCACTAAGGATCTTGCAAGCACATTATATGTTGCAACTTTCATTCTCGTTTTTGGATTCTCTTTTGAATCATTTCTCTTCATGAGTATCATACTCTTTGTCAAAACGAGATTTTGAATCTCCATGTTGTTTTGTCATATGTTTTGATTGCAAGATGGATTAATATACCTTTTCTTGACAACTGAAGATTGATTTGTTTCTTCAAGTAATTCTCCAACTAATACATCAACTAATTTTTAACTAATACACCAACTAATTCATTGGCTGATAATTAACTGATACTAATACAGCAACTAATACTCCAACTAATTTAACTACATTATCTAATTTTAGTAATATTTAATGACATCGTATAAGTTTAGTAATATGTAACCATATTATCTAATTCTTAACAACCTTTCTACCCCTCTTAAGAACACTTACTCCAACAGTGTAATTACTAACATGCCATAGTGATCTTAAGACTATCTATAAGGGTTATGCACTAAATCTTAAAGCCCAAAAAGTTGAATTTATGATATTATCGAATTATTAAATGCCCAAATTGTAAATCTAACCTCATCATTAAGTTCAGAAGGGTGAAAAATGTTGAAAATGGACATTGTATGTTCAAGTTGTGTGAAAATTAAACTTTTGAGGATCTCAAGGCACTATATCAGGTAAGGAGTAAAAACTAATTTTCAGTGTTCCTAAGAATAGATCTAACTTCACCATTGTTTCCGAAAGGTTGAAAACTATAAGAGACAACTTTGCCGAAAAAGGCTTCCGAAATCAAAAGTTACGGGTTATGGAGTCTAAAACCTTTGGCACAAAAAACGAAACTTCCCAAGACGTCACCCATCCTAGTTCTACTCCAAGGCAAGTGAGCTTAATTGTGGAATTTTTATCTCTGTTGTTATCAACATGCAAAATTCAAATTTTGAAAACTATTTTTACACATTTTTAATTTAAATTAAATGTTTGACAACGGAATTTTGAATTTTCCATCAATCAACAAAAATTTCAATTTTCTATTAAGTGACAAAGAATTTGTCATTTTCGTGCCGACGACAACAACAACCATGATGGAGCATCGACAATGGCCTATGTGGCTTCCGGGTGGCTAAGTGGCAAACAGCAATAGGACAGGGAACACAAATGAGGCAAGCAATGCAGCAAACAAAGGTGCACATCAACGACGATGGTGGTGAAGTCGGCCGAAAAGGGGGTATGCTAGGTGGTGCAGCGCAAGCTTGTGACCCCTTTTTAGGGCTCATGTAGCCCTATTTAGGGCCCGCATCACCCGTTATTGGGTTCACACAACCCTTTTTTTAGGACCTGCACGACCCTTTTCTAGGCTCGTGTGGCCCTTCTTAGGGCCTACACGGCCCTCCCTGGGGCTTGTCTGGCCCTTCCACTGCACGTCCCTTTACATGGCTTGCATGGCCCCAAAACGCATTGACAATGAGAGGTTTTTTCTTCTTCTTTTTTTTGGTGCTAAAGGAGAAGGAAATGATCTACAGTGAGAGAGGCAATGATCAATGGCAAGGGAGTGAGAGATCGATGACATGGGAGGCAGTGATTGACATCAGGGGATGCAGTGAGCAACAACAGAGAAGGTAGTGATCGATAATAAGGGAGGTAGTAATCAACAACACAAGAGGTAGTGATCAATGGTAAGGAAGGCAATGATCAACGACATGGGAAACAGTGATCGATAGCCTGGAAGGTAGCGATCCACGACATTGGTGGACAATAGGTGATGTAAAAGGCGGTCGAGGATGCACATAGGGTAGAGGGTGATAGCAAAATGTGTGGTGTGGTACAGTGGCGTGTGATGGCTATGCACAGTGGTAGTGCATGTGGTAGTGCACAATGGCAACAAAGTAGCAGCGCAGTGGCAGAGTAGCACATGGTGGGCAGCAAACGATGGGTGGCATCGGCAAACAAAGGCAGTATCGACAAACAAAGACAGGTCACAATGCTATGTTGACAAGCCAAGGCTACAGCTAATGGGGCTTGTGTCAAGCTAGCAGGTCAAGCCCACTACTAAAGTACCAATGCCATGCCAATAAATCAAGGCCACCACCGACACGACCATGTCAACACAGCTACATGAGACAGTTGCAAGCCCTGAACTTTTTTTTATTATATATATATATATATATAATTGGGGGAGAGCCTAGGTTCGAACCCATGACCTCCCACTTTTTATTATTATTTTAATGCATCTTGGCTCGACAGTTGACGTGGTGGTTTGGTTGATGTCAAGGTGGAGGTTCGATATGGGCAAATGACGATTTCAGGTTAATTCTTAATCCTAAAATTTTGACATTTTTTTTGTTCAAATAATAAATTAATAATTATTATTTTACTGCACGTATAACAAGAAACTTTAAATGTCAATATCTCTAATACTGTAAATTCGATCAAGACAAAATTTGTACCATTGGAATCGTCTCGACGAGTACTATGTGTTAGACATAGTTTTAGGATTCAAAAATGAAATTGACTTTTTAAGAATTAAAAGGACCAAATTAGCCTATTTTGTTGAACTACTATATCTAGGCTAACATATGATAACTTGAAATTTTCTAGATTACGTGGATAGTGAATTTCAACAAAACAAGATCAATTTAGGTCATGGTTACTAACTTTCTTTGAAAGAAATTCCACAATGATCCTAACCAATTAATAATTATAGTATTAGGATGGGTAAGAATTATCTAGACCAGTGTATCATTGTCTTACCAACATCTCTTGTAATTGATAAATCTTGATGAGGTGTGATCATATCTTTGTCAGTTAATGATATCCATGAAAGAATTTTGTTGGTTGCTGGGATCTAGATGCTTAATTCATTGTTCATGAAACCAATGGAAATGTATCTTTAAACTTACATCGCAAACATATGGTACATATGGTAATGATCAATGGCTTTCCCTATGTTGTAGCTTCAAGGTTCATCATCAGATTCATGTTGTAGTCATCCCATTGTTCTTGAATGGTCCTTGGGTTGTGGTTTGCTCCAATACCAATTGTGACATCCTATCCTTGGATGTCATGGCAAATGTCAAATATACAATATATTAGACATTATGCATATGAAGAAGATATACCAAATGCAAAATATATGTGATATTCAACATTATGTATAAAGGAAATAATAAGAAAAATGTAGAAAGAGAGAAAAGAATACTTTATTGATATGGAATAGTGTATCTGGATTGTGCTTTGAGAGTGTTCCTTGGGATTTTCTTCTTTTGGCATCTATCCCTTAAAGGCAATCTAACACTACCACCATAGTTAGGCCTATAACTCAACCAGAAAGGATGGCCAATCCACTTCCTATCTCGCTTCACCCAACTTCCCGTGACTTGCCTGTACCGACTCCACCACTTCATACTAGCATGACCTTTAAGCCCATGTATAAATGCCTTAAGTCAAACCCTCAAAGCTACCTCAAGAGACATGTCTATTATTACAATACACCCTGTCGGATCTCAATTACAACTGCCTTTTCGAGTTTTGTTAAGATAACAATAACACTTGTTATCAAAAGGCATCATCTTCATTATGCAGTAGCATCATCTGGGAATCGGGATGTGACATCTCGTCCCCAGATGTCATAGCAAATATCAAATATACGTTATATTATACATTATACATAAGAAGAAAATATAATAAACATCAAATATATGTAACATTTGACATTATGTGTAATAAAAATAACAGGGAAAATGCAAAAAGAGAAAGAAAAAAATGCTTTATTGATGTGGAATAGTATATCTGGGTCACGCTTTGAGTGTTTATTGAGATTTTCTTCCTTTGACATCTATCCCTTAGAGGCAATCTAGCATTGCCACCACAGTTAGGCTTATAACCTAGCCAGAAGGGATGACCAATCCACTTCCTATGTCGCTTCACCCAGTTTTCTGTGACTTGACTGTACCAACTCCACCACTCCATGTTGGCATGACCTCTAAGCCCAAGTATAAATGCCTTAGGTCAAACCCCCAAAGGTTACCTCAAGAGACACATATGTTATTACAATCCACCCTTATGGGTCTCAATTACAATTGTCCTTTCGGGTTTTGTTAAGATAACAATAACACTTATTATGAAAAGGCACCATCTTCATTAGGCAGCAGCATCATTTGGGAATGGGGATGTGACATCCCATCCTCGAATATCATGGTAAACATCAAATATACGTTATATTATACATTATGCATAAGAAGAAAATATACCAAACATCAAATATATGTAACATTCAACATTATGTGTAATGAAAATAATAGGAAAAATGCAAAAAGAGAAAGAAAAAAAATGTTTTATTGAATAGTGTATCTGGATCATGCTTTGAGAGTGTTCATTAGGGTTTTCTTCCTTCAACGTCTATCCCTTAGAGGCAATCCAACACTGCCACCACAATTAGGCCTATCACCGATGAGAAGGGATGTTTGGTCCTCTTCCTATCCCACTTCACTTGGTACCCATGACTCATCTTTAGTGGCTCCGCAACTCCATGCTGGCATGACCTCTAAGCCCAAGTATAAATTCCTTATGTCAAACCCCTAAAAGTCACCTCAAGAGACATGTTTGTCATTACAATGCATGCTTTCAAGTCTCAATTACAACACACCCTTTTAGGTTTTGTTATGATAATGTTAACACTTGTTATAAAGAGGTACCATCTTCGTTATGTAGCAGCACCATTTGGGAATGGGAACATTACAATCTATCTTCCTTAGGTTTTGTTTGTCCTCAAACAAGTCCACATTTAGTTTTTTTTTTCCAACTCCAATGCTTCTGTTATGATCCTATGTTTCAATAATTTAATTTATTCTGTGAACTTGAAGTTGTTTCTTACTTATTCTTCAAACAAAATATATATGAGAAAATTATATGAAAAATTAAATATTATTTTATTAATACTTACCTCATTTTCTAAGATAATGACAAGAGATAAATTAAAAATCTACCAACCACCAATCACTAGGCCTAACCAAGGTCACACAAAGTGCAACTTTACCCAAGTGAAGGCAAGGCAAATCCTTTATTCCCAACTTACATTACCTTAGATATTTTACTTATCTAATTAAACTATAAATTAAATAATAAATACAATAATAAGATTATAAAAAAGTAAGGGTGAGATATTTTCTAATCTTGATCAACCTTATGAATTGATGAAAATAGTTGTAATTCTACCATAAGTGATATATGATCATATGGTCTTATTCGGGATGGAAGGGCTTGATCTTGATTCTTGATGGGACACAATATTGCATGGGCTGTGATATCGCGTACGCAATATCACGTCCACCGTGATATCGCATCCCCCGCAATATCACAGTGCGCCGCCAAATCTATAAATAAGAGGCAACTCTCCCTTGTTTCATAACTTAGAGTTAGATTGTAGCTAGACTCTGGCAGTTTTGTCCCTCCACAGTTAGAATATTTTCCAGTGTCTGCCCGTAGTGTGGTGAATGTAATTGTACGGCATCCTTTATTCGAGTGTGATGTACTTGGACATGCACATGATCGACAATAAAGATCGAGATTACTTCATCATTGCAGCATTCACTTTGTTTATTTATTTATTTATTTGTTATTTATTGCTTTCCTAATTAGTCTCTCTCACCCTTATCTCCTAATAACGCGGAATGAGTACGACTTGATTACGAGCATTTAAGTGTGACTACTTGGTAACCCAGTAGCGTACCTAGGATCTGCGCTTGGTAATCCCAATGGTAGTTGTGCACGAAGTTCAAGATGTGTACGGATAGTCAAGGAACGGATGCTCATCGCACTTAGGCTAGATTAGATTCTCTTACTCTCTCT
>MNCI01025588.1:1162622-1249492 GCA_015680685.1 Gnetum montanum
CTCTCTCCCCCTCTCTCTCTCTCTCTCTCTCTCTCTCTCTCTCTCTCTCTCTCTCTCTTAGATTAGTTAATATTACTTTCCACTGCCTTCAGGAGTAGCATTAGATTAGAAATCCATCATACACCTCACTCTGGACTAAACCATATGTGACAAATATAATACTAGTACAGGTGGGAAGACAACGAACTACGGCCTAAGGCCAACTGTCTAGGTGCCACAACTAGTCCGTCTATGGAGTTCAACTAGATCGCGCGTGAAAACACTCGTATTCATATGGTTGAGTGTAGGAGTACCTCGCCACTCATCAATTCTTCTCCACTTCTTCTTTAAAATTTAACCTTAGTAACTTGGTAACTTGGAATAATCGAACATCATATCAAATATAATCTAGGGCCTCAATGAAAAATGTTGTTGACCCATCCTCATTAATCATAGCAAATTAATTGGTAAATTGTGATTCTTGATGAGTACTATCTATCAACATCATTTGTTCTTGAATTCTGTGATCTAATGTATCTATTGAAGATTCGAAGCAGAATATGCACTGGCTAATGGAATTATATGTGAATTGATGGGAACATCTTCTTCAAATCAAGTTCGTCATCCAAGTATTCCTTTATACATCCATATTTTAAAAATTTATAAACACTACTCCCAACTTTCGCATTGAAGTCTCCACAAAGGACAATTGGCACTAGATCATAATATCTTAGGAATAACTTATTCTTCAAATTTTCCTCTATTTCCTTAATCAAGTATGCTCTTTAACACAATCTAACATCTAAGCATGTTGATTTGGCAATTAAATGTGCGTTGACTACACATACAGTTCTTCCTAATAGATGGATTTTTAGCATCAATGCCAAGGCTATCTGACATTTAGGAAATCTTGATAGTTCATTCTTTTTAATCACTTGAAGTTTTAGAATTTCAAAAATCATATTTTCTAAACTCTCTTCAAATCTTTATACCAATTCAAACTTGGCTTCTTTATAAAAGATTGCACAACCATCCATGTTGTGATTTTTGCAATAGGCTAATCCATATGGCTCAACAGAAGAACTTCCATAAGAACCATTTTGCTTGTAAATACCTCTGTATCCCATCTTCTCCAAGTTTAGTTAGAATTGGTATAGAAATTCCCAATACAAGACTTCTTGTAGGCATAAGATATCAACATCCAAATCTTGTAATTCTGCTAAGATGCATGAATATCAATAATCATGCCAATACAAGGCCCATGGTGGACATAGCGAATGTTGCCTCTCACTAGCTAGGGATCTTGCAAGCACATTACATGTTGCAACATTCATTCTCATTCTTGGATTCTCTTTTAGGCCATTACTCTTTATGGGTATCATACAGCTTGTCAAAATGAGATTATGACTCTCCATGCTATTTTGTCATATGATTTGATCACACACACACACAATTTTGTCATATGATTTGGTATAGGAAGCTAAAACTATCTTATCTACAAGGTTAAATTTATAAAGTTTGAACAATTAAATTGGTAGGCATAATTAGTTATCCTAAGTTGTGGTTTTTTAAGGCACACTTTATGATATCATTGAATCATCAAGTACCTAGATGATAAATCTAAACTCACCATTGAGTTTAGAAGGGTGAAAAATGTTGTAAATCACTACTCATATGTTAAAAAAAAAAAAAGACATCGTATGCTCAAGTTATGCTAAAATTAAACTTTTGAGGATTTTGAGACACTATGTTGGGTAAGGGGTGAAAACTAATTTTTAAGGTTCCATCGAACATATCTGACTTTACCATTGTGTTCAAAAGGTTGAAATTTGTAGAAAAAAACTTTTCTTTCACCAAAAAAGACTTCCAAAATCAAAAGTTATGATGTTTGATGTCTAGAACCTTTGGCGCAAAAAATGAAACTTCTCAAGAGGTCACCCATCCTAGTACCACCCCAAGACAAGCACGCTTAATTATGAAACTTTTATCTTACCAGTTACCGCAACATCAAATTTTTTTAAAACAAATTTTTCCTCTTTCTAATTTTAAACTAATGTTCTAACAAATGGAGTTTTTTTTGAATTCTCCATTGGTTGATGGAAAATTTTGGATTTTTCATCAATTGATAGAAAATTGTGAAGTTCTCATTGGTTAATGGAAAAAATTTTCCTAATCATCGGGGGCAGGGCAACTACTAAAGTAAGAATGTGGACAACACCATGAGGACGTTGGAGTAGCAAGAAGGGCACAACAGTGGCAGGGTGTGCCAAGAGAGTGTGGCAACAATGGGTGATGGAGGCACATTGAGAGAGCGCAGAGCACCCTTGGGTGCAATGGCAAACCTTTCCTTGAGCCTACGTAGCCGCTACCATGGCCTAGACATGGCCTGTGCAACCTAAACAAGGGCCTGCGTGACCTAAGTGGGGCTTGCGTGACCTAAGTGGGGCCTGCGTGACATAAGCTACCAACGCATTGCTAATACAACAGTTTAATTGTAGCAACATTGGAAGGGGCGAAAATTTTTAGTGTCGATGATGGCTAAGCTACATCGGAGGGGGATGACGATTTGTGGCATTGGCAGTGCTTGCAGTGCACCAAAGGGGATGCTGATCCACAATGCCAATGGTGGCTACGATTCACCAAAAAGAACAATGATCCATGACATCAACGATGTCCACAGTGCATTGGAGGAGGCACCAATCTACGACATCGATAGTGTCTACAATGCACTAAAGGAGGCAATGGTCCATGGCACCGGTGGTGGTCGTGGTGTGTCAAAGGGGGCAACGATCTGCGATGTCAACGGTGGCCATAGTGCACTAGAGGAGGTGATGATCCACGGTGTGTTGAAGGAGGCAACGATCCGTTGTGCTAACGATGGCCACAATGTGCTAGAGGGCGTGACGATCTATGGTGCCAATAATCGCCACAGTGCCTCTGAGGAGGTGACGAGTCGTGATGCTGACAATGGCCATGGTGCACCAGAGGGGACAACAATCTGTAGTGCCAACGGTGGTTGTAGTACATCAAAGAGGGCAATGATCCATAGCATTAATGGTGTTTGCATTGTACTGGAGGGGGCAACGATTCTCGATGCTAGCAGTGTCCATGGGCATTGTGGGCAAGTGAAAATTATAACATATTTTTTGGCTATGATAGCAACGACAACGACAAAGCAAGGCAAGAAATGCATCGAAAATCATGAAGTAGGTGAAGATCATGACAAATTTCACAAGTGAGGGTTTCAAAGATGCAAACGGGTGAGACGTAGAGTGACACAATGGCAGATTAGGTGGTGTTGTGTGGGAGCAGACAAAGCGTTGGTAGGTGCAACGAGAGGCGGACAACAAGCAATGGTCCTGGCAAGGCATAGCGCAGTGCAACAATGAGAACGGCAACGACGGTAAAGGTTTGTGCAAGTGTAGTGGAAGTAGGTGAGTGGCAACAAGCATTGATAGGTAGTAGGTAAAGGTGGCGACTATTGGCAGTGGCCCTAAAAAGGGGCTACATGGCCAACCCTGCAAACCTACATAGCCAACCCTGCAAACCTACATAGCCAACCCCGCAAACTTACATGGCCCTATGCAAGGTTGTCCAGCCCTTGCAAAGCCAACATGATTTGCAAAAAAAAAATTATTTTTATTATTATTATTTTAAATATTATACATATATATAATCATCATGAGGTTGGGATTTGAACTCACAACCTCCCATGTGTTCCTTTTTTATTCTACCTTACCTTGGCAGTTCACGTGGTAGTTCGGTTGATGACAAGGTGTGGGTTCAATTTGGATAAATAGTGATTCCAAGTTTGATTCCCATCCCTAAAATTTTGACCTTTTTTATTTAAATAATAATTTGATAATTTAATATTATTTTAATGCATGCATAATAAGAAACTTTAAAACAATGACATCTTTCAAACCATAACTCTGATCAAGACAAAATTTGTACTATTGGAATCATCTCGATAAGTACTATGCATTGGACTTAGGGTTCAAAAACGAAGTTGGAATTTGAGAAATTAAGAGGACCAAAATAGCTTATTTTGTTAAATTAACATTACTAGGCTAACATATAGGTAACTTGAGATCTTCTAGATTACTTGAATTTGATTGTAAATGATGTACCAACCCTCGAATAAGAATATAATATTTATACCTTATAATTTAGCAACTATTATGCTTATACCTTCTCATATCATGGTTATACCCTAATGAGGTACTGAGAAGAAGATTAAGACAACATCATTCACAAAGTATTGGCTTCCCTATGGGGATCAAACAATCTTTTGAATGGATTGACTCCCTTATCTTATCAATACCTAGGTCTTGGTATGGTAAATAATGCCAAGTTAAAAGGGTCAAATGGTTAGAATAATGAGTTTCAACAAAACAAGATCAATTTAGGTCATGGTTACTAATTTTTTTGGGAGAAATTTAACAATGACCTTAATCAATTAATATTTATAGTATTAAGATAGGTAAGAGTTACCTAGATTGGTGTATCCTTATCTTATCAACATCTCTTACAATTGATGAATCTTGATGAGGCGTAATCAAATCTTCATCAGTCAATGATATCCATGAAAGAATTTCGTTGGTTGGTGAGATCTATGTCTTTTGTAAATGTTTGATCCATTATTCATGAAGTCAATGCAACGGTATCTTTTGGCTTACATAAATCATCTTGGACATGTGGTGCAAAAGGTGGCGGTCCATGATTCTTCCTAGTTCATGGCTCCATGGTTTATCATCAAGTTGTAGTCATCCCATGGTTTTGAACAACCTTCAAGTCATGGTTTGCTCTAATACCAATTATGACATCCTGTCCCCGAATGTCATGGCAAACATCAAATATACATTATATTAGACATTATGCGTAAAATGATAATATACCAAACGTCATATATATGTGACATTCGACATTATGAATAATGAAAATAACAGGGAAATGCATAAAGAGAAAGAAAAGAATGCTTTATTGATGTGAAATAGTGTATTTGGATCATGCTCTAAGAGTGTTCCTTGGGGTTTCCTTCCTTCGGCATCTATTCTTTAGAGGCAATCCAATATTGCCACTACAATTAGGCTTATCACCGACTAGAAGTGATGGCTAGTCCTCTTCTTGTCTAGCTTCACCTAGCACCCATGACTCACCTTTACCAACTCTACCACTCCATGTTGCAATGACCTCTAAGCCTGGGTATAAATGTCTTAGGTCAAATCCCCAAAGATTATCTCAAGAGACACATTTGTTATTACAATGCACCCCTTCGGGTCTCAATTACAACAGGCCTTTTGAGGTCTTGTTATGATAACATTAATACTTGTTATGAAGAGGCACCATCTTCATTATGTAGCGGCAGCATTTGAGAATGGAGACGTTACAAGTGTTGCGGATGATACATGGTATTAAGCAAAATAACAATATTAGATTGTTAGAGCTTTGTACTAGTACTAGGGATGAAAGATCCTAAAGCCTTCTATTAATATTATTTGGGAATATCTACATAACAAAGTAGAATATCCATGATAGTATTAATTAAAATAATACAAGACCTAGCAAGATTCCATTACTACACTGGTAGTTAAATTATAATATCCATACTAATCCCATTGGCAAGGCTATTGTTTGATTTGTACATTTACTAGCTCTTGCACACTTCCAATATAATTTAATCACCAAGTTATTAGTTGAATGTTGCTAGGTCTTGTACTCTTCTAATTAATGTTCACATGGATACAAGTATAGTTATATGCAAATATTTCGCTTCATCAATCAATGATAGGTAACTCAAGAAGTCAGATCATTGTCTTATTAGGTAATAGGTTGCTAATTGAATTCATACTTTAGCCATCATTATATTCTTCTATAATTCTCCTAAAGTATTATGTTGGCTATATGTCTTAAGGTCAACTAATAGTTATTCTTTCAAGTTTTGACACCATCCTCTCCTCACCCCAAAATATTATGCTTCATTGTGGAGAAATTCTAGGTAATGATTAAAAACATTAAGATATTACTTCTCACTATCAGTATAAAGCCCTAACAAATCCAATGGTATCATTTTGCTTAATACCATCTATCTTCCATGCCACCATCTCTACTATGAAGTGGGTTTCCTATGATATGCCAATTGCCACAACACTTAAGTTTTAATGTGAATAGCATGTTTTACCATTCCTAAGCTATTAGATTAGTTAGAAAAAAGTCTGATGAATGCTTTACAAAACTTCCTCATAAATAATCAATAACAAGTAATTAAGTGATTTTATCAAGTTAACTATAGGTACATCCAATCATATAGCCATCATGATACACTACAAAAATTTTGATGTCTTAGCTATGACTTGAATTAACACCCTCTTACTTATAAGACCTTATCAAACAACTAAATGCAACCATCTACAAACAAATGTGACTAATGTGTGACAAAATATTGTATTCTTAAAAATGTTGATATGTCATTACAACTTTCTATTGCTACCTTAAATTCACTATTTTAGGCTCAAGCAAAGATGTTGAAAGTGATCTAAATGTTAAAATAAGGACCATCCTCCCTATAGAGAATTGATTTTCCTTTCTTGATCTTTAAAAATATTAGTTGTAAGATGGTAGTTCATATCCCTAGTTTTTCTTTACATGGTATCTTTGGTGTTTTCTACTCAATGTTAAGCATGTGATGTACTGTGAATTTTTTTCTTATTATTAATATCATTTTCCAAGTTTGACATCCCCTCAAAAAATTAAAAACAAAAAAAACAAAAAAACAAAAAAAATCTAATATTGGTTTAAACACCTCCACCTACTCTTGACCCATCAAAAAAATCTTGGTCATTTGGTTTTAGTTTTAACACCACCAACTCCCATTGATCCAATAAAAGTAGCTTGTAAAATGTTGTAAACAAATGCAACCATTGTAGTATGATCGTGGGCCTAGAAAATAAAAATAGTGAAAGAGATTTAAGAAAATAATAAAAATCAATAAGAAAATACCCTTATAATACAGAAATAAAAAATGTATAGAAAATCATAATGACAAAATAATAAAAATGGAAATAATGAAAATTAAAAAATAAATACAAGAAATTGAACTTGCAACTTAGTACTTTCCTAACATGTTTTTAACATAATCATTATTAACTTAAAAAAAATTTAGGATAACTTATTTAGTTTAATTCCAATGTTTAACATTTATTTTGAAAAATTAAATTTAAAAATTATCAAAGTACTTAAGCAAGGTTTACATTAATAAACAAGGCATGATCTATTTTGACTTTTCTATTGATTATTATCTTTTTATATAATCATGAGAACTTTAAAATTGTATAACTTGCTAACTTAGCACATTTTTAACATGTGATGAATCATCAATTGGCTGAGATATCATAGATGCTACATCACATATGTGTTGTAGCATCCCTGTCAATGCGTCTCAATTGGCTGCTACGTTGCATCTACTATATCGTAAATGCAACATTGCATCTGCTATAACTGTGTTGCATCGATGCATCCCCGTCAATGCATGGGTTGATGCGTTGACACATATGCATGGATGCATATGTGTGGATGCAATGTCTTTCCTTACTTATAAATATGTGAGCACCTACCGCATATGAAGCACCTTTAAGTCATTTTGTAGCTAGACTTTTGCAGTTTCATTTTATGATTTTAGCAAACAATCAAAGAGTGCTCACTGTGTGAATCTAATTCAGTTGTACAATGTCCTATTCGAGTAACATTGTACCTAGACACATTTCATGCACAACAATAAGATCAAGACTGATTCATATTCATTGAAGCACTTTGACTTAGATTATATTTCCTTTCCATGCAATTTACTATTCATGTACTTAGTTAATATTTATGTTTTCACACATTAATTAATTGGCAAAATGAGTGTGACTAGTTTCAACCATAAACATGTATTCACTTGGTAATCCCAATAGTGATATTGCTTGGTTTGCCCAGTAGCATAACATTTGGTAATCCTAGTAGCAAATACATGGGTTCAAGATGTGTACAGCAAGCTAGGAACGGGCAATTATCGCCTTAGGCTAGTTTAAAATCTATCTTCTTGTTGTTAATTAGATTAAATAATTAATTTCTCTATTAATTAGACAACAAACAACGATCAATGCTTAACAATCTAGATGCCACAACTAGTCTCATCCATGAAATTTAATCAAATCACGCGTCAACGCTTGTGATTCATATGGTTGGGTGTAAAGAGCTCTCTATATGGTTGGGTGATTCATATGCTTGGATGTAAAGAGCTCTCTATATTATCTTACACTATACCTCAATGTAAAATGTATAATTATGTCATCATAGGGTTTTTTCATGGGCCTCACATGCAAATGTTATCATTGGTTAATACTTATCTTCAAGAAACCACCTCTTTCCATGTGTGCCCACATGAAAATAAAATGTAATTTCATTTTTAGCTTTTAAATTTTTCAGAATATGTACATGTAGTAAACATACAACATAATGAAGTACCACCTCTTGCTTTCATGTGAAACCCATCCATATAAGAGGCCTAAACAAAAACATGTAATTTTTTTCTTTTTTATTTTAAGGGATATTCATGGGACCACATAAATGAATTTGATATTAGAGGAACAAAATAATTAACATTTAAGAAAAAAGAACACATAAGATTTCCATGCTAGTTCATGAACTCTTAGGTGGGTTGACAAACAAACAAAATTTTGGCAACAAAAACCACAATAGCAAGTTTATAAAAATGGTAAACATAGTGAAATCAACAAGTGCTATCTTTTTTATGTTTTGAGAGGGAAAATAAAGTGGTGCAATTTTGGCATTTTTTTGGTTTCTAGGTTTGGCAAAAATATACTGCAATCTCACTCTCCTTCCTTCTCCTTCTAACTACAATTCAAATAGCAAACATGTACTTTATATTTTGTTCATCTAATTTTTTTTATTCTAATTCTTATTATAATTTTGTTTTATTTTTTAAGTTGAAATTTGTTTAATTTCTCATTTTACCACAACTTTTATGACCTCTAGATTGATAGGATTTAGGATTATTAAAAATATTTCTATAAGATCTTAATGGAAGAACCTTTGCAAGAGTTTTGTGTAGGCTAAACACTAACATTTAACCTTATTATACTAGTATTCAAATAAAATATATGTCTCTCTTAATTGCAACATGGAATTCGTGGCTAGTTAGTTTTGTAGCTATAAAGTATGATTGGTAGAATAACAAATATGCCTTACTTAGGTGGATGATATCCCCAGCAGATATTATGTTATTTGTAAAGATTTCACACAATCTTCTAGAATGGATGTGAAGTTTCAGCTCAAGTGATTATTGGATGGGTGAGTTAATATAGTTTCAAGGGCTTTATGTAAAACAAGGTGTTCTAGTAGATTTTGCAAGTTGAATGATGTTGAGGGTGCGATCCCTAGGATGGTTTCATAAGCCCATTGCCATAATAAAGCAGGAAGAGCATAAAAATAATAAATAAATATGAAAAGCATCAATTAGCCATTCCCACAACTATGCCAATGTTGTGGACAAAGAAGATTGCTATTTACATAATTATAGGACTATATTAGACGAAGGAGTTCCTATACCTCGAAGGAGTGATCTTGAGGAATGCCTTTGTGATGCTAGTCCTTATGGGTGGCTAAGCCCCTTACATCATTTAATGAATAACTACATAAGTTTACATCACCCCTTACATCATTTAATGAATAAATACATAACTTTACATCATTCGAAGTATGCTTCGTTTTGGGAAATGTAGCAACCAATCTTACTACTAGGCTAACACCTTTTAGAATAACAATAGTATATCCCTTACAAAAAGACCATATTTGCTAATTAATTAATTTTTTTTAATTACATTCACAAAATTCTTTTTCCATAACTCAACATCACCCATTAGAATTAAACCTATGGTGTGGGTATTCTAGGCTAAGATTCTTACCACTAAGCTAACACCTCATTGTGTCAAAGCTCGATCTTCATTTTAATGGATATGATAAATGGAAATCAATATACTTAATTACATCCTTGTGAGACCACAAAGGGTCTATAGGAAAAAAAATATTTTATTGCAAGGCTTTGATATGATCATGATAGGTCTTAAACACCTCATCAAGAAAGTGACCCAAAATTGACACCTCCAGCTCAAATAAATATGGAAAAGTTGTTGCTTGAAAACTATATTTAAGTCTAAGAGCATTAAAGAAAGTACAATTGAGAAAAATATGCTCTTCATCTTCTACTACTGCATATATACAAAGTTTGTAGATGTGTTATCTTTGAAGATAAATCCATCTTCTCATTCATCCCACATGAGCACGTATGGTTGCCACCTTACTTTGTTTGGAAATAACAATAGAATAATAAGTAGGTATTTTTGCTAAAAATCCTCCTCAAATTTGTTACAAATAAAATTCCTTTTTGCCACATGTTTGTTTCCACGTGCTTCAACGGTATGTTTGGTCCTTGTTTTTAGATCCTTAGAGCTCAAATTTAAATCTTGATCTTCAATACACCATTTTAAAGCCATGTTTTCCCATCATTGAACTATCCTTTTAATAATATTGTAATGCTTGATTATTACAAAGAAGTTGATGTCATGTTAATTAATGTTGATTGTTCCAAGGTTAATTCAAGCTGCAACGGTTTCATGCTTTGGTGCAACAAAGAGATTTAATTGTTGGTTCCATTAGCAAGATCATAAGGACTTGTTTAGCCCATAATTATATCTCCCATTTCATTTCTTTCTCTGAACCAACATCTCACATGAATACCCAACTATTTTCTTCAATGCTTCCTACACCTTAATACTTAACTATTTTCTTCAATGCTTCCTACACCTTAATTAAGGTCTTCACCAATGACTATATATTCCTCTTCTCATACGCTTTGGACCATTTCATTTAGTAAATTCCTCCATTTATCACAATCGTCACAATCACATGTATCCATAAAAACATACATGCAACCATGAATGAGCACAAATGGATAAAGCAAAACGGAAACTCAAAATTAAAGGGATAAGGCTATAGTTATAACGTTGGCAACGAACTATGCAACTAATTCGGATAGGAACCATTTTGATATTAGCATTATACCATACAAAGAGAAAAAGTAAAAGAAACTATCAAACATTCTATTGAATGCAACACATGTTTCCCTTCCAAAAAACGGTGGCCAATTGATCATTTGATATAGTTATTACTATTTAAAAGCTTCAAAATAAAGAATGAGCGATGCCATTTTGCGCAACTCAGCAAATGAATAAGAATAATGATACCGCAGATATTTTTGAAAACTTTGCAGGATAGTTCTTGTCCGATGTTTCTCTGTAAGCATCAAGAAAGCTCTTCAGAATGCTTTGCTAAAATATACTCAACTGCATCTTTAACCGAGTCAACAACCTGCTCATTACAATGACAATGAAGAGTTAACTAATGGTAAGGGTCTTGGCTCATGTCACAGGTTCAATTTTACTGGGTAACAGAGTTATAATTTTTTTCTAAAAAATTCGATAAAAGAAATTCTAAAACTGGTCCAAGAGATTCAAAGGGTCTCAGTGGACATAAGTAAAAATCTCAGTTTCAGAATCCAAAACAAACTAACCATCTTTAATCATATTAAAATTTTAATGACTATAAATTTATACAACACTTCTTTTAAATCTAACAAATAATAACTTATCTCATTTTTCAAACATTTAGGGATAGATATATATATAATATTTCACTGAATTTTTCCATGAAAGGCAGTATCAGAGAGAAGATATAAAATCGTTCCATGTAATGGAAACACATAAAAGCTAAGGCATATCTAATTCAATGAAAGCTTTGGAAAGTCAGATCAGATCAGATATCAGATTCTAAATCTTAAATCTTAAACCCAAAATCCTAAAATCAAATGTTTAATCAACGTAAATTAAGAATAAAAATAATATGCATGTTGGCAGACTCCCACATCTGCAATTAATTACTGCAGACTTGGCAACCCCTAGAAAATATAAATATATTTCAAAATACTTGTTTTATTTGTTATGCAATATTATTTGCTTTCAACTCTTATTTAAAGATATTTGCATCTAATTAGATTTATTTTCCAAAGACAACAGCATCATCTTTGATGAGTATAAATTAAAAGAATGATTTCCTGGACGTGCACTGTTCATTACTTGTCCACATGCAAGAATCTTGTGACCTCTTTTTAAAGCATGCTTTCGTTCATAACTGACAAATTTGGGTTTCAAGAGGATAATGTGTATACCATATATTGTAGTCTTTTTAATATAGACATGAAAGGCAAAAGAGAGCTCATCCCATATTGTTGAAATAAGGATGGGATGAAGATGATATTCTATTTTTTCAACTATAATTGACAAGAACATTACGCATTATAAAAAAAAAACTAAAGACCTCCATTTAAAAACAATTTGAAATGTATACAGCATACCAAATCAGCAGGAAATTGATCATGGTTTCCTTGCCCTTTGAAACAACCAGTCCTTGACAATATAGAGACCCAAGGTTCACCTGACTGCAAAATGATATTCCTTTCATATAAGTTTAATGTTCATAGAGAACACATTCGGAAAAAACTGGTAAATCTGAAGTTGCTACAACTAAAAATTTTTGCAGAATACCTTATTTGCACCATGTATGTCAACTACTGGATTATCTCCTACCATGTAAAGAGTTTTCATTTTATGAGCTGCAATTCTTTCCTTGTTAATTGATTCGAATTGAGCACCTAATGATATCATAAATGCCAATTGCTGAAGTACAGCCTCAGCGTCTTTAAATACAATAGGATTTGGTTTACCAAATGACTTGTATTCAAGTGCAGTGTGGTGAACCCTGCATCATTTCATTTTAAAAAGTCAATTAAAAAATCAGACCTATTGTATTATTGTCTAATTACAACATTCAAAATGTGAACTTGAAAAAAAGAACACTTTTTCAATCTTGCCTGTTAAAAATAGACTCAAATGCAATTCGAAATGCACCCATTCCCAGTCGTTCAGTAGGAAACAACCCCTGTACTTTTTAATACAATATTTCATAAAAAAAAAAAAGTACTCACATTTAAGATTCCAATCACTATCATTTACTATAGATACTATAATACTCCAGACACAATCAATGTTATTTATTAATTGTAAATGAAGAAATGGTTTTGGAATAATTCCTAAGAGTTATTCCAACCGCTGCCTTTGGCCTTACGTAATTGAATTAACGAAGTTATTGAAGCCTGTGATTTTTATTTCAATCGTGTCTGATAAATCCACATGGTCTTTTAACTACATACAGTAATAAAACATTTTGGAATAATTAGCATAAAGAAGAGCGGTTGCATCATTACTAAACAAGAAAACTATCCCTTATAATTTAAGAAAATGTAAAGAAATTCTAACATTAATAAAAGTGCAAGTTATATTCATGCCAACAGTTTTTGAAAGTTCAAATCTCTTGCTTTCTTCTTAGGAATTAAACACAAAGACAGTTAAATCTTTTTAAGCAGGATCCTTTGGCACTACTAAATTGTTAACCAATAAATTGCAAGTTTGAACCATGATTAAGGCACTATTTTAACCTCATTGGGCATCTCATTGGTAGTTATTATAGATCAAATCCTAATAAGATCCCATAGCTTAATTAGCAAGCTTTGTTTTGAGTTCACATTCACTCACGATAGAAAAGTGGGAGATGCATCAACCTCCCTAAAAAAAGGTACAGCATGTTTTTCTGAATTGTCCTTTGACTGAACATCTATGACAAAAATATAATATTGAAACAAAAATTTTGTATGATCTATTTTTATTGCATCCAATGGAGATTAGCCACTTTGTTGAATCTATATTTATTTTATATGAGATGAATGTACTATTTGTCCAATAGATCTTTTGCATCTATAGACATAATAAAATCTCTAGTTTCACTTTTAGATATCCTGAAATGAAGAGCTACAACATGTGTTCCTATATAATGAAAATTTCAAGCACATAAATTTTGCCACCTTGAGTTAAGACCTCATGAATGTCATCCAATATCAGGAATGAGAATCAGTAATTAAAGTGAGCAACAAAATCAAGAGAGCATTTTGTGTCAAGGATCAATGTAGAACAATCTAGATATATCCAAGAATATTCTTTTAAATAAAAGTTGTAGCTATCCAAGGTAACATCTACATATGTGTAATCCTAAAAACAAGAGTAAAAAATGAGATACAAAGAGTTTATGTAGGACACAACCCTTTGCCATTTCATGCTAAACAAGAAAATAAAACAGAAGAACTAAAGTTTGTAAAGGTATAACTTTATATATGTTTTTATAAGTATGCCAAATACTTCTGTGAGCAGGCAACAAGGGGCGTACACAGGCGAAGACTCAAATAGTGAATAGCGAAAGAATCGTAACTCTGCTGCATAAGATATGGAGTAAATGGGGACTTGATATTAAATTTTTAAACTACATTAAGTGAATGTTTGGAGTTTATGCTTATGACTTATTGTATAACATTATGGCCAAAACCAGAAACAATAAAGGATATATGCTAAAAGATCACTATTTAGCAGAGATTGGATATTTTATCCTAACACTTATGCATCAGTATTATTACAAGAAAAGAATTTTATATGTAAAGAAAGTAAATAAACGAAAACAAACTCATGATATCAAGCAATAATTCAGAGATATATCAATGAAAAATGTTAGATGATTAGAGGAGAAGCATTATAGTACCCATCTACAAGAACAAAGGAGACATCCAAAACTGTGGGAACTATAGAAGTATCAACCTTATAAGCCATATACTGAAGTTATGGGAAAGGCTTATGGAACAATGCTTAAGGCAAGAACCAACTGATTCTGAGAATCAGGTTGGTTTAATGATTGGAAGATCAACTATGGAAGTTATCTTCTTGCCAGGACAGTTGAATAAGAAATTCAGATGTAAGAGAAGGAATCCACGTATGATTTTCATTGACTTGGAGAAAGCTTATGATAGGGTTCCTCAAGATATTATTTGGTGGACATCATAGATTAAAAACGCAGATCAGAATCACGCCCAGACATTTCTGGATCTTGATCCAAAAAAAAAAGTATTAAAAGAAATCGGAATTGTGATCCCAAGTGAATCACAATCCATAGAAAATTGCACATTTTCAAATCACAAGTTTGGAATTAGATCTACATGATTCCACAGTTCTGCACTCTGCTATCATGGCCTATCTGCATTTGCATCTTTTTGCAGTCAGTTTCATTTAACAAAACTAGCCAAATTGAGTGAAACAAGAACATCCATAGTAGCAATGGCACTGTGAATGGTGCATTTGTAGTTTTCACACCATTCTCAACTACATTGGTGGTAGTCCAATGTTGAAGACTGTTGGGATTTGGCACCAGTGATATTCTATAAATCCTTACCTAGAGGTTTGGATATTTGTAGGTACTGCAATATGAATGTGACCATGACTACCAACAACATTGAAGATTTTGGTTGGAAACCAACAGAAATATTCAGCATCACTACTGCTAGCCTACCATAGTTGTGGATGTAGTCTGTGTATATCCTACCTATGATTATGATCCTTAACAAATATCATGGTCCAAATGAAGTTGACCAATAATAGAAACAAATAGTATGAAAACAAGAAGCCTTACCTCCCTAGCTTGTGTGAACGTACCATATGTTTTTCTGAATGTTTTTGTTAACAGAAGTGTTCATTTATTGCAAAAATATTTTAAAATCCTTGTTGTAAATCATTTCTTACTTATATGATTCCGAGCAATCCGCAACGTAGAATATTTTTGCTTGAAAAGACAATCCCCGATCCAGACTGCATTTTTTATCTATGGTGAGGAATAAAGAGAAAGGATATTCTTCTTGAGTACATAAAGACTATTCAATACATAATGAACCAATAACTTGAGTTTCCACTATTTGCAGAAAGACTTCAAACTTTCCTAGGAAGGTTGGGTTATACTAAGGATTTGCTATGAGCCCTTATTTGTTTACCATTATTATGGATGGCCTAACCAAAGATATTCAAGATGATATCCTTTGGTATATGCTCTTTATCGATGATATTATTTTGGTGGATGACTCTAAGGGAGTCTTGGTTGTAAAAATGAAGATATGGAAAAACACTATACAGTCAAAAGGGTTCAAGATTACTAGAAGTAAATAGAAAACATGGAGTGCACTTTTAATGGAAAAGCAAGCAATGAAGAAATAAATATTAGAATCCAAAGCCAAGAAATATCTCAATGTAAGCAGTTTAACTACATGGGATCTAGAGTTCAAATGGAGAGTGAGATTAACATTGATGTGATAAATAGAATTGAAGGATAGAGGAAATGGTTGGAATTTAGTGATGTGCTTTGGAATGCAAGAAGCCTTGCTAGCTTGAAGGGAAGGGTAAGTTCTACAAACTACTATCAAACTTATGATCCTTTATGGTGCAAAATGCTTACCTATAAAAAAAACATTAGGCACAACATGTGCATGTGCTAGAGATGCATATGCTAGCATGGATGGGTGTAACTAGAAAAGATCAAATCAACAACTTTGTTGAGTATAGTGTGAATGAGTTCCTACCTCCTCTTCTCCATTTTCATGTTATTTCTTTATATTTGTGTTATTTCTTTTACGTTGGAGTCATGTCATGACGTACAAGGAGTCATTAGAATTTGTTAGAAGTCAAGTCATGGGTCCTAGATTATTAGAAGCTATGGTTTATCCATGTTATATTATGTTTAAAAGCATAGGAAGAGAGCATATCCAAAAGTGGATAGTGGGGATTAATGGTTGAGGTGTGCCCCCTCATTGTACTTGTGCTGAATTCTCTTTAATTTTTGCCCTCTCTTTTCCTTTCTCACATTCTCACAACCATAAATTCTCTTATGAGATGAATTCCCTCAATGGGTCATACCTTCACATTCTCACAAACACTTCTCCCGCATTGATTCTCGCATGGTTTCTCTCAAGCATCTCAAGTGTTTCTTACATGGATTCTCACAATTGAAGTTTCTTGCACTTTTTCTCATGTTTTTACATGCTTAATTTCATATTTACATTTCACAATTATGATAGTTGAAGGTTTATGCATGTTCGAAGAGTTTTATGATGTGAATGCAAAAAATAAAGAATTTCCTTGGTAGATTTGCTTGAATTGAGAGGTTAAACTCACAATCAAACTCTAATCTATGTTTTCATTCTCAATTTGTTTCAGAATTTAAAGGTTAGCAAGCCCTCTTTTAGGGTTTCTTGTTGGTCTCTTGAATTTGAACTCATTTCCATATCATTCTTATTTAATTGAGCCATTTGCAAGCATTGGAAGTTTAAAGCAAGAAGGATGCATGATTTCTTAGCTAGCTCTACATGGTAAAAGGCGTATCTACTCTCTTCTATGAAGATTCCTCATGTTCCTCATGTTTTCTCATGCATCTCTAGTGGTAGGGCATTTTTCCCTGCCTTCTTTTGTTAAGTAATGTAATTTTCTTTCAAAGTACCTCCAATCTGTTGTCTTCAGGCCTAGACCCATCTTTCCAGCCTGCTTTGCCCTTCTTTGGACTTGAATTCATGAATTTTGCATCCCAAAATTATTGCATATTGTAAATTGTTTTTGCAGAAAGACAATGACCTCACCACAACTCATGGTTCTACATATCATGGCCCCACCACAATTGATGATGAACATAGAGAAAAGACCATGACTTATGGTCTACACCTGGACCTATCCAAATTCAAGTACAATGAAGTACAAGGGCTAGAACAACCACCATGACCTATAGCTACACTCATGGTTCATACAGTTTTCATTTTTCACTATTTCTAGGCCACTACAATCGCCCCACCACTTAGGGTCTTCACAAGTTTCACCATGAGTGACCTCCTCAATTCATAGTGGACTCATGATCAAGAATTTTGCAGAATTTGAAATTTTGAATTTCAAAACCTAGTAGCAGAGACAAACCTTATTCCAACTACACAGCCTAACAAAGTCATCTTAGATGGTTTGCTTATGTATCAAGAAGACAGAATGCTCCTGTTAGAAAAGACCGCTTTATTAAGTTTATGGGGAACTAGCAAAGAGATGGGCCAAACCATACTTCATTTGCTTGCATAAAGAAAAACATCCAAGCTTAGGGTAGTAATGCTTATTTGGCTCTTAATAAAAGTGAATGACGTAAAAGAACTCATATAGTCAACCCCATATACTTGAGATAAAGCTAGGATGATGATGATGAAACCCCCTCTGCAACATTTTTCATCAATTGATTTACAATTAAATAGATTATACAAACAATGTCAATAGTCATTATAGTCATTAGTAGTTTAGGCTTCAATAATCAAGGACATTAAACAATAGCCATTAGATTTACCTGCATTTGTGGAGGAATGTGTTGGGCTTTTGATGAATTTTATGGTGCAGGTGACTTGTTGAATGGGGTGACCCAACTGAAACTGATGCAGAACAAAGTGGGAAAATCGATTGATAGTGGTGACCTAATTAAGAAAAATTGAAAATTTTCCTGATATTTGAAACTACAATGACTTCCCAATCCGAATAAGTTTTGGGCTTATCTTGGCTCATTGGAAAGCTCATTCTATAAATATAACCCTGTCAAATTTCAGATCAATTGTAATTTATTTGATGATTCAAATTTAGATTGCAAAAGGGGTCTTGGATAAAACTGTTCAGCTTCTAGAATAGAACTTGATAGTTTTTTAGATGAATATCTCTGTGATCAGGAAGAATTATAGAGCAAGAAAATACTTGATATGAATCTCTTTGAACAATCTACCTCTCTACCAAATTTGGACTCAAATTGATTTCATTTGATGATTGAAATTTGTTACACAAGAGTAACCTCAAATGTGATTGTTCAAGTTTCTAAAATGCAGTGAAGGTTGATGACACTTAAAAAATTTTGATGAAACGATTGAATCCAACTAATTGAAGATGAGATGTGATAAGCATCCTTATTTAATAAGGAATCTTCAAAGGATTGATGATTGAAATAAGTATGAGAAATGATGATGATGATGTTGAATCATGTTGATGAATATTAATGAATAATGATGAATGATGAATTTTGAATTAAATCTTCACTTGATAACTTTGTCATGCTTATAACATGATTTGCACATGAACATATAGGCATCTGATCAGGTCAAGCTTGGGTATGATGGATAGGGCTTCCCCAATGACTAAAGCAGCTTGGAAAATGAATGGACATGCGAGATGGGGGCCAAACTAAAGTTACATCTACCCATCAATCTTTTTAATAAAATATTTAAATAAAATAACTTTTTGACTTTTATGAAAGAGATAAATTTACAAGGCTTTGTTTCTTAAAACACATGCTTTTCCAAAGTAAATGATGTTCTATCTCTTCTCCTAAGCTTTAAATCACAACATTAACAATAAGTGTATGGTGAGAATGATGAAACCAAGTGCATGCTAAAACCAACAGAATGTTATTTAGCTTTAATTAATGGTTAAAACATTCTCCCAATTTCTCCTCTTGTTATTAGTAATGTTTCTCACTAGCCAACAATCATGTTAGTACATTTTGCTAGGCTTCTCTATCCACCATCCTAAACTCATATTTTCCTATTTAGTTAAGAGTTCCACCAAGTCGCATCTAAATCCTAAGAATTGAAACCTACAAACATATTTTATTAAATTTTATTATCCTGAAACATCCAAATATTAGATGTTTATGGTATATTTAAGTTCAATGTTATAACCTTTATTAGTATTGGGAAAACACTTTTCTTTCTTTGTCCGTCTATATTTTTTGGACTTCTGTCCATGATAGGATTATTGGTGTTGATTGATCAGTATAGTGTTCTCCCTAATAAGCAATCCATATTTAATGTATCCCTTTCAAATAATATATCTTATTAATGCATATTGTCATCCTCCATTTAAGCTTACATTATTTGTTTTTATTTTAGGATCCTATTAAACTTCATTTTTCTTAAAGTTTGATTTGTTGAAGAAGGGTAACATTCTATGTCATGCCATCATTAATTAAGTAAAATTGTTATTATTTTATGTTTTAATTAGGATCAAAGCTTTGTAAATATTTTATTTTCCCTAGTTCCTAAGGTTATAGAGTCAAAATAGGATTTTTAAAATTTTCTAGGTTAAATATGCTTGATGGGTGGATGTATAATTAATTTGGTCAAACACTCATTTATATTAAGCAATTCCTGAAAGAGCTTCCGCAATGGATGAGCGCTCTGGGGCAATAGCGGCAAACCAAGTTCCTCCAACATTATGGTCAATGGTGGTCTCCACTCAACTATGACCTTTCATGGACCTATGTTGGCTAGGACAGGCCCATACATGGCAGGCATTGGACCTTCTCAGGCCATGCAAGGACAAACTCATTGATCTAGTCATGCACAACATGGCAAAGGTTCTAGGAAAGACTCCAGATTGAGGGCTTTGAGCTCAGAGGATTTTGGATTGTGGGTACTTTCAGGTGGTTGTCTGCTAAGTGTGTGGTGGGTGTGCAAGCTCAAAGATAAGCTTGCAGCTCCTTGTTTCCCTCTATGGAAGAGCGTGCAGTTACAGAAGTTAGGAAGGAATTTCTCACCGAAGAATCTATGGAAGAGGCGAGTATTGCCATTCTGAAAAGGATTGTCTGAAAGCAACCACAGAGGCACCAACACATCCTTATTGGCATCTTCTCTAGTCATATTCCCTTGCTAGAACAGACCACGCAGTGGGATTATAGGCGATGACCCAAGTATGCATTCAAAAGCACCCCTCTTTAAAGGGAACGACACTTTGTTTTTATTTGATAATGAGCAAACCATGCACAAGGTTTTGTCCTAGGCGCCCTAGCCATTTCAAGATCAACTATTACTTTTGGAAAAATGGCCACCGAGCCACAACAACCGCCAAAATGCTAGGCATTACATTCACTCAATCTTGGTGTGAATCCGACTTTTGGTCTTTTCAGTGGAGCTTTCAAGCAATGAGATCTTTATGGCTATCGGCACCCCATTTGGGGAGCTCATCGTGATGGATAATCATATTGTTGCTAAGAGGAGATTAATTGATGTCAGAATTTGCGTCTACGTGTCGTTGGATGCTAATATCTGTTCAAAAATCACACTCATCATGCCTTATAGGAAGATAATGCAACCAGTTCACTTCGAAAATTCCCCAAACCGTTGTTCGCCTATGCCTAAAAAAGAAGCACAACACATGACAATGCTCAAACCAAAAGGGCATGGCCAGACATAGTCGACGCACAGCCAGAAAGGCGAATCGAAGCCACAAAAACATGACCAACCCTAAAAACTTGCATCCCCCTAAGCTCACCTTTGAGGAAAAGGAACCTGAAACCCAGACTGCGCAAGATCCCACAACAAACCACGTTGCTAACGATGGAAATCCAACTTTGATGGCAACTATCACCCCATCAGAGCCGCTAGCATCCAATACCATCATGATATCACAAGCTAACCCTGCCACCACTAACAAGGCTTCCATAATTCTGCTAGCTTGTACGGTGGAGCATCCTCTTCTACCGTAAACCCTCTACTCACAAGAAAGTCAACCAGTTGTTCTCCCTCCACCGAGGAGCCAGTCGTCATGGAAGTCGATACGCATGAAGATGGACACAATCATGGACGACCACCAAACAGTGATCCCACAAAGGAGCCATTTACGGAGAGATTCTAGGATGCCAGAAACTTACTTGTGGAGCAAAGGAGGTGCTAAGCAGCTAAGGAGATTGCGGGTGGCACGCAAGCCACCTTGCCGCGCTACAAGCAGAGCCTTATTCCAATCTAAAATTTAAGTGACCTTATAATTCTTACATTATGGAATGGTTGCTGTCCCATAGACTACAAAGAATCAAGGAGATGTTGAACATTGTGCATGCACAAGGGGTGGATATTCTGAGTTTGCAGAAAACGAAATGGAGCTTGTTGCCTCCCTCGCTGGATTTGTGTTGGAATGTTTTTATAACTCCATGTTCGTCTCAATCGTTGAGCCTGGCAACTGCTAGCAATCTTCAACAACAGTTACAAACTGTTTGACAGATTTCACCTACGTGTCACTCTGTTGAAAACAAATTTGCATTGTTTGTATTCGCATCCCCTCTCACTCACAAGGGCAGCCCAGATTTCAACAGGAGCTTGTGGCACATGTCCAGATCACAAAGCAAATTGTTATCATCAGTGATGCTAATGCGGTTGCCTCCCCCTCTAAACGAGAATCTAGCCATCTTTCAAGTGCTAAGAATAACCTTCTGCTCCACATTCATAAGGTTGCATTGGTGCTGCAGCTACCCCTTTGCGGTGATGTGTTTACTTGAAGGCGACTTTATGAGGGCTCCCAGGTGTGGGGTATAGATGTTAGATCTCTACGAGTTTACTGGTCTCTTTGGCCCCTATTCTCTGCGGTGGCCTGTGGAGTTTCTCCAACCACCGTTTGATCATCCTGAAGGCTAGTGTTGTGTCTCATTGCCGAACTAGGTTTTAGTTTGAGAATGCATGACTTCAAATTCCCAATATGTGTGCACGCATGCAGCAGGAATGGATGTGTGCTACCCGCCATCACAAGTCCTTCTATGAGTCCCTCCCAACTTCTCCATTTCTTTTTTATGCACAACTGTAGGCATCTTCAGTCTGCCCTCCCGTGCGATCCACCAGAGGTTCGTAGTTGGCTACAGTCCATCAACAGTCCTAATGTTCTCGATGCTGATTTTCATGCTCTTCAAGGCCAATTGAAGAACCTCCTGATCATTGAAAAGGACTACTAAAGACAACACTCCCACGTACAATGGCTTCAGCAAGGCAATCATAATACAAGGTTTTTTCAAGTAACAACTTCGCATAGAAATAGGAAGCTTGCGCATATTTCATTTTCTGAAAATTTAAATGAGGACCTTCGGATGACTAAAGCTTACTTTAAATGTTTGTTTCCTTCCATATACTGTGATCTCTTTTTTAATCCCTTATCAGCTTGCTTCACCCCCTGCTTTCGGTAAGTCTCCAATTCTTTCACTCACGTATGAGGAGCTCCATTCGGTGGTCAAATCAACAGATAATAACAAAGCCCCAGGTCCAAATGGTTGGACAAGTGAATTTTTCAACTTCATGTGGGATTCTGTTGATCTCACTATGCTCCAAACTTTTGCTCGGATCGTGGAATTTGGCACTTTCCCTAAAGTCTGAAACTCAACTCTCCTTGTCTTGCTACTCAAAAAAGAGATTGTGCATGGCATAGAACATTATAGGCCCATCAGCTTATTGATAGGGTATCCAGTTGCAAATTTGTATCTTTTTGTAAGCCTAGACACAAAGTTCTTTTTGTGCCCTACTCTATGCCCATTTCAGAGTGTGGTGGCACAACATTGGTAGTGCATACTTGGTGGTGCATACCTAGTGGCAACACCCTGGTGGCAAGTCACCACACCTAGTGCATCAAAACCCTAATGTTGTTGAGCTTCAAAACCAATATCTGGGAGGGTCAGCGAGAGCATGGTGAAGTGGGAGCAATGGCGGGAGTGGGAACGGGCACAACAACAGGAGCATGAGCAACGGTGTTTTGGGGGGGGGGGGGGGGGGGGGGGGGGAGGGGAACAACAAACAGGACCCCACAAGGACCTAGGGAGGCAAAGGATGAACACTGACCCAAGGAGAACGAAGATGCGAACATTCGTGACCCTAGACTTAAAATGCCCCAGTTGGAGAATGGAGGACCTGCTTTTGACGCATGCACTAGGGATGGGGCTGTAATGCAGATTAGGGTTAGGTAGCTGCCCAAGGAGGCCATGCAGAAACTAGAGCAAAGTCTACTCGGGAAATTTATCTCAAACTGTGTGAGACCGTGTATGGAACTCATACGCAAGTGGGCCAAAATGACTTGGGAGTTGGAGACTATTCGGGTCAGGAGCTTGGCGGATAACTGATTGCCATTTAGCTTTCCTACATTAGTCAATAGGGGCAGGATTCTGCTAGGGAGTCCATGGTTTTACAGTGCTTGTGGACTAGCCTTGGTTCCTTGGCGACCTGGGGTGCACCGGGATACGTGTTTGTTTGATCGCATGCCAATCTAGGTCCGATTGTTTGGTTTGCCACTAGAATACTGGGAACCCGATTTCTTGCAGTCTTTGGCAGGTCTCTTTGGAGAGTTTATCAAGTTTGACACGTTCACTGCATCCATGGACCGGATGGGGTACAGGCATTTTTGCGTGTGGAGGTTGATGTAGTCGACGAATCTAGTTGATGACATCGTTTTCAACACCGCCAGAGGGGAAGAAAGGATCATGGTAAAATTCAAAAAATCTGCCTAAGGGGTGCCTAGAGGGGACCTGTAAGGCCTGTGGGAATAGACACCCCTAGTCGAAGTGTTGCCAAGGGCTCACAAAGGCAGCCTAGGGATAGAGTCATGTTGGGCAAAGGGCTGGGTCTGGAAGCAAGGGGCTTCTGCGGTGGTAGGAAGGGGATCTCAACATCCACATCCCACAACTACAGGAGGAGGGGGAGGGGGGTTGAAACAGGTGAAACCAATGAAAGAACAATCAATAACTCAACTGCGTCAAGTGGAGGAAGAAGCAGAAGAAGAGCAACAGTAGCAAGGTAGTCCAATAGGACTATCAATGCTTGTTGGGTGGTGTGGTCATGCGGAGGTCCCTGGATCTCCCTGCACTCCACCAGTTCAAAAGGCAAGCAGAGCTGATGGGTGCAATGTTGGAGCTAACCCTACTAGGGGAATGGATCATCGTGGGATGGGGCTCCTCCAAACCAAAAATGAAAGACATTCAGCCTCGGCAAGCAAAGAGCCTAATTGGAGAGATAATGCCTCGACCAAAATGCAAGATTGGGCACCTAGATAAGGCAACAATGCGCAAAAAATCCACGTAGATGGATCTGGATTTGGGGGTGCAACATACGCTGCAAGAGGTATACCACCGACAAGACTCTACCTCTCCATGAAGATTCTCTCTTGGAATTGTTGGAGCCAAGGTACCCTGTACAAAAGAAATACCCTATGAATGATGGTGAACGAGGTTGGTTGCGAAGTGGTGTGTTTGCAAGAAACAAAAGTTCAAACGACTGAATGGCGACTACTAAATTGGAAGGGGGACTACCCACATTGTGCCCAACAGGGGTCGTACGGGGGGGCTTGCCATTATGGCCAAAGTCTGGTTAGCCTTGAGGATATGTCAGATTGGAGTCAAACCATCCATGTGCAGCAAGTGAATCTCTAGCTTACAAACTTCTAGGGGGCACAAAATTGGAAGCCACCAACTCAGGAACTCTGACAGGTGGCTGGACTTATCCCCAATTCAACTAGATGGATGGTGATGGGGGACTTTAACCAAAGACTTTGTTGCTGGGAAAAATTTGGCAATGATTGCACCGATCCTCCAAGGGCTAAGGCATGTATTGTTTTTCTGAGGCAGTATGAAATGATCGATCTGGAGATCTAGGGCTGTAAATTTACCTGGAGTAACCGTCAGAGGGGCCTGGATCATGTCTAGTCCCAGATTGATCGAATATGGGTAAGTGAGGGCCTCATGATGGAATTCCAGATCACGGCAAAGGGGCAAGAGGGGCAAGCCTCTGATCACCAATATATTCTGTGTCACATCAAGTCGGAGGGAGCCTAGGGGCCTCAACCATTTCATTTTGAGTGGGTCTGGTTAGATAAAGCCTGGCTCAAACCAATGGTGGCTACTATCTGGCAAAATTACAATGAGACGCAGGAGCCCCAACAGTTCCTAAGTGATGGATTGTGAGCCCTCAAATGCTGCATCAAGGCCAAAGCAACAGCTCACAAATATAGCTTTGGAGGGTGTAGGCAACATATGCAAGAGGAACTACGGGTGATCCAACAGCTACATGAAACGGGGGAGGCCTGGGATACCGAAGAACAAGAGCTTCTCAAGCAACTACAAGAGCTGGATCGGGAGGAGGAGAATTATTAGAGACAGAGGTCAAGGGTGACTTGGTTACAAGAAGGGGACAAGCACACACGTTTCTTCTTCACCACAGCCAAAGAGAATTAGGCTTAAAAGAACAAGCTCCAGGGCCTGCTTGAGAACATTGGTGGGGAAAGCCCACAAAGTAGCAAGCAAGGGCTGAATACCTTACAAGAGTATTGGGGGAACATTTGGCGGTGGCAAGCCACAGAACCTATTTCGCTACAAATCCCACAGGTCCTCACACAGGTAGACAACTTATAGTTGTTGCACCCTTTTTGCAGGAGGAACTATTGAGGGCCCTAAAATCCATGCAGGCTAACAAGGCTCCGAGACCTGATGGATGGTCGATTGAAATTCAGAGAACATGAAGATCTCCTCAGGCCAAATCTACTGGACACGTATAACAGTATGCTTAGATGGCAGCAAGTCATGCGAGAAATCAATTGTTCAAAGGTGGTGCTGTTACCTAAGGTCCCCAACCCATTTGCTCCAGGACATTTCTGACCCATCAGGGCTTGCAACACTCTTCTATGGGTCTTTTCAAAGATGCTTGTTGGGCACCTCGCACCACTTCTAAGAGAGTTGATTGGGAAGCATCAGGCTGGATTTATTAAGGGACACTTTCTACAAGACCAGGTGCACTATTGCAAGAGATTCTGCATTCGGTCTGAGTGGCTAGATTTCAAAGAATGTGAACCAAGCTTGACATCACAAAGGCCTATGACACGGTCAATTGGGCAACACTGAGGACGGTGATGATGGAGAAAGGGTTTGATGCCAAGTTTGTTAATTTATGTATTCAAATACAACATAGCGGGTGCTACTCTCTAGACATCGATGGAAGGCTTTGTGGGTTCGCGGGCACAGGGCGTGGTTTGAGGCAGGGAGATCCATTGTCACCACTCCTCTTCATCATTGTCATGGATCTATTCCAAGGCTACTACCATGCAGAAGGGGTCCAGGGGGTCCAGGTCGCATTGGTGCATAGTTTAGTGGCACATTACATGGATGACACAATGGTGTTCTTCAAGGCCGCAATGCCACAAGCTGCGGCATTGTTACGGGCAATGCACGAATGCAACACACAGTTGGCTTGGAGGTAAATAAGGGGAAATCTGCCAATTACTGTCTCAACACTGACAATGTGGTGCAGGTCAAGATTGTGCAGATGCTGGGTATTCTGCCAAGAAATGCCCAAGATACTTACCTTGGCATGCGTATTTTTGACTAAAACAAGCAGCAAACTTGGAAAGGATTGGTGGAGCGGGTGCAACACAAGACCGTGCTTTGGATTGGCCGTTTTTGTCCCGAAAGGGGAAGATGGTGTTTGCAAGGATGGTCTTGATGGCCATTGCTCAATTTGCGGCATCTATGGCCACTCCACTGGCTACAGTTATGCAGAAAATTGATAGGATTGTGAGGCAGTTTGTCTAGTCAGGCAGAAAAGGGGGCAAGAAAATGCACTTGGTGTCATGGTTAGTGATTGCGTGACCCAAACTGGCGGTGGGCATTGGGCTCTTACGATTCGAGGATGAGGTGGCCCTAGGCCTGAACCACTTGATAAACAAGTTCATGGCAACTACGGTTGAAGGGGCACCCTAGTGCAGATATTACAACAGAAATACCACAAATGGGAGCCCTCGTCGGCCAGCTCACCACTGTGGAAAAATCTTTGCCGATTTGTAGGCATGGTTGAACTAATGGGCTTACTGGGGCAGCACCCGAAGGAGCTAATAAAACTCCTTTATTCGTTGGAGGGCTGGGCAATGCTTTGGAAGGGCCGTCTCTCAAAGAAGGTCAAGGCCTTTGGGTGGCTCCTCATGCACAAAGTGCTACCAATGAGGGCCACATTGAGGGAGCAAGGATTACAAATTGATGACAGCTATCAAAAATGCCATGCAGCCCCCGAAACGCTTCATCATTTTATGAATGAGTGTCAATTTTCTCAGGCTATGTGGTAGGCTAATCATTCCCATGCTACAGGGATCCATGGGCATTTTGCAAAACTTGCCACGCTGTGGATCCTCTGGAAATGGTGGAATTCACTTGTCTTTCGAGGACAACAGCTCCCTGCAACGTCCATGGTAGTCCATGAGGTGCATCTTTTGTGGAACGAAACAACTGCAGCCATGGAGCAACAGCTACTGTTTAAGCTGTCGTGAACAATTTTTGCCAACATGCCCAAATTATGGATGTTGGTGGAACGGATGGGATGGCAAAAATGTTCAAATAGTTAGAAGGGGAACCGAATTTACCACACAACAATTTTATGATAATTAGGTGGGAGACACGACGTCGTACAAGGGAAGATAGATTGAAGTCACTGTACAGGCGCTCGCTAATGCACTGGGGGTGGCAACAAAAGGAGAAATTGTCACGCCTGTTGTGAGGGCGCAAATGGACGCCACGCAGTTCTTTCCTAGACCTATCCCTAGGACTACTAGTGGGCACATCTGGATGTCTAGGTTATAGGGCGTTTGGAGGGATGCGACACCATTGTTGGAGTAGTACTTTGTTCAATATGGGCTCCCTGATGAATCTACCCTAGTTCTTTTGGGAATCCCTACAAAGAAGAAAATAGGGGCAGCACCCCAGGGTGATTCTTGCCCTATGGAGCAGGGGTATGCCAATTGCCTGCCCCGCAACGACTATTGTCTATCAACGACGCAAGGGTTATGGGCTGACTACCTAGGCAACGTCGCTAGAAAGACAAGGCCCTTCGTCTGATGGCACAACTACTCCAAGCATGACAGTGGATGTGGAGCTAGCTCGAGCAGGGTGCACATGCTCCAACAATAGAACGTTGATGGAGGCATGCCCCAAGGCTACTGAGCAAGCATGGTTGGAGGAGGGCACAAGGTGGCAACTCCGATGGGAGGAACTGTGGCAGGAGGCCCATAGGGAGGCAAACGTTGAACGACTGCAGGACATTCGTTGGATGTAGGCCATGCTCACAAAGCACCACATGAGCCTAGCATGACTCTTCATGGAAAATCAAGACGTGCTTGGGCTAGGGATCGTTGCTCAGCAGACGACAACTACAACAACCGCATTGAAAACCTCAGTGGGGGCTAAGGTCGGGGGTTGGTTTGGTAGGCTAATACCACTGAGTGCAGTGGTTCGGGTCCAGACACATCCCATTAGGGGTGTGTGGCCTGTTCGGGCGCTCGGGGGAGGGGGTGGGGGAGGGGAGAAAATGAATGAATCTTCTAGTTTTCGTAGGGGCCCTATATTTGGCTTCTATGATCTTTTGAATTTCAATGTTGATTCTCGAGCTTTGGGTGATGGGTGGAGTTTGTGTTGTGACGGCACGTGGGTGCTCATGGCACAATCACATGGCGTAGGCTTTTCGGTGACAAGGGCCGATGGCCCATGGTGTACATTTGTACATTTATTTTTTTGGATTAATATAACCTCGAACATTGTTCCAAAAAAAAAAAAAAACCTAATGTTGCCACCATGGTGTCAACAAACTAGTTCCATTACATGGTCAAAAACTATAAATACTTAAAGGAAAAAACTCAAAATTATCTTTCATTCTCAATGTTATTTGATGTAAAGAGCTTCTTTTCATCCCTTGGGTAAGTGTGCAATTTATTTTGTTGTGTACTTTAAGTCATCATTTCAGTATGCAACAAGACTATTGGAGTGCCACCACGCATTTGCAGCCTAGAACCAATTGGTTAAAATGGAGTCAAGTGTTTGCACAATGAATAAAGTCCAGTTTTATTTTATTTCACCTTGAAGATGATATTCAATTAATTCATTATTTATTATATTTAAAAACTATAATTAAATTAATTCACTTAGATTAATTCGCATAGTTATGTAGAGCATTCAATGATTCCACCTTGGCCAATGAGGTCATACCTGTCTAGAATTGTGTTGGGCCATTGACAATGTGACTAAGGAGATTTTATCACTTTCATATGTTGGTGATACACATGTCCTATAAGGAATTGTAACATGATTTGCATGTATGTTAGATTTCCGCATTGTGCCTATCTTGCAAGGGATTGTAACATAAAGGTGTATTTTATTTCTTCACCATGTGTGAACATTGCACCTATCCCACAAAGGATTGCAACAGGTTTTAATTAGTGTTTTATTCTTTACATTTATAAAATACATAAAAATTATAAAATTATAAAATATCATTTCCCTACAATGGCAACACAGGTTCATTCACTTGTATTATATGTATTATAATATTTTTATTTATTAAACACAACAATACACAAAAGAAATAAAAGATGAAATCCCTTGGTGTATGTTATTTGCAAATGATATTATGTTGGTAGATATAACTTGAGAAGATATTGCTTTTAAAATGGAGAAGTGGAGACATGCCCTAAATCAAAAGGCTTAAGAATCAACAAAAGTAAAACAAAATACATAGAATGCAATTTTAATAATAGCATAAACAGTGATGGAATAGAAGTCACAATTCACAGCAAAAAAGTCCTTCACTGCAAACAGTTCCACTATGTAGGATCAATCCTCTAATTAGATGGTAAATTGATAAAGATATAAAAATAGAATTGAGGTAGGATGGTTAAAATGAAGACAAGTGATGAGCGGTAGGGTATCCCAACACTCCACCATACAAGTCACAAGCATTCACGTGCAACTCAATTGTAATCTATGGATGAACAATATAAGTATGCTAAGAGTTGATGGTAAGTTCGTGATCATTGTCTTTCCACCTTGAGTTAGTGAAGTTCAAGCATATGATTTAACTCTTAGTGAGACATATGATTAGTTGATGTTGTTGGGCTCATAAGACTCCTAGTGGTAAACACAATAAAAGTGAGATTAAATTCTAAGCTTAAGAAATAACATGAATGTAAATCTATTCTAGCCTAAAGCGATGGATATCCGGTCCTAGCTTGACAGTCACATCCTGGGCTCATGCAGTTGTTACTCACTACTAAGCGAATCAAGCAAAACCACTACTAAGTTACCAAACAATTACATTTAAACACTTGAAACCAGTCATACTCATTCCGCTTTACTAATAAGCATCTAAAGTAAAATACTTTAGAAATATAAAGTACTAAGCTAAAGTAAACATGAAAGTTAAGCTAAGTAAAGCAAAAGAACTAAGGAAATGCTGTAATAATGAAAAGCAATCTCAATCTTTATTGTCGAACATGAATCATGCCCAAGTATAATTTTCTCGAATAAAGATACCATACAACTACTTAACACCACACTACGAGCATTCACTCTCTATCGCTACCTACGGAAACAAACTACAAGAGTCTAGCTAAGGTAAAATGAAAATTTTTGTTGCTTGTGCGCCCAAGTGTTAGTATTTATAGGGCTGCATAGATCCCAAGACATTGCATCAATGATGATGTACGTAGAGCTACGATATCATAGCTACGATATCGTTGATATGATAGTGCACTCTAGAAAAAATAGATTTATCATACCCCCACAACTGACTGAAACTCATCCTCGAGTTAAAACAAAATGAGGATAGTCCCTTACAAAATTGGGAGGTAAACTCAAACTTGACATAAATAACTATATACATGACTCTGAATGCCGCATTGTGGTTTGACTAATGTTTTTACAAAATGGACACAATTGACAATAATAAGACAAGACAAAACAAAACAAAATGAAGTAGATTGATGTAGCTTCGATGTTCCTAGTGGTGGAGGCTCTTCTATCAACTTCTTCCCCTTATCGTCAAACTTATGGAATTTATATCTGTTTAAAAGTGCCTGAAGTTTTTCTTTCTCTATCTTGGGGTCATGTACCATCCATGTAGATTGTGCAATGTTTGATGGAGTCGGTACATTCCATGGGCATGACAGTTGGGGAAACATCTTATTTGTTTTGACATACCATGCCGCAAACTACCTTCGCTCCTCTTCAAATGCTCTGGCTACCTTTCTTAACTCTTAATAATCAAATATCCTGCATGCCAAATTCGCTACAACATCTTTCTATCCTTCATAGGTAACCTTGACAACTTCAAGTTCAAAGTTTTCCAAATGTAGTTTTTGTAATGCATCCTTCTGATTTGCAAACTCTTTTTCATACAATGCATAAACGACCGCTACCTACTGCTCAAGCTCATTACATGGCCACCCTGCCATCAACATGGTTAGGTTAGCATACTAAAGGTTGGCTAACCCCATGTACTCTGTTAAATCTTCAATCTGTAGGTCTTTGTTCTTTATTTCGACCTACTAAATGTGGGCAAGGCTATCCAAGATGGGCTGCAAATCTTGTGTTTGTGCAATGATAAAACTGATCTTGGTTTTTGCCATCTAGATCTCCTTCTCGTTGATCTATTTGTACATGCACACTTGGTCCCTAAAATGTTCTTTGAGCTTCTTGGGTTTTTTGGCCTCATTCTGCCACGTGCTTATTTGAATTGTTGATTTCTGTCAAATTGCACGAACTTCTTCCATTGATAAGGTGTGATTTTCTCTAGTCAATTTGTTCATGTCTTGGTTGACTTGGATGAATTGTTCTTGTAATTGATGAATACTTTCCTTGAGAACATGCTTTTGCTTTTCAATATCAATCAACCTTGTGTTGTCAGCAGCAAGTTTTTTGTTCTTCTCTTCTAAGGCAATGATAGTTTTGGCGTGTGTGTATGTTTGAGCTTCAGCTACTGATGCATTCCACATAGTCTTCTCTCTTTCCATTTTCACTTGTATGTTGTAGACAATTAACTACCTAACTTGATCAATCCTGAATTGTTTGGGCTGGTCTAGGGCTACAAATTGTGCAAGGTCCCTTCTCTCTACTCTCAGAGCCACTAATTCAGCCTTTAACCGTTGCACCTCATTCTCAGCATGCTCTACCCTAGTTTCTGCCATTACCAACTTTCTTTTTGTGGCTATCAGATCAAACTGTACTACAATGATATCACTAGGGAATTCAAGGAGATTCTACATGACTTGGCCCATCTGTAGCAATCTATCAAGGACATCTTCATGCTCTGCTAGTGTCATGGATGTTCCAGTTAGCATTTGAGCATCTCTACATCCAAAAATATTGGCCGACAGCACAACAAGAAAATTGAAAGATTTTTTGATATGATCAATTATGACCTATGTTGCTCTTGTTGCATCCTAGTGTTGCATGACCACAACCATGGTGCCTTCACCAATTTCTAACATCACTTGGAAGGATGTAGCGTTCCTTGATATCTGTTGTGCCCAATCATCCTCTTCTCTTGCCTACAAAGATACCTATCCATTAATAGGTCCTATGGAAACTATAGGCTTTACGAAGCCATCTCTTACTTTGTAAAGGGTGGAACCTTCCCTTGCTCCCCAATTGATAGTGTCTACAATTTGTTGCAAATGGCTCATGGAAGATTGATAGTCTTATGGCAGCAATGGAGCTTGATGTTCAAGCCTATCTCTAGTAGGTGTTGATCCACTGGGTCTTGCTTGTTGCTACTGTCCAGTAGCTGGAACATTATTGGCAAGTATAAAACTTGCCACTCCCTCAATGCCTGCTAGCTTCTCTAGCTTATCCTTCTTGGGTGGCATTGGCTTTGACATCTCTGTATAGGATGCATTCTGGGCTTTCCTTGGAACATCATTTGTGTAGCTCAGGATCCCCACTTGCTTGCACAGCTTCATGATTAGGCAAGGGAATGGTAATGTTGACTTTCCTGCCTTCTTCTCCTCGAACCTTCTTTGGATCTCTAGGAAGAGCAAATGGGCAATGTTGGCGTCAACTTGTCCCATCAAAATTGCACTCCCTCTGGCTACGTAGGTAGAGATCCTATTGAGTCTTTCTATTAGGAACAAGTGATAAGTTCCAATCTTGAAGCAAATTTTCTCTTCAACAATTAGCTCACTATAATCCTTGTCCTCCTAGTCATAGGCTCTTTGTAGCCACAACTTTTTTGCACCTTTGTCAAACCTTGTAGATATTTGCACGACATTGGCTCCGACATTTGGAATGTTTAGGGCCTTTGTGATTGCCTCAACAGAGTATGGCATAGAGACTCTTTCAATTTTCACAATTGCATCATCCTACTTGTTTCTCCAAAACTAATATACCTCTCCTAGGTACCACTCGGCATTTTTTAAGAGTGTGAGCCATAAAGAAGATGCTTGGAGTTGCATATTGACAACTTCAAGAGCAAACTCCATGAATGATCCAAAGTTTAATTCCACAATGACCATGGACATTATGGACTTCTCTTGAATTGGAGGCAGTCTACCGACAATGTGAGGTGTTGTCCTTGTTCAGGCATTGGTGGTGTTTAAACCTTAGCTTGTGCAGATTGTTCTATAGCAAGGGTCTGTTGATGGATGCTAAATGATTGAGCCTCCTGCTTTGCATATTTGGCTTGTGGAGTTTGTTCTCTTGCTTGGCCTCTTCCTTGGCCTCTTGGTCTTTTGCTACCAGACCTTGAGGGTCCCTCTACTGTAGGTCTCTTTGGAGCCATCTATAATCATTAAGGATTCAAGGTTACCATAGGATTTCAAATTGGTTCCTAATGGTTCGTGATCCTTTCTCGTATTCTTGGTTTGATCTAGTTTTTATCCTTTTCATCAATCATGGCTCTTATCATGATTACAAGGTTAGAGAAATTTCAAAAAGAAACCCTTAATGGTTATATCTTTAATTGTTATGGTCTCTCATAGTTATCCTTTTCTTGTTTATTGTATCCTTGAATGGTTGGTTATGAGAATCGGTTAAGTCCATTGGCTTTTATTTGATTAATTAATTAAAATATTCTTATACTTACCTTTTATATTATCTTCTAAGCATTAGGAAATTTTGGCTCAAATTTTCAATTTTGTTGAAAAAATGAAGACAAATACATTAATTGTTGTATTTCTTTTTATGTTGCATTTGATGTGGGGATGTGTTTTATCCCACATGTATTAGAATTGGGGTTTGGTCCTCATGTTTCCTCATAAATAAGAGGCTTAGTGTTTCATCCCACATGTATTAGAATTGGGGTTTGGCTCTCATGTTTCTTCATAAATAGAAGGCTTGGGGTAGCCTTTAGTGTGTGCTTTGAAGTGAAAGCATTGTATCAAGGTTTTACCTTGGAGACGTGAGTCTTGTTGGTGTTGATCTGAGATCTATTGGAATAACAGATTGGGTGTTTGGAAAAATTACAAGGACGGCTTGTGTCCTGAAAATTTGAGAAGAATAGAAGGCAAATCAGCATTGTTGTGGAAGTAGGGTAAAAAGGGCCCGAACCACATAACTCTCTGTGTTCTTGTGCTATTTTTACTGTTTTCATTCTGCCTTCATTTTGTTATCACAGAAAATGTTTACTAGAGTTTAGAACGTTTTGAGAGTGATTTATAGTGTTTCTTAACCTGCTACAACGCAACATTTTGCCTCTAATGATTCATTCAGATCTGTAGGGTCCTAATAATTTCTCTAGAGCATTTGTAGTGTGTTTTCAAATCTAATTGTTTTCAAATTTGATTATAACAACTGGTATCAAAGCTAGATTTAAAGAGATGGAGAGGTTGCAAACAATGGAAAAATTGGTAGGAAGGAACTGGACCGTTTGGAGCATTTTGATGAAGGTTGTTTTAGCACAAAAGGAGTGCCAAGAGGCCCTAGAACCCTCTCAACCAGCAGGACTGTCAAATGCTGATTGGAGGAAAATTAAGACTAGGGCAATATCTTTCATTCATCCAACCCTAAGCAATGGGATTTTGGCCTAAATCAAACCTGATATGGATCTGCATGATCTGTGGCAAACGCTGAAGAATAGGTTTGACAAAGTATCAAGTTTAAATACCTTTCACATTTATCACAAAGTTTTTGGATGCAAGAAGAGATCTGATGTGTCTTTTCAAGATCATTTGGATGAGATGATGGAAAATCTAAATAAGTTGTAGGAATATAAAATTGTTATTCCAGATTTAGTTAAATCCTATGCTTTGTTAGACTCCTTACCTGATTCTTGGTCTGCAATTGTGACATCTATTACTACTTCTATAAGTGTTTTATTTATGACATTTGAACAGGTTGTGTTTACCTTTCAGGATTCAGAAGGAAGAGGAGATGAATCTTCTAGATCTGGAAACGTTCATGTAGCAGAGGAAAGAGGTAGAAGTAGGAGACGTTTCCCAAGTAGGGGGAGAAGCATGGACAGAGGAGTATCACATGGCAGAACTCAAACTCAAGAGTGATGGTATTGCAAGAAGAAAGATCATTTGAAGAAGGATTGTTTTGCATGAAAAGCACAGAAAAATAAAGGAAATGAGAAGAAGTCAGAAGAAGGAACATCAGAGGTACATGTAGCTGATGAAAACGTTAGTTTTCTGATTCAAGAACAATGTACAATGGTGTCAAATGGATGTAGCAATGACATCTGGTTGACTCAGGTGCCTCCTTTCATATTTGTCCAGATAAGTCTTGTTTTGCATCTTATCATAAAGTTGAATCTAGTTTTGTATATGCTGCTAATGGAAAAGTTTTAAAAGTTCTTGGAATTGGAAGTATAAGTTTGCAACAAGCAGGGATGCCAAAGGTGACAATAGATAACGTTAGACATGTTCCTGAAGTTACAAAGAAGTTGATTTCAGTTCCACAACTAGATGATTTAGGTCTGAATTTTAGTAGTGGAGGTGGACATTGGAGAATTTCCAAGGGAATCATGACCATATTGAAAGGAAAGAATAAGGGCAACTTATATACATTGATGGCAAATTCATGCAACTCTATTGCAACAGTTTCTGATACAGAAAATTCTGAAGTGTGGCATAGACGTCTTGGACACATTGGCTGATCAAGCTTAAAGGTACTTCAAAATCAAACTCTCATTCCTGTATTTTCTTATGCTCAAACTAATTGCAAAGACTATTTAATTGGAAAATCTAAGAGAGTAAACTTTCGTAGGGATTTGGACAGCAGAAAGAAAAATAAGTTAGAATTGGTTTATTCTGATGTTTGTGGTCCTATGACTCCAAAGGTACTTCAAAATCAAACTCTCATTCCTGTATTTTCTTATGCTCAAACTAATTGCAAAGACTATTTAATTGGAAAATCTAAGAGAGTAAACTTTCGTAGGGATTTGGACAGCAGAAAGAAAAATAAGTTAGAATTGGTTTATTCTGACGTTTGTGGTCCTATGACTCCCATTTCTCTTGGTGGATCTATTTATTTTGTGACTTTCATAGATGATTATACAAGGAAGGTTTGGGTTTATATGCTGAAATCAAAAGATGAAGTGTTTTTAGTTTTCAAAACATTTGTTGCAAGAGTAGAAAATGAAACAGGTCTGAAAATAAAATGTTTGCAAACTGATAATGGTTGGGAGTACACTTCTAAAGTATTTGCTGATTTTTGCAACATCAAAGGAATTAGGCACATTCGTACCCCTCCTAGTACACCACGGGAAAATGGAGTTGCTGAAAGATGCAACAGAACATTGTTAGATCGTGCTAGAACAATGGTTTCAGGTGCAGGCCTACCTAAGACATTTTGGGGAGAGGCAGTTATGACTGTTGCATATTTGGTGAACAGGCATCCACATTCTTCAATTGATAATGTTGTTCCAGAAGTTGTTTGGAAAGGTAAAAACGTTTCATACAGTCATTTAAGAGTTTTTTGGATCTGAGGCCTTTATGCATATTCCAAAGGAAAACAGAACTAAGTTGGAGGACAGGGCTAAAAGTTGCATATTTGTTGGATATGGAAAAGATGAGTTAGGATTCAGACTTTGGGATCTTGAATTGAAACGTGTAGTGAGATCAAGGGACATTAAATTCAGAGAAAATGTGATGTTCAATGAGCTCCAAAAGAAAGACAATGACAGAAATGGCTCAGAAAGCATAAGGACTCCTTTTAGCGTGACTAAAGAAATTGAAAATGATGAAATTCATGGATTTTCTAAATCTGGAAACTTTGGACAACATGCTGAAAGTACATGGCAGCAAGCTGAGAACCTAGGACAACAAGGAGAAAATGCAGGACAGTAAGAAAATGAGGTAGAAGATGATGAACAACAAGCTACAAATGTGTCTCATTGGGTTAGAAGGTCAACCAAAACTACTAGACCTCCTGATAGGTACTCTCCCTCATTGAATTATGTACTTTACAGCGATAGTGGTGAACCAAAAATAGTGAAGGAAGCCATGACATGTGTTGATGCCACAAAGTGGAAGGCAGCTATGAATGATGAATGGGAATCACTCCAACAGAACAAAACCTGGGAGCTAGTTCAGTTGCCAAAAGGGAGAAAACCCTTGGAGTGCAGGTGGCTATACAGAATTAAATCAGAGGCAAATGGGGAAAAATGTTTCAAGGCTAGGTTGGTGGTGAAAGGCTATGCACAGAAACCAAGGATTGACTTTCAAGAAATTTTTTCTCCAGTAGTAAAACACTCTTCCATATGTTTAGTGCTATCATTGGTGGCCTGCATGGACTTAGAGTTGGAACAACTTGATATAAAAACAGCATTCCTCCATGGAGATTTGGAGGAGGAAATTTACATGAAACAACCAGAAGGGTATGAAGAACAACAAGGTTTAGGTCTGGTTTGTAAACTGAAAAAGAGTTTATATGGTTTGAAACAAGCCCCTAGGCAGTGGTATAAAAGGTTTGATACTTTCATGAAGAAGCTATCTTATCAGAAAAACAACCTAGACCACTGTGTGTATTTTTCTGGAGATGTTTCAGGTAAATTTACAGTGTTGTTGTTGTATGTTGATGATATGCTAATTGCTGGAAATGATATAGCAGAGATAAAACATTTAAAATTGGAAATGGGCAAAGAATTTGCTATGAAAGATTTGGGACAGGCAAAGAAAATTCTTGGTATGAATATTTACAAGGACAGAAAAAGGAAGAAGCTGTGGTTGAGTCAGAAAGATTACATTGGAAAGGTTCTAAAGCGTTTCAACATGGAGGATGCAAAACCTATAAGTACACCTTTTTCAGCCCAATTTAATTTATCAAAGAAGGACTGTCCAAAGTCAAAAGAGGATTTTGAAAAGGTTAAAAATATCCCATATACTTCTGCTATTGGGTCATTGATGTATGCCATGGTTTGTACACGTCCTGATATTGCTTATGCCATTGGAGTAGTTAGTAGATTTATGACCAACTATGGGTGGAATCACTGGTTAGCTGTCAAATGGATTTTAAAATATTTAAAAGGCACAAAAGCACATTGCTTATGCTTTGGAGATGGTAATCTGCACATTGAAGGTTTTGTAGATGCAAACTTTGATGCTGATCATGATACAAGACGATCTTCTACAGGGTACACATTTATTTTTGGTGGTGCAGTAGTGAGTTGGTTGTCACGTCTACAACCACTAGTAACTTTATCTACAACTGAATCAGAGTACGTAGCCCTCACAAAAGCATGCAAGGAGATGTTATGGATGAAGACATTTTTGCAGTCTCTTGGATTAAAACAACAAAGGTACGTTGTGTTTTGTGATAGTTTGAGTGCAATCCATCTTGCAAAGAATTCTGCCTTTCATGCCAGGACAAAACATATAGATGTCTGATTCCACTTCATAAGAGAAATCATAGAGGATGGCTTGGTGTATGTTCAAAAGGTCCATACAAAGCTCAACGTTGTTGATGCTTTAACAAAACCAGTGATAGCTGAAAAACACATTTTCTATAGGAAGAAGCTTGGGATAACTGAAGCTTAATCAGAAGTGCACATCTCTTAAAGGTTGGTTGGATTTGTCTTCAAGCGGGAGTTTGTTGAAAAAATGAAGACAAATACATTAATTGTTGTATTTCCTTTTATGTTGCATTTGATGTGGGAATGTCTTTTATCCCACATGTATTAGGATTGAGGTTTGGTCCTCATGTTTCTTCATAAATAGAAGGCTTCAGGTAGCCTTTAGTGTGTGCTTTGAAGTGAAAGCATTGTATCAAGGTTTTACTTTGAAGACATGAGTCTTGTTGGTGTTGATCTGAGATCTGTTGGAATAACAGATTGGGTGTTTGGAAAAGTTACAAGGACGGCTTGTGTCCTAAAGATTTGAGAAAAATAGAAGGCATATCAGCATTGTTGTGGAAGTAGGGTAAAAAGGGCCCAAACCACATAACTCTCTGTGTTCGTGTGCTATTTTTACTGTTTTCATTCTGCTTTCATTTTGTTCTCACAGAAAATGTTTGCTAGATTTTAGAACGTTTTGAGAGTGATTTATAGTGTTTCTTGACCTGCTACAGCGCAATATTTTGTCTCTAATGATTTATTCAAATCTGTAGGGTTCCAATAATTTCTCTAGAGCATTTGTAGTGTGTTTTCAGATCTGATTATAACAAATTTTCCCCACGGTGGGCAGCCCCCCGACTAAGTTGAGCACTCTGGGATCAACAAGGTTCAAGAATTTCACAAATCAGAGTTGCAGTGAGGAAGTTATGGCTTTGGGAAGTTTAAAGCATCAAAGCTCATAAAAACTGCAAAAACTCCCCTTACTATGAAATGGTATAATGAAAATTTTTCTAGCTGCCACACGTATATATAGATTTTTATGAGTGCACCATCATAGAAGCAGCATTGTGGCTACGACAACATAGGGCATACAACGTCGTAGTTACGACATCATTGTTGAAAAATTTTGAATTTTTGAAAATTTTGGATGAAAAAATTAAGTCAATTGAACAGTTTGGAAGATACAGAAGTTGTCTAAAGGGTCTTGAATCATAGATGATGCTTGGATTACCAAAATTAGGTATATATGAGATGCATTGAGAACTATCAAAGGTATGGTTAGATATAAAAACTTAGGGAAGTAAAAATTAGCAATTAAAATGTCCTAATGGCACAAGCTGTGGAATTGGTCATCAAGTATGAGGTACAAGATTTATACAAGTGGGTCCTCCCCAAAGCAAGCTTCAACCCTTAGTGGCCTTGTATAACCACACCTACAAGTACACTCAAGGAGTTGAATGTAGAACATACCTGTCTTGCAAAACACACATGTTAGTATCGCCAAAATAGGAAAATAACACTATATTATAAAAAACCATAGAATTATGATTAAATATACTAGTGAGGTGGAATGGATTTAGAAAGGATTGTAGAAATTGGGACATGAGGTGTCTTACCATAGGCATAATGAATTCTCGTGTGAAAGATATGGTTAAAGTGATCATTAGCCTTTTTGTCCAAGATCCAAATTAAGTCCATACCACTTACTAGTGACATTGTAGTGTATTACCCCAAAACTAACAACCATAAGACTACCAATGTTGCAAAAAGCATTATCACTTGGCAATATATCTCAAGGAAGGAGTTTATTAACTACACACTTATTTTGAGATTCCTGAGAAGTCACCTACCTTCAAGCATGGGTAACATGTCTTTCTAGTGGGACCCCCAAAAATTTTATTCTATACATTTATTATATTTTTACTGTGTAGACCTTACCAAAGAACTACATTCAAGCATGGGTAACATCTTTCCAATGACATGGTAAGGAAACACTTATTATACTCATACTTCAATTTTTCGTTAGAACTTAGGATGATAATACTGTCTTAACAATAGGATAAGACTCATAGTAGTAGTCCCAAAGAATCCACAAATCCCCTTGATGTCACACCCTTTTGATTCCCACTTGGTTCTTCACTTTTCTATCTAGGCATAATGATCACAAGTTTATTTTAGTTTTATTGTGAGATAAATATGATTATAGCCATGGTAAGAACCTCTTATTATTGCAAATGGGTGGATGGATGATTGATGTGGTCTCACTGTATATAAAATCAGTCCTTCATGATTTGGTAATATAGGATAATCTTCACCTTATTGGAACTACATATTGCTTTATTCCTTTGCACTTTATTTAAAAATTCACAAAAATATGTATAGCACAAATGATGAAAAATAATAAGAAATGGAAAAATAGAGAAAGAATTTGAAAGATATCAAAGAATAGCAAATAATTAAGAAATGAAAAAGTATAAAAGAATGAAAAGATATCAAAGAATGTGAAAAAATAATAAGAAAAGAAAAAGATTCAGTGCAGTGCCTAAGTGTTACATGGGACACCCCCACAACTATTATTGGAACCAGTTAACCAGAAGATAGAATGGGTTGAGGGTGGTTTAGCGAGCTAGGTAGATTCCACAAAAGAGTTGGGATGTTCATAGTACAATTTGACCTATTGAATATTAACTAGAATAAGTTTATACATGCTAGTTGGGTGGTAAATCTACATGGCACCTAAGGAATATGTTGCTTGAACGATGTTAGGTCCTTCCCATAAGGTTTGGAACTTAGCCTTCTGTGATACATAACTAGGATTATAATATAGGACTTTATCGCCTGGTTGAATTGATACTTCTTGTATGCATGCATCATGCCTATGTTTAAAGCATTTCTTATGTATTTCATTGCTCATTAGGGCTACAAGTCTATTTTCCTCCAAAAGGTTGTGATTCATGAGATGCTCTTTCTAGACTAAGCTTAAGTCTAGGTCAAGTTTGCTAGCATTAGCTATAGTTTGTAGCTTTGCTTGGATTGGTAGCGTAGGCAGTTTTTCATAGACTAGCTCATAGGACAAATATCCTATAGGAAATTTCCATGTGATCCTATATGCCCATATAGCATCGTTCAATTTCATGCTCCAATTCTTTCTAAATTGACTATCTATTCTAATTAATATTCTTGTTATTTCCCGGTTAGTCACTTCTGCTTGACCATTTTCTTGGGAGTGGTATGGTGTAGTCAACTTATGGTTCACCCCAAGTTGTTGGATGACCTTTTGAATGTAGCACTTGTAAAGTGTGTTCTGTTGTTAGATATGAGAATACATGGTACTCCAAACCTATTTGCCACATGTTGTTGAAAGAATTTAGCTGTTGTTTTTGTTGTACAATCCTTGATTACATCTGCTTCCACCCATTTAGTACAATAATCAATCGTCACTACAATATATGCCTTCCCATTTAACATTGGCACAATGGACCCCATGAAATCAATTCCCCATATTTTAAATAGTTCCAATGGCTGAATTTGTTGCTGCAGCCCTTCATCCTTGGCTGTTATTCCTTCGTCACATTGACATCTTTCACAAAACCAACTGAAGTTGTGTGTGTCCTGAAATATGGTAGGCTAGAAGTAGCTTGCCAACATCAGCTTTAGTGCTATCCTACGTTGTGCATAGTCACCACCACATGGTCCTTCATGTGCATCCTATAGAATTCTTTGTTGGCTCTCTTCTAGAACACACCATCTTACTAATCCATCAACATAGATTTTGTAAAGGTTTTCATTTGTTTCCATATATTGCTTCACTTTATGGAGGAACTGCTCTGTTTCGTTCTATTCCACTCAACAGGGAGTTCTTGCGTGAGAAGATAAGTCATATAGTCAGTGACCCATGACTTCTTTGTTCAGTTAACAACCATTGTTGTCTTTGTGAACAAATTTTCATTGAGAAACTAGTCTAATAATGGCTCTTCTTGCTCCTGTGGTTCCCATCTGAGCCTTGACAAGTGATCTGCTATGACATTCTTTGTCCCTTTCTTGGCAATCATGGTGATGTCAAATTCTTGTAGTATTACAAGCCATCTTATCACCCTCAGACTTACCGCTTGTTTATTTATTAGAAATCTTACTGCAATATGGTCTGTGTGGACATAAATAGGGTAACCAAGCACATAATGTTTGAATTTCTCTAGCGCATACACCATAGCCATAAGCTCCTTTTTCGTAGTGGTGTAATTAAGTTGTGCTCTAATGATCTTATCACCCTCAAACTTACCGCTTGTTTATTTATTAGAAATCTTACTGCAATATGGTCTGTGTGGACATAAATAGGGTAACCAAGCACATAATGTTTGAATTTCTCTAGCGCATACACCATAGCCATAAGCTCCTTTTTCGTAGTGGTGTAATTAAGTTGTGCTCTAATGATGCTTCGGCTAGCACAATGTATGTAGTACAACCTCTTTTGATCATCCAACTATGTTAGCACTACACCCAATGCATAATTGAAAGCATTTGGCATTATGTGGAAGGGGTTGGACCAATCCAGAGCTCGAAGGATTGGTGTTTTTATTAGCTTCTATTTTAGTGTCTCAAATGTCTTTTCACATTGTTCTATTCACTGAAATGGTGCATCTTTCCTTCTCAACTCTACCAATGGCTTTACTATTTTGGAAAAATTTTCTATGAATCTTTTATAATATCCTATATGGCCTAAAAATGATCTAACATCTTTAATGATTTGTGGTCTTTGGGTGATGTTCTGAATTACTCTTATGTTATCTAGGTCTACCTCTATTCCTTTCTGTGATACCCTATATCCCAAGACAATCCCATCTTGGACCATTAAATGGCTCTTTTGCCAATTAAGCTTTAGATTGGTTTCAACACATGTTTTCAATACCTGCTCCAAACGGTCCAATGCTTGCTTGAAATCTAGCCCATATGTAAAAAAATCCTCCATAAATACTTCTACACCATTACCAATTTGTTTCTAGAAGATACTCAGTACTAATCTCTGGGAACTAGCAGGTGCATTGCACAAGCCAAAAGGCATTTTCTTGTAGGCAAATGTCCCCCATGGACTGGTGAACATAGTTTTATCCTGATCTTCTGGTGCAATGCAAATCTAGTTGTACCCACTATACTCATCAAGGAAATTGTAGTACTAATGTTCTGCTATGGTATCAAGGACCTAGTAGACAAATGGCAAAGGGAAATGGTCCTTGAATGTTGCGGAGTTCAACAACTGAAAATCAATGCATACCCTCCACTTGCCACCTTTCTTCAGGACAATGACTAAGAGACTGACCCATTCATTGTCTGCAATGGGGTAAATGTATCCTACCTTTAATAGCTTTTCCAATTCCTATTTTACTATCTCTTTGAGCTTAGGATTCAATCTTCTATGAGGCTAGCGATGTGGCTTGACAACTGAATCTATGTAAATTTGGTGTTGACATATGCGTGGATCGATGCCCATTATATCATCATAGGACCATGCAAATGTTGTTAGCCATTTATTTACCACTTCCAATAGTCTTCTCTTTTGCTCTTATCAAGGTTGGCATTAATGATTACCAGTTTTTTATTGTTTAGAAAAGCATATTCTAGCATTTTCAGTAGGGCTTTCAACTCTAACGGTTCTAGCTTAATCAAGTTGTCGCCATTCAATGTCTTCTTCTTGGTGTGAATGTGCATAGGGGTGTTTCCTTCTTAACTGTTCTAACTTATTAGTGTCTTCAACATATGCACTTATGATCTGATTAGTTGGTTCCATGTATATTTTGGATTATGTCTTTTTATCAATAATCAGCTACTGGATGCCTTTTTATTTAGTGGTTGCCACATATAGGCATTGCTACACACACATTTCTTCTACACATTGATTGCATGTTGTGCTAATTCCTAGTTTAATAGCCCAAATTTTCCACACACAATTGCACTCGTTATTATTGTATGTGATACATGGAACTCAGTGTCTTTGTATGATTCTAGCTTCATTTTCCTTGGAAATCTCTCAAGATAAATCTCTAATTCCTAGCTTAATATCCACAATGCTAAGCCATGCTCTCCCCATGATTATAGGAAACTCTCCCTTGTTTTTTCCTACGTATATTACTAAGAAGTCAGTAAGGTAGGACCAGCCACTAATGGTGGTGATGACATCATCTACTTGTCCAAATGGAACAATGATTGACTAGTCCACAAGCTCTAATCAAATATTGTTTTTCCTTAATGGTGGAAGATTTCAGGCTTTGTACATACCCTATGAAATCAGGTTCACTCCTAACCCAGAATCTAGTAAAGCTTTGCAAGGTTTCTATCCTACTATTTGAAGATATATCAAGGGACTTCCTGGATTTGTTTTCTTTTGAGGAAGCGCTCCTACCTTAATCCAATGTGTAACGATTTAAGTGAGCAGGACAGTAGTAAGATTTGGATTGGTGGAATGTGAAAGCCTAGTATTCTCTTGAGGAGTATGTGTTGATGGGGTTGATGTAGATGGAGTCCCCATCCTTTGAACCCTTTCTGGACATGTTCGGAAAATTGGACATTTCCTAGATCAAGGTTCGTGCATCATTATCTCCTCTTGTGTGTTCACTACCCTTGTAGAATTCTTTTGTTGTGGTTGTGTTGGTAGTTCCCCTTGCATGACCAGTGGTGGTACTCGCAGTAGAGAATTGGAAGGTTGGTTTGACAAACCAACTACTAGTTGATGTGCATAAGGATTGGAATCTATCCTTGGAGTAGTGGGCCTGTAATATTCTAGTGGATAATAATAAGAAGAAATGTGGACTAAAGCATTTCTTGGAGAGATTGGACACTAGACGTAATATCCATAAGGATCAGGTTGCCTGTATAAATATTACTACCTCGACGATGGCATTCCCCATGCTTGTGGTTGTTGTCACTACTGCTGGTATTGCTCTTGTGGTTGAGGATAGGCTCTGCTTTGATAATATGTTAGCTGGAATGGTAGTCTAAGATTACCCTAAGGATAAAGTCATTGTTTTGGCATTTGTTTTTTGACAAATTTCGGGTTACGTGTGTATGCCCCAAAGTCTTGCAAGTGGGCCATAACAAGGCAACATCCCTTAGGATGTTCATTCTAGCACACTCTTCCTCCTCTTCTGAACTGGAGTCTATGAATCCCTCAACTCTAGCAACTTTTCCTTTTCATTTATAACTCTCTCATCCGTGATCTCTTTTGTTTTTCTTATCTTTGCCTTTATTGAGTGCTTGCTTAGTCCTTTCTTCTGCTATCTTGAGAGCTATAGTGAACTTCTCATCCATTGAGTCCCACATTTTCTTTACCTTTGTTGCTATGTCATTAACTGATTTCTGAATTGGTAGAGTCTTCTTTTAAATGACTTCTTCCACGATTTTGTCTTCTTGTTTGTCGCACATTCTGACATCTCATTTTCTTATTGACAAATCTCAGTTATACTCTTTAGTTGATTCTCTTTTCTTTAATTCTCCTTTCTCTTTTGCCACTTGGTCTATCAACCTTTGAATTCGATGGAAGGTCATCTCTGATAATCTTCCTTGGGCATAGACCCCAAGGGTTTCTCTGGTTTTGTTTCTTAACCCATCAATGATATGTTTGAGTTGTTCTCTCTATGAGAATCCATGGCCTGGGCATCTATGCAGAAGAGAATAATATAAGTCCATTACTACATCAAGGGATTCATGTGTCCCTTGCTTCCATCTTTGGATTTGTTTTCTCAAATTTGACACTCTAGAGTAGGTTTGATACTTGTCATTAAAAATCTCTAGCATGGTACTCTATCTTCAAATTAACTCTGGTTCTAAGGATCTGTACTAGCTTTCTACCTCTTTGATGAGTGTTCTGGGAAACAACTTTAGTTTTTGCCAATCACTTTCAATATTTTGAAGGGCACAGACATTATGGAATGCTCGAAAATAGTGGTGAGGATCTACATTGTATCCGCCTTCAAATTGAGGAATGTTATTCCTATCTAGTCACTTGATGCGACTATCCCTTATGTGTTTAGTTGAAATATATACTGCTTCCTTGATATTGATCATATTGCGAGTGGCCAATAGGGGTTCTTCATGGTCATCGAGTTCATAAGCTCTGTTGTAGTGGTGACCCCTTCGATGCTCATGGTGCTCTCTCTCTTCATGCCTAATCTTGTCTCATCTTTGTTCATATTCATCCTCTTCTTCATCAAGATACCTTCTATGGTATTCATGCCTTTCATAATCCCTACATCTTTCCCTGTTATAATTTCTATGTCTTCATTCCCTTCTATCAGAGTCTGCTAATGATCGTGAAGAGGAAGAGGAAGCAGTTGGAGAATGATGCCAATTGGTCCTCCTTCTATGACTCTATGATTCATCCCTTTGTGGTTCCATAGAAGCTCTAGGCCTTGAGCTCTACCTATGTTTAGAGTCTTCTACCTCTCTTCTTGGTGTCTCTGCAAGGGCCAAATGCAATTGTGCCTTGATAGGTTCTTCTAAACAAATGATAGGCGTTTGTGAATGGGATTCATGATTGTGGTGGAGTTTCTCTATAAAGAATGCATTGTCATTGATTTCTTCTAGGACAACCTTGTGGTTAACTTTCTTTCCTTTGCTATTTTCATGTCCTCTCCATGGCAACATCTAGTCTTACTTGCGCTTTTGTGGGTTGATACAGCCAGGTCATGTGTTTAGTCACATGATACCCTTCTTGTGTGTGGCCAAGGCTTATCCCCATTGAGGTTGCCTGAAGCATGGATGGTGTTGAATGTTCTAGAGGCAAAACGATGTTGCCCTGCAAATCTCTCCACCTTAACTATTCATCCTGGTGAAAGATAAATGTGAAATCAAGATAATATGGATCAATATGAGCATATGAAATCCTTATCTACATAGGTGCACTCCAACCTTCTTCTTCATGTCTCTTGTCATGACTCTTTTGTGTCTCTTTGGCAAGTGATAACTTCTCTTTAAGTGTTGAAGCCATGTTGTGTGTTTGACACTTTAAGTGTGTGTGTGTGTGTTATAAAGATTGATTGAAAATGTAAAGGATAAACATTGTGGTTTTTGATACAACAAACTCTATAAGATCAACTACTAAGCAAACATTGACACATCCCCTGCAATGGTGCCAATGATGAGCAGTCGGGTATCCCAACACTCCACCATATAAATCACAAGCATTCACGTGCAACCCAATCATAATCTGTGGATGGACAATGTAAATATGCTAGAAGTCAATAGTAAGTTCATGATCGTTGTCTTCCCACCTTGAGTTAGTGATGTTCAAGCATATGGTTTAATGCTTAGTGAGGCATATGATTAGTTGATGTTGTTGGGCTCACAAGACTTCTATTCTAAGCCTAAGAAATAACAAGAATGTAAATCTATTCTAGCCTAGAACGATGAGTATATGATCCTAGCTTGTGCAATTGTTACTAGGATTACCAAGTGGATTCACTACTGAGTGAAGCAAGTGAAACCACTATTGGGTTACCAATCAATTACATTTAAACGCTTAAAACCAATTGTACTCATTCTGCTTTACTAATGAGCGTGTAAAGTAAAATACTTTGAAAATATAAAGTACTAAGCTAAGTAAACATGAAAGTTAAGCTAAGTAAAGCAAAAGAACTAAGGAAATGCTACAATGATGAAAAGCAATCTCAATCTTTATTGTCGAGCATGAATCGTGCCCAAGTACAATCTACTCAAATAAAGATATTGTACAACTGCTTAACACCACATTGCGAACATTCACTCTCTATCACTAACTACAAAAACAAATTGCAAGAGTTTAGCCAAGGTGAAATGAAAATTGTTGTTGCTTGTGCACCCAAGTGTTAGTATTTATAGGGCCACACAGATCCCGAGACATCGCATCAACGATGATGTAGGTAGAGCTACAATATCGTTGATATAATATCATAGATACGATAGCACACTCAAGAAAAAATGGATTCATCAACAAGCTAGTGGTATTCTATATGATAAATGAATAGCAATAAAATTGAAGGGGAAATTTTACAAGACAACAATCAAGCATGCTATCTTATATAGTGCTAAATGTTAGGTAGTACAAAATAGGCATGAACAACAAATCAATGTGGTAAAAATGTGAATGCTTCAATGGATGTTACTAGGAAGTAATAAACTACATAATACATATATCAGAGGAAGACTTGGAATGGCTTCTATTTCAAATAAGTTACAAGAATAGCAACTTATATGGTTTGGACATGCCCAAAGAAGATTAGACAATCAACCTATAAACAAAAGTTGCTACATCATTGTTTTAGGCAAGCCTCAAAAAGGAAGATCAAAGAAGACATGAAAAAAAAATTGAAAATAATTTGAAGAAATTGCAAAAAAAACAAAGATCTAGTTCTTCACATAGGTAAATTATGAAAAAGAACTCATGTAGGTGACCCCATTTTGTTGGGACAAGGCTAGGATGATGATGATGATAAATCATACACACAAGTAAACTTTGCAATTCAAATTCCCGTCATCTTCAGTATTTACAACTAGTTCACTATGTGTACCATTGATAGAACTCTTGAGGTCTCAGCCAAGAGAGCCCCTATCATTAGCTCCCTTGCCAAGGAAGGCATTTGTGAATTGCTATTTTTACTTCTACATTCACAATTCTTCTTTTCTTAGTTGTTGATTTTGTAGGCAATAAAGGACTGAAGCAACCATAGTTGAATTGAAGAATGAGAATGGATTAAACAAACTATAAGAGTCTAGCTAAGGTGGAACGAAAATTGTTGTTGCTTGTGTGCCCAAGTGTCAATATATATAGGGCCACACAGATCCCGAGACATCGCATCAACGATGATGTGGGTAGAGCTACGATATCATTGATATGACAACACACAATGGATTCATCAATAGGCTAGTGGTATTCCATATGATAAATGAATACCAATAAAATTGAAGGGGAAATTTTACAAGACAACAATTAGGCATGCTATCTTATATAGTGCTAAATGTTGGGTAGTACAAAAGAGGCATGAACAACAAATCAATGTGGTAGAAATGTGAATGCTTCAATGGATCTTGAATGTTACTAGAAGTAATAAACTACATAATACAAACATCAGAGGAAGACTTGGAGAGGCTTCTATTTTAGATAAGTTACAAGAATGGCAACTTAGATGGTTTGGACATGTCCAAAGAAGATTAGACAATCAGCCTATAAACAAAAGTTGCTACATCATTGTTTCAAGCAAGCCATAGAAAGGAAGATCAAAGAAGACAAGGGAAAAAATAATTGAAAATAATTTGAAGAAACTACAAAATAAACAAAGATCTAGCTCTTCATAGAGGCAAACTGCAAAAAAGAACACATGTAGGCGACCCCATTTTGTTGGGACAAGGCTAGGATGATGATGATGATGAATGATACACACAAGTAAACTTTGCAATTCAAATTCTCATCATCTTCAGTATTTACAACTAGTTCACTATGTGTACCATTGATAGACCTCTTGTGGTCTGAGCCAGGAGAGCCCCTATCTTTGGCTCCTTTGCTAGAGAAGGCATTTGTGAATTGCTTTTTTTACTTCTACATTGACAATTTTTCTTTTTCTTAGTTGTTGATTTTGTAGAAAATAAAGGACTGAAGCAACCATAGTTGAATTGAAGAATGAAAATGGATTAAAGGAAAAGCCTCAGTTGGTCCAAATCACTTTCAAAAACATAGTAAATGAAGTGGCACCTCTTATTATGGTCAAATTTCATCAAGACAAACTTGGGCAATGGCATGATGCACATGCATAATTTTGCAAAAAGCTTATAGAAGTTGCACATACAACCTTTGAGGAGGCTTTGTCCAATTAAGACTTCATTGAGGATTTGGTAGATTACATACCCATGTCACCCCAACAATCAATGTATATCACTCATGAAAAGCAATAGCTTTGTGATATAATTGCCAAGCAAGAGTACAAGGGTATACATGCTGAAAAGGAAGTAGGACCTTCTCCTAGAGACTCCCATTGCTACAATATGAATTATTTTAGGGGAATGAGGTCCATGCATCATTGTCTATGAGACCTAAGCTACACTTGTGGCAACCCAAAGTAATTTGTCATTTCAAATTTATCTTACCTTCATCTGGATAAAGGTGTTCATGATTTGGTTGAGACATTATTCCTATGGACCTACCACAATCAAATTCATGAAGTGGTTTTGCATCCCACCTAAAAGCATTGATGAGAACATAATTAAAAAGGTTGATATGGCTTGACATTCCATACTTAACGGGTAGTTGAATGACAATCCCTAGCTTCATGTTCAAGCATTTATGTTCACTTATGAGGTACAAGGATCAAATAGTATCGAATAGTAAGTAGTTAAAACTTCGCCTTTTCCCTCATACACCCACTGATCATGCCAAAACGTGGTATCAAGCTCTTCCACCTAATTCCATTTCTTCTTAGGCAAACATGTTAAAATCTTGCAATTTCAAGTTTCCATCTTAAGTCCAAGTTGCAAATCTTAGAAGGAAGATTGCAAGATGGAAGCAAGATACTAATTAATCATTGGATTTGGTCATAGAACGATACAATTACATGCTTAATCAATGTCCAAATCATGGGTTTACTAAATGTGACCAATTAATACACTTGGTAGAAGAACTATGATCACAAACCTATGAAAGGGTGGATAGGTATGTTATAGGTAATCTCTACCAAAGCTTAGTGCCTCAAATTGCAGTTGTGTTAGATGTTGTGGCTATATTACAAAGTTAATGGCATATGCATTCTAATGTAGAAAAAGTTAACATAACTTCCCAATGTCAAAAGAACATGAAGAATGTTGAATATAAGATTCAACCTTCTAATATTGTTGAAGTCCTTATGCAAGAAAGCATAAGAACCAAGAAGACTTTAACAAACCTTGCCAAGGCAATTAATAAGGTTTGAGATGTATTAAATTAAAAAATGACTTCAAGTCCAAAGGATTTGGAAAACAAAGTTATTGAAACAACTATGAAGGTAGCTATACCACAAGACAAGACTAATGAAAGTAAGGAAAAGGGTAAGAAGCCTTACCCTAATTAGATGTCTTATCCCAATGGTACATTTCTTCAACTACAACTACAACATCAACAATGGATGGAGCCTAATCCTTGAAACTTGACACCTTGTAGTGCCCACTCTACATTGTGACAAACTTCATTATATCATCCTTCTTCCTACCATGAAACTCACCAACCTATGAACCAAATACCTCAAGCAATGCCCCAACAATATTATCCATATCCACCACAACTATTTCAACAACCATAGGTCCAACAATGTCCATCATGACATTCTATACCATTAGAGGGGAGAATTTCAAATCAACCACAACAAGGACAAGTGTAGTTCTTTAATGCAATGTACTACCCTCATTTTCCATCATCATATACCATTGGGCAGTACTACAATAATCATGTTCCTCCTATGGCAAGAAATTCATCACATTGCAAATGAAAGCATTTTTGCAAGAGAAAAAAAAAGGCATCAATGTTAACAAGGATTCGTGCTCATCCCCTACTTCACCATCATCTTCTAAGCATCAAGACCAAGGAAGCCATATTTCCAGAGATGAACTAAACAAGATGTCTACTCTTTCAAACAAATGCAAAGGTTAAACACCCACAAGTGGGAGAAAGGAAACTGTGTTCAAAATTCAACTATCAAGGCCAACACCTAGAATGCTACAAAGAATCTCAATCACCTCCTCAACCATTCGGTAATGTTGATCAAAAAGTAGGTTGTTAGGTGCCAACCTTGAACTTAGTCATCAAGGAAGAGACCTCCATGTGATGGCTTCAATGGTATAGTGTGGTTTGTTTCTTTGCTTATTCATGTGCTTTAACTCCTTATAGTGTGTGCATTTTTGTGTCCATATTTTTTTAAACTAACAATATATCATCCTTTGATTTATTTCTTCTTTTGGTTTGGTGTGATTTTGTATGCATTTTTTTAGCATACAGCATACAGATCTATCAATTTTGATTTTTTTTGTGTGTGATTTTTTTGTGCACTCATTTTTTGATATTAATAATTAATCAATTTTGATTTTCATATTCTTTTAAATGTGATTTTGTGTGTTTTGTGTGTTCATAAGAAATCATTTAATGTGCTTTATGAATGCTTGCCTTGAGAGCCAAATAGTGGATGGGTAACCTTACAGATGTGATGATGATGCAAGAGTGTCAAACGGGTCCAATGTGAAACTTTGGTTGATAGAATGCACACACAACACAATTTCTTCCACCCCCTTTTCTTGTACTATCACCAATAAACTAGATATATATTGAACAAGGATCTGGATCTTACGCCACAAGTGGGGAAGTTCTTGCTACTAGATCCACGAGACGGTCTAGTGGGCCCATACTCTAAGGTGTGAACTCTAAAAACGTAGATGAGTGCTTGGTTGCAATTTAGAAAAGGGTGTGCCATTGAGGGCTCCCATAACCTAAGAATAGGCCTTGATCAATGGAGTTGGATTATTGTGTTTGTGCTTGCCTTGTCTACCTACATTAGCCAAAGGAGGTTCATGATTTCATGAATCTATGCTAGCCAAATTGAGCTCATGGGTGAGCTTCCTAATTCATCAAGTACATGTCAAGGACTCCAGTTGGTCACCCAACACTCCAAGCATGTCCAAAGGGTTGATTTTCTAAAAGTAATGACCTTCTCCTGATTTCAAAAAACAATCTATTTGAAAACAACAATTTCAGCACTAATTTGAATTTTGAAGCTTCCACCTAAATCCTCTTACTGTTGCACTTCCTCTAACATAATTTATATGTATCTGTAGTGTTAAGGTGGAAAAATAACTGCAGGGTATTAGGTACCTCAATGTGGATTACACATGGAGATAATAATTAACTGAAACTGAAATTTTATTACATTCATAGACCCTCAATCTATTGGACAGTAGAAATGTACATGCTATAAGTATTGAAATCATCATTAAAAAATCACCAAGTGAGCTTTGTAACATTTAGAATAAATCAATATAAATAATGAATTCCATTACATTTTGAGCATTCATGTTTAAACCTGGTATTCAAGGTCATCCGAGGCAAAATATAATGGTGGTTGATGGCCATTACGCTTTCCAGGAAGACCCCCAAACCTCAAAACATCACAAAGTACCTACAAAAATATTTACAACTGTTTTGCAAAAAGAACTTCATCTTCAATCAAACAATATAAGAATATTACATACTGGAAAAATAATTTCAAAATGTTTGAATATATTTTTTAACATTAATCGAGTAACTTTAAGCCAAACTAAGAATATGCAATCTCCTAACAGATGAAACAGATAAACATTTTTCAAAGAATAATACGAAGATAAGCATTTTCAAATAAAGGTTCTTAGGAATAACATTGCCTTATAAAGTTTAGGAATTAAATCAACAATGGAAATAGTATGTGAAACTCATTAAATTATAACATTCCATTAATGTTTAATAGCACCAGCAATATGTTAGTGGCATATGGAACTTGCATTAAAATACTTTATTGAAGATCTTTGGATATTAAAATAAACAGGTTTCATTTTCAACTTTAACTTTGGACAAGTATTAAATAAAACATTACTTTCAGTTTCATTGTATAAGTTAGCAACCATTAAAATTTTATTATAGTATTTAACCGCATCAAGGTGGCACTTGGCCATGGCAAGTTCTTCAATTCTCAACCAACTACATATGTTGCAATAAACCTACCCTACACGAAACCCTACTCTTTAAACCATTTTAATCTTAATTCTGTGCTATTCTTTACTATGTGCAGAACAAGAATAATATCATGTAGGCGTTTACAGCATTTTCAATATACCATTTTAATCATCACAACTCACTTTAAAATTGCATCAACCTGAAATATGCTCATCTCTTTCATAAATACAAAAATCCTTTGGCCAAACTCTGTGCAATCTCTTTGATGTTCTCTGAACAGCTTACGGGTCCTTATGTTAATTTTGATATATCTCAAATGCTGATTATCTGAGGATATAACATTTTCTGATCTCTAATTGGATCTTGACTTTCAAGCTATTGATATTCACTGTACCATAGCAACTGCATCCATCCAAAGAGAAAGAGGGAACTTGCCATCATTCTTTGTTGAATCCTAGATTGCTGCAGGTTGAGGACTCTCATCAAAATCTTGTTGTAACTAATAACTAGATACCTTGTAAACTCTTGTTATATGAGCAAGCGTTCAAGAATTGCCCCTTGGCTGAGGCAAACACAATGCATAAATATAAAGAGACACTGGCATCTCTTATAAATGAACTATGCTATAGCTAAACTACTGTAAAATCAGGTTGCATCTTTATCCTTCTTCTATTTTTTAAATTTGCAGTCATTCATATCTATCTGGATAAGCTGTTGTAACTATTTAAACCTCTGTAAGATCTAACCATTATTGAATAGCATAATAGGGAGAATAGCATCCCTGCTTACCTCCTAACCCATCTCCTGAGAGCTCTTTGATTCACATGACAATATTAGGTTGAAATGATATGTACAGAAATATAATATGAAGCAGTCTCCTTCTGAAACTAAGTAATAATTACAAACAATTTGATTCAATTAAAAAAGACATTTAGACTTAAAAATAAGAAGAGAATCACATCCACACTCCAAATAATTTCAGGGTTCTGGCAAGAAAATAAACCTGGATATCTCTGCCCCAATCAACTGGATCACTCACTATAAATGCGGCATGTATTTGCAGATTATCCATTTCCATTTGATTTTTCCAGCTTATATTAGATTTTACAGTGTCACTTTGAACTTTGGTTGTCCAATATTTGTAAGTAGCGAGAGGATCAATATTTGGAAAATAAGTTGCATATTCATCAACAGAGACAACTTTCCTGTGTATCACAGAATGCAACTTCTCCATTAATGTGATATATGAATATAATGAGTAATTATTCAATGAAAAACAAATTATTATTCGCAATGCTTGAAGAACGTTCATTGTACCTAAAACCATAATCAGACATCACATTTGTGGGTTCTCCTTTCCCTATTGCAAGAACAAGATCATCGCCAAATCTGTTTTTTAATTTTAAAGCACAAGTAATTACTAGATCATATTCACCAGGGTTTTCAACTGTTGCTTTCCTTAACACTGTCACTTAAAATATGTCATACTGGGCATGGCTAAATACTGGAGACAAACCTGTTTGTAAGGTTTTTAAAAGGTGTGTGCCCTTGCAAAACCTAGCAAAAGACATGAATAAATACATATAGATATGAACGAAATATACAGATTGAAAATTTAGAAATTCATCGATCTATATTTTCAGTATCCTTAGTGTCCAATAAATTTCAGGAGTTTAAAGATGTAAATGAAGTCACTTGGTTAGGTGAGACATAAATCCCTAACAGTTTGCTCAACTCGTTTGCTCTCTTTGATTCTGTCACACCACCTCCTGATTAGAAACATAAAAAAAAACAATCGCTTGAATTAAAACTTCTAAAACCAAAGATGTTAAACAAAATATTCAACAATAACTTTGTTGTGCACTGTGATTTTATGTTTATGCAAAAGACTTAAACTGAAAAGATATGGGTAAAATATGGAGTTCATTCCTGAAGTCTTACACCTGTACTACATGTGCATGATGAAAAATGTTTCTATAGAAGATATCCAAATAAATCTATCTAACAAATATTTTAAACTAATATCAAGATACTGGCAAGCCAATTTAAGACAGAGCAGCAGGTACATGTGTAACCGATCAAGCAATAAGAGACTTATATATAACCTACAATTTATAATTTATTGTGAAGCAAATATCAACATATATAATATTGGATAAAACATTTTTTCACAAATAGATGACATGGATGATTTTTAAAAAAAAAAATTGACATGAAGATTTTATTGGGTAGTTCTGGGCAATGCATATTTAGGATTTTAATTTGTAATTTTTTATTATCTAACTGATCTTTACTGTTTTTTTTTCCTGGTTTAGTGAACTGAGGTTCATTTTGGATCAAACCTTTTTTATCTTTGAGCATACTATTAAGATAGTATGCATCTCTAATATACTCTGCATTAAGAAAATCTTAGTTTTGGACAAATAAAGAGTTGCTCTACTACTATTTGTGACATCCCATTTCAGGATGCCACAACAAACATCAAAGGTATGCAACATTTAACATTATGCATTTGAACGTAACAAAGGGAAAATGCATAAGGAAAAGTGGAAAAATTTTTATTAGTAAATGAATTAGGTGATGAATAAGTATTTTGGTTTCATACTCCTAAAATTCCTAGGGTTATCTTTCTTTGACATTTAGCCCTTAGCAGCAATCTAATACTGCCACAACAATTAGACAAAATTCCCTGATCAAAAGGTATGGTCAAGTCCTTTTTTATCCCACTTCATCCAGCTACTTGTCACTCAACATTACTAGCTCCTCAACTCCATTTTGGCATAACCACTAAGCTATTGGCATAAACACATCATGTTATACCCCCGAAGGTTGCCTCCAAACATACACCCTATAATTACAATTTGCCCTTTCATTAAGGATCTATTAACAACAATGACAATATTTGTTACAAAATGGTACCCATTTGGAAATGAAAACATGTCAAAAAGTGACTGCAAGAAGTTGCATTAAAGACCTATAAAAGTTCGGGTAAATAAAGCTATCTAATGTTCTTATCCATCTGTCAATGAGGTTGCTTTAGTTGGTTATAGCATATAGCTTATGTTTTGCAAGTCATATGTTTGATTCTAAGGGTTATGTTGAGTTATATACCACCTAGAGAGATGGCAAAAATATTATATTTATGAGTATCAAGTAAGCAATTCACCATAACAAAATATCATCAAATCCTACAACTATCTTAACAGGCTAGTTCATATTGTTAGGGTAAAGGTAACCATAATGATGATGAGAGACGTTTTGTATCTATGTGGATTTATTACATGTTTCTACAAAGAAATAATCTGATCCAATAATTTTGCTAACATGTCCTGAAGCAGAGTTCGAATGAAATCATAGCTCCATTACTGATCTTAAAGTATCTCAATTCTTTCCTTCAAGATTGCTATTTTCTCAAAAACTTCTTATCATTCAAAGTAAAACAAAAACCTTTCACATGGTATTGATAATTTACCATTTGTCAAGAATACAAAAGGAACCTGTAGAGCACCTACATAATCATCAAAAAAGAAAATGAAAATTAGGGCATTTATCATATCCTTATTCATTGGAACTTAAACCAAAAAAATTATAAAATAATAACAGACAAATTTGTATACAATATGACATTTAGGCACACTTTTAACACAAGTACTGGATTTCGCCAAATTAACCTTGTAATAGGCTAGTCACTTATCTATGAATTAGCAAACCTAATAATTTTATTTTCTGTATCAGACTGAAAGTCAACATAAGGAATTTCAAAAAATACCTCAAAAGTACAAAACCTTAAGTCAATACATCCAAATCTTAGTTGGAGAATGAGAAAACCTTTTTAGCAGTTCTCAGATATCAAAGAAGAGTTATGCAATGGATGTGTTTCAAGTTTGGTTTTAAGAAAAAAAAAACAAGCTTTAATTTTATTATTAAAATCACCTGAACAGAGATTGATGCAACATTGCAGAGGAAAAACTGGCACTCATTTGTGGAATGGTTTCAACAAGCTGTGGATGGTACAATGATTTCAACATTTTTAAATCATTTCCTATCAATGGAAAAGCCCAATTTTAATATAACCTAACTACGGGAAATTAGATGGCAAGAAAACATTAAATATACAGTATTCAACATCAAGAGAATACGCATTCATATTTATAAAAATCAAATGTAATGTAAGTTGTAAAGGGGTCATAGCTGTTGAGGTATTGTGAAGATAAATCTAACGAACATTCAAAAAACTAGTATGGTTTCAAGTTGCAAGAAGCAGATATTTTCAGAAAATCTAATTTAGAAATTAACATTTTGTTTCCTTTTTTTATAACTATCAAATTTTTGGCTATGACTGTCTTATTACTGGTGAAATTTTTATTGATTTATTTATTGGAAGGATAAAATTGGTAGCTTACACATTTATTGAAGCATTCATTCCGGCATGTATTAACCTAAAAAAGAAGTTGGTTTTTAGTAGCTATTTAAACACCTTAAGTTGGAAAGTAAATGTGAGTTCTTGTAAGAGCTATGAGATTTCAAGGAGATACATAACCAGGGGATAAAAAATGTTTGTAAGAGGCCCTAAAATGTGTCATTTCTTATTTTTAGTTTTCAAAAACTGTTAAATATTGTGGCTGGATAATATTTCATATTATTTTTATTTTTATATGGTTGATGCTGTCTAGAGGTCAACCCATATTGATAGAATAAAAGCACCATGATGATGTTTGATCTTGTCAACGGCACTTCTAATGGTGCAATAGAAGATGACGTAGCATGTTCTGATAATTCAAATTTATATTTAAAAGAAAACACTTATCTGCCGTCAAAATAATGTAATGTTTTTACATTAATGTTTACTCAATGTAGTTTCCACTGATTACTATATATGCAAATCGGTTCAACATATAGCCATTTGTTACAATAGTTTGAAATGAAAAATCAACGTGCGAAGTAACTAGACACGGGAAATGGCCAAAGACAACCAAACCAACATGGATTCGAGAAATCCTTGTACAAACGACGCAAGGCGTAAGAGGCTCCTCCGATCGGAGTTGTGCCTTTAAGAATAACTCCATCAATGTCGAATGCAATGCCGAAGGAAGGAATTCTCCTGCAAAACCAAAAAAAAATGAAAAAAAAAAACATAATAAGCAACGTAACTCTAATGCATGTTTCAAAATCATAGTTCTTAAACATGATTAAGATAAATGCTGTCCTAAACCTCTGCGTGCAGTAATGACGTCGCTGAAAGGTAGAACGCCGTTGAGCAGCTGAAAGCACTCGGATCCATTGCGAAAAAGCCATGGATAAACCAAATTTTGCTCGCTCCTTCCATCCTTTGGATGATTTAAAAACCCGCAATTTGCTTTGTTCCAAATAAAAAGCAGAATCTGATTTTCTGCTGTACGGGCATGTTCGCGGGTGGGGCCTTCAAATAATCATAACATAAGTATACTATAATTCAGGGGTCTTTAATAACTCGAACTTGGAGCTTTCAAATCAATAATTTTTCCATGGATTAAATCTTACTATTAAATTAACACCATTAAACTAACACCTCATTGTTCTGTTATCTTTCTTTATTTGATGTAGTAGTTTACCATGTATATGCTAGGATTTACGTCGGAATTGATATTGGAACCTGATTGATAAATAATGCTAAAGCAATTTGTCAAATTGAAATTTCACATATCAAATTTTAAAAGACACAAAGCTATGTATATAACAAATTATGTGAAAAAAAAATACAACATTGAAAATGAAGGAAGTAGAATAATATCTAAATGAGTGATGGCTGATTGAGTTAACTTATTGTTGTTTTAGATAAGAGTTGGCCCACTGAAATTACACTCAACTCATTATTATATTATTTTATAGTTTTTTTTTTTTTTTTTTTTTTTTGGAGTTGGGAGATAAAGTCAAATCAAATCATTAACATTGCACTTCATACCATAGTCAAACTCAGTATAACTTGTGTTTTGATACTAGGCATTCATTTTGCAATTCTATATAAAGAAACTAATCTTGAAAAAGACGATCTTCCAAGCCTCTTGAAAAAGAGGATCTTCCCAACATTTTGAAGATGCCACTTCACCAGCTCATCGTTAAAGATACATAATGGGAAACCAACAAACCCATTTGGATCTAAAATATGAAGAAATGGACACCAATTCTAAATTTGTCTAAAAAAAGATCATTCCCAAAAAACATGGATAAAAGAATCTTGATGCTATAGTTCTTTCTTGAAACTAAAATACTAGTTGATGACCGATTTATATAATTGCAATTAATCCTTCAAAAATATATAATTCTTGGTTGATGATAGATTTATATAGTACTTTCAAGTATAAATCAAGTGTGTGAACCCCAATGGGGTAAGTATGACCAAGTCCCAATATTTCCAACATGCAAGGGTCCCAATAAGCTTAGATTCTCTCTCCCTATCTCCTATTAGTTTAGATTCTCTCTCCCTTTTCCTCTTAGCTTAATTAAAGATATTTTCCATTGCCTCTGGGAGTAGCACTAGGTTAGAAACCACATCATGCACCTCGCTTTAGACTAAACCATATGTGACAAAGCAAATACTAGTCCAGGTGGGAAGACAGTGAATTGCGATCAACAAGTAACTATCTAGATACCACAACTAGCCTGTCTGCAGAGTTCGACCGGATCGTGCATGAAATGCTCGTATTCGTATAGTTGAGTGTAGGGGTACCTCACCACTCATTGGGTACCGAGCTGAACTTAATAATAGTGTGTTGATTCTTTTAATGAAAATATATTTACCTATGATTTTAATACTTATTATTGTAGTCATGTCCCTTTATAACCAAATGTAAAAGGAAATAAACAATTCATCATGATATTTATATTTAATACCAAATAAAATGTAAATGCAATATGTGAACATAAATAAATCTATAAAACAATAAAATGAAATGTACTATTCACTAAGAAGTTGATTCCTTAATCTTTTGCAATACTACTATATTATGCCAAGCAATACCAAACATGTCAAGTCCTTATAATTATTAGCTTAACGTAACACCCTTTTTATGAGATCCCTTGATATAGTATGATATATTGTTATATGTGCATGTGGGTGTGTTTGGGGTATAGGTTAGACTAGTTAGCAAATGTTGTTATGAGCTTTGTGATGATTTATGAGTATGCATTATATGTAAATTTTTATGGTCAATTATTACTACATGACATGATTATACACACTAATCTTATGGGACGTGGGATTATATACACTAATTTTGTAGGATGTGTTAGACATATATTGAGACTAGTAGAAATGAAGGATTATGGACAAGAGTAGTAGTTTGGTACATATTCCTACTTTTTATATCATGTTTTGTATTTATGCATATAAGCTATGTGGTAATCCTTGATCATGTTCAAATTATATTTGGCATGAGGGTATGGTGTGTGTGTGTGTGATGATATTGCTCACATTTGATTGGTTTTTGATTTAAAGTCCTCACATATTAGTTATGGGTGATGGATCCCAAGTGCATTAGTTGGATTGGAAAATTACATAGATTATTTTATTGCTTTATTTTTAGACAAAGTTAAGTGTTTTGGAATGTATTTTCTACTCAATAAAGGGTCAACAATATCATTGTCTTTCTATGAAGACTACATAGTTTAATTTGAGTGTCTACTCTTAATGAATTAGATTAGTTTTTACATTGTATGTTTATAAAGTTGAGATCATTTTATTTATATCAATCTTTAAAGGTTATGCTCTTTCTATTATTGTTTTTGCAAAATTCTTAGGAAAAATAATAGATGAATAGATCAAAGATTATTATAGTGCAAATATTGAAAAACATTTATTATTTGTATTGGTAAAGTGAGGCTGAGAACCCAATAATCAATAAAAAAAATGCTTACTTTTAGCTAGAAGCTTTGAAAATAGAAAAGGCCAAATTTTAAAATCATTTCATTTCAATCAGTTCAAAATTGAAAAGCAACTCATTATAGGTGAAAGTTCTTTATTTTAACTTAGATTTATAGCAATCTTGTAGATATCTTTTAGAAATTAGTATTAGTATTTGTCTTACTCTTAGACTATCTAAAGCTTAATGTATTAGTATCTTCGCCACTAGTTCTAATAAAACAATTGTTGCTATTTTGAAGGTATTTGTGCCATGATGGGGCCAAAAACTAGTAATGAGTTTACCAATTAGTGCTTGTGCTAGGTGACAATCTTGAAATAGACACCAACACATAAGTCTATTATACTTGTTATTATCAAACTCATATTGAGTCTCCATTTAATAGTCCAACCTACATTGAACCTCGATAAGCTAATAGGACTTAGATAGGTTCTTATTAATATGATAGCTTACTAAAGCATGTCAAAGTCTAGTCCCCAAAAGTGCTACAATGAGCATGGATGGAGTTACTCTGTTGGGTGGTAATATGATATTTCCCTATAAGTCCCTTCATGGCATTTGTTCATCCTGGTGGAAGGCAAAGGTAAAGTTAGAAAAATAAGATTCTTGATGAACATAAGTAAACTTCACTTAATACGACATATTTGAGTCATTATCATTATTTTTGTCATAGCCATCGATGAGCAATAAGCAATCCCTATGTCCAACCATATGAATCACTAGCATTCAATAAGTGATCCAGTCAAATTCTGTAGACTTTAGCTCTCTAAGTACACTGTTTCTAGGAAGTGACTTTAACACATGTGATCGTTGTCTTCTTAGTTTCACTTGTGAAGTGCAACTATATGGTTAAGTGTAACCAATACATATGATTTTTATCATTTTATATTTATTGCTTAAATTGCCTGAGTGCTAGAAAATAAAATAATTAAATGCTTGGTTAATCTAGTAACTAACTAATATCTTAGCTAAACCTAACATAAGCATTTGTTATTATTTACTGTACACATTTTGAACCACGTTACAACGGTACTAGGTTACCAAGCGTTGAGCGCTATTGGGATTACCAAACGTTAATCTATGCTCGAAATGATCATACTTATGTGTATTAATTAATTACTATTTAGTTAATTAATTCAATGCATTAAAGCAAATTACTCAAATAATAAATGCATTAAGTAAACATTAAGATAATTCTAAATGCTGCAAGGTTTGTCAAGAAAGCTCATCTTTATTGCTGGTCACACCGAGGTGCTTAAGTACGTTAGTGTTCGAATAAAGATTTGTACACTTCTCACTCCTACTACAGGCACTTAGAAAATATTTTAACTACCAAATGAACAAAATGCAAGAGCTTCGTTAGGATACTAACTATGGAATGCCATAAATGCAGCTGGTGAGCATGTATTTATAGGCAAAGACAAACATTGCTTCGATGGGGTCACGTTAACGCATCAAACCACACATTGAAGGGATTGCATTGACTAGATCTTGTTGATGCAGCCAAATGAAGATGCTTCATCATGGCCCTGTGATTGAATGAAAACTTGTCCTTGAGTGAGCAAAAGGAGGAACAAGTTTCTTTACAAAATTTTGGGAAGGTATGGGATTATTGATTGACTACAGAAACACAAATTGACACAAACAAACACTAAGTGCCCAAGTGTATGGATTTACAATTATTACAAAAATTGATGTCCATGATAACAAAATTAAACACCATGACAAAAATTGACAGCACAACTCCTCTGATGGCTTGAAGACAAGGAAGAAGATCATACAGTTCTTGGTGGTGGAGATTCTTGAGGTGCTAAAGGATCTTCTCCTACCTCCAGTGCATGTAGCTATTGTGGTTGAGGCTGTTGTTATGGTTGTCTTGCTATAGTTGTGACTTTTGGTGGAAGACGGAAGGCATCTAGCAATGCCTTCATCTTCTCCTCCATACTTCTAGGATCATACATAGTCTAAGTAGTATTGTCAATCTAGGCTAGTGTGGGGATATCCCAAGGACAAGACATTATAGGGAACAAATCCTTAATGTTGATAAACCAGGCAAAAAATTATTTGCATTTGATGCCAAATGCCCTAAGTGCATTCATAGCTTCTAGTAGTCATTCATTCTTTTGGCTAGGTTCTCTACTGTTGATCTTTGATCAGTGAACTTTGCCTTAAGAACATCAAGTTTTGAATTTGCTATCTCAAGCTTTTGCTTGGTCTCTTTATGGTGCTTTAACTCTGCCTTGTATAGAAGGTACAAGCTGGCTACTTACTTCTCTAGCTCTAACCTTGGCCTCTGGTAGTTAGCATTACCAGGTTTGAGTAATGAAGGTTGGCAAGCTCCATGTACTTCATCATCTCCTTGATCTATAGCTCCTTAAGGCAAATTTCAGCCTTGTTATATTCATTTGGTTCATCAAAGATGGGCTACTAAACATCACCTCCTTGTTAGAGCTATTGGAGGGCCTCATTCACCTTTGCCTTCACTAGTTAGATGTGTTTTTTGTTGATTTCCTTTTGTAGGTCAACCTAGTCCCTATAATGGTTCTTAACCCTTTTGAACTTAAGGGCCTCATTTTTCTAAGTGGCAATTTCAATGGTAGATTTTTAGCGAAGGGCACACACCTCCTTCATCAAGAGATTTTGATTCCCTACAACCAACCTCCTCAAATTAGTGTTCACCTTAGTAAGCTACTACTACTATTGTCAAATGAATTCAACCATCTGTTCTTTCTACACCTTGACATTTCGTAGGTAAGGATTTTCTTTGGTTAGCCTCACATTCTCCTGGCAAGCCTTCGACAAGTCCTTTTGAATGATATATGCAATGGCATTTACCAAGGACTAATTGAAGATTGTCGAATCCTTTGTGTACTTAGCCTCTTGGAGTTTTGCTTGAAGACATTGAAAAGCTTCATCTCTTAAGACTGCTACTTGGCTAAGTACAATGGGATCAGTGAGGCAAGCTCTAAGTTTTTCAAGTTTTGCAGCCAAGTTTTGAATCTTAGCCTTAGTTGTTCTAAGTTGGGCATTAGCAATGAGGGCCTTGCCCTTAGCCTTAAGTAACTCTAACTGGTTTGCTGAAATGGTTTTTTGGATATCAAAGATATTCGAAATTAGTTGCTTGGTTCCTACTAGTTGGTCTAGCAACTCTTTGCATTGAGTTGCACTAAACCTTCCACTTCTAACTCCTATAGATACCTGCACATCTTTAAGTGTAGCAACATCTAGTATAGACGCCATAGGGATGTTGAGCGCATTAGCCACTCTATCAACTACCACCTTTGCTATTGTTTCTTGTCCTTGGTGCTACATCACCAAAACAGTTGTCCCCTTGCCCTCCTTGAAGTGCATAAAAAAGGTAGCAACATTCCCAAAGATTCCTAGGAATTGCTATTATTGAGAGAGAGACACCATTATCTCTTGAGCACTAGGATTTGATCTTGTAGGCACATACATTCTTTGAGCAAAGAACATTGACATCAAACCCTCCATCCTATTGATGGACCATGCTGCCTCATTGAGATGACTCAATGCTAGTTTGTAGATGAAGGGTTTACCACCACTCAGTCCTACTTGTTGCTGATGTAGGAGTTATTCACAGAGATCATGCATGCACTCAATGGTAGCATAGGACTTTCGCATTGTTTGTTCATGAGTGGGTGGTGATGGTAGTTGCTCCTCTTCGATCACCTTGGCAGGTACTTTGTCCTTCATCATTTCTGCCTAAGAGGTGAAAGGAGCATGTCTGATGGTATCATTGGAATAGTGGGCTATTCCTTCCCTTTTGCATAATTTTCAAATGAGACATGGGAAGGGAAGTATCTTCCTCCCTCATTCGTTTTCTTTAAAATGCTTCTCTATCTCAAGATAATTAGCTAAGGGAGGTTGACTAAATTTTTTTGGCTTAGAGTGATGCACACATGGGTAGAGAAGGTTGCTATCTTATTGGGCCTCATCATTGGATTGAGGTGGTAGGCCACCATCTTAAAGTATGCATGCTCTATCATTGTGAGTACACCAAACTCTTTACGGTCAACACCGTAGCATCGTTGGACCCACTCCTTCTTAACCTCTGGGTTTGCTTGCATTAAAATTTCTACCTAGGTTACCTTAGTTTCTAGCAACCCAAGGGCCTTAGAAATGCCCTTCGCCAAGTAGGACACAAAAATGTCTTTCATTTTCACCATGGCATCACCTTACCTATTATTCCAAAAAGGTATGTTTCTCCCATGTACCATTTTGGAAGTGAGAATGGGCCACATGGGGGAAGTCTAGAGTTGATCTTTAGTGTCTTCTAGGGTAAAGTCTAAGAAAGATACAAAGTTTAGTTTAGGGAGAATTATTTTTTGAATCTCTCTAGACCCGATTTACCCTAGACAAGCCTCTGTTAGAGTGACTGCAAGGTTTGGTCTAGGTCCAAGTGTCTCATCTCGGTGGGACTACTCTGTTTCAGCTTCTAGAATTTGATGGATAGATTTCACTTTGGGGTCCTCACGAAGAGATCCCATTGCATGCATCTTGACCACCTACTCTTAGGGCTACTCTTGCTGGCCCCTTCTAGTTTTAGGCCACTTGTCCCTTGGTTGGGACAGTCTTCCTTCCTACAGGCACTTTGGTCTTGGTGCCATCTATGATGACAACATGACAAAGGATTAGCATTTAATGTGTAACTTAGAATATTTAGGTACCTTGTCTCTTTGATTAGTTATACTTGGGTAAGTTATGATCATGGCCGATTAGTCATTTTAATATTATTTTATTTTAATGTCTACCAAAGTTCGTTGGGAAGATTTAACACTCATAAATTAGTGATTTTGATGTTATTTTATTTGTTAAACCTTGTGGGAGTTAGAAAATTTTTGAAAAAAAATTTCATCAAAAACCCAAGTCTTGTGACCCCCATGACATAGACCTTACCTTTGGTAGTTGTAGGAATGAAGAATGAAGTGAATTGAATAAGTGGTTTGAAAGTTATGGGCTTTGGAAAATTCTAGACATAATTTGATGCATTCGTTATGATGTGGAAAGATCTAGACTAGTTAGGTGCTCATAGAATTGGAGTTTCCATGAGCTTTTGCTTGATATGTTGATGCATGCTTACATTCCTTGGTCTAGAAAAATGGAGCATTCTTCTTTTTTGGCTTCACCAACAATTTAGTGATCTTAGAGAAATTCTCAATGAATCACTAGCAATAGCCACCTGTCCAAGGAATTACCTCACATCTTTAATTGTTTCTGGTTGTTTGGTAATTCCTTGGATGATCCATATTTTTTCAAGGTCCACCTCAATCCCTTTTTAAGAAATTATGTGCCCCAAAATAATGTCTTCTTAGATCATTAGATGGCTTTTCTTTTAGTCGAGCATAAGGTATATCTCCACACACCTTTATAACACTTGCTTAAGATGGTTCAGGGCTTCCTCAAATGCAGCCCCATAGGTGGAGAAGTCATCCATGAAGACTTCCACCTCGCTACCAATTTGTTGTTAGAAGGTGCTTAGGACAAGGTGTTGGAATGTAGCTAGGGCATTGCACATGCCAAATGACATCTTTCTGTATGCAAAAGTCCCCTAGGGACTTGTGAATATTGTTTTGGCCTGATTCTCTGGTGTGATCTAAATTTGGTTATAGCCACTATAACCATCCAAAAGGCTATAGTAGCAATGCCTAGAGATGGTGTCCAACACCTAGTCCACAAATGGTAATGGAAAGTGATCTTTGTAATTGCCATGTTCAAAAGCTTGAAATTGATACAAAACCTTCTTTTACCACCCTTCTTTGGCACTATCACAAGTGGGCTAAACCACTGGCTATCCACAATGGGATAGGACCACTAGGAAGTCAGCAGGATAGGACCACCCATAAATGGTGGTCATAATGTCCTCCATGAGTCCCAAGGAAATGGTGATGGATTGATCTACCAACTCAAGATGAATGTTGCTTTTCTTGAGTGGAGGCAAGCTCCAGGCTTTCTACATTTCATGAGAGATCAAATTCATATCAGAACTTGAGTCTAGAAAAGCCTTGCAAGGCTCATTCCTAGTGATTTACAAGTAAATGAGGGGACTCCTAGGATCAGATCTTTTCTTGAAAAGGTGGCCAACCTTAATCCAATCTATGATAGCATGGATCAACATTATGGTACGTACTTTGGGAGGTGTTTGGTTTGAAGGGACCTTGAATGAGGTTGCAGAGAATGAGGAAGAAGCAAGGTCATTAGCCACAAGTGTATGTGAAGGCTTAGAAAGACTGCTAGTTTGGAGGAAAGGTCTTTTTTGGAGTTTGTTCTTCAAACCACTTGGTTGAGGAGCTTGCTATAAGTTAATAGCCTTCATGACATTACTTTGTTGCAGCTTGGCAAAAATTCCACCCTTCATGGATGGAGTTGGTGGTAACTGGGTTGAGGGCGAAGGTACAAGTGTAGAAGAATGAGGAGTGTAATATGGAAGTGGGGATTTCCCTCTTAGAGATTAAGCTTTGTAAATTTAGGAGGATAGTAGTGATGTTGAAAGGAGATGTGATTGGAAGAGTCACATAGAGAAATCAACTGCTGAACATAGAAACCATAGGGATTTGACTATTAGTAAGGGTACTATTGTTTTTGTGGTGGCATCCCCCATGATTGTGGGTGTTGCCACTACTGGTACTAATGAGCTTGGGGTGGAGCTCCACTCGAATAGTAGGCTTACTATTTGGTGGAATTACTTGTAGTTGCCTTGAGGATAAGGAAACCTCTTGGGTGCTTGCCTTCTTACCAATTTAGGATTCAATGTGTACACCCCAAACTCCTACAAGTGTGAAATAATTAGGTAACATTCCTTAGGATGTTCATAGTGGTAGATGTCACATCCACCATCATCATCTATTTCAAATTCTACAACCTGTTCAATGGCAACAACTTTATCCTTACCTCTTTGATGGGCACATTCAGCTTCTTTCATTCTCCTTCGGTCATGACCACTACCTTACTCTTTGGACTCTTTTGCTATTCTTAGAGTAGTTTGGTCTTTTTCATCTAAATAATCCCACTTTTTATTTTACCTTGGTTAATATTTTAGAAATGGATTTTTGTATTAGAAAGGTTTTAGGCTACACCATTGCATCAAGTGGTGTCTCCTCCTCATTGTCACATAACTAATCTTTCCTTTTTTGGATGGAAGGATCCCAATTATACTCCTCTACATTTTCCCTTTCTCACAACTCACCTTCTTTTTTGGCCACCTACTCAATCATCCTTTGGATCTAATGGGCTCTAAGCTTTGAAACTCTCCCTTAGGCATAGATCACAAGAGTTATCCTTGTTTCTATTCGAAGCTCATCTATGATACGACGAAGCTGCTCTCTTTGAGAAAAGCCATGGTGTGGACACTTGTGCAATAGAGAGTAATATCTGCCCATGACTACATCCAAGGATTCATATGTTCCTTGTTTCCATCCTTAGATTTGCTTCCTTAGATTAGACACTTGAGAGTATCTTTGATACTTGTCATTGATGAGTTCAAGCATGGTAATTCATCACTTGATTGATTCCAGTTCTAAGGACCAATACTAGTTTTTAGCCTCTTTAATGAGTGTTCTTGGGAATAGCTTTAGCTTTTTCCATTTGTTCTCAACATTCTATAAGGCACAAGCATCGTGAAAAGCTTGAAGATGATTTTGTGAATCTTAGTTATATCTGCCTTTGAACTTGGAAATATTTTTCATATCCTACCTTTTAATTCTGCTATGTTTCACATGCCTTTTTGGAATTTTCATGGCCTCTGCAATATTCAACATATTTTTGGTTGCAAGCAAAGGCTCATCATAGTCATAGCCTCTATGATGGTCATGATGCCTATGATTTCCTTTACTATTCCTTCTTTCGTGGTTGTGGACCTCCCTTGATTAGCTATGACCCTATTCCCTACTAGTCTAGTGGGCCCTATGATCATATTTGTCTCACTAGTTACCTCTATCATGGTCATCTCCTTTGTGGCTTTGGTTGGAGCGAGAGGATGAAGAAGATGACAATGTCGAAGGTAAAGAGGGAGGAGAGCTAGCACTAGCATGTTGCCTACTATCCCCTCTTCTTTGGTCACATCCATGATCATCATGCTTGTCGTCATCATGATGCTTGTTCATGTTTCTGCCTTAACTTCCACCTTTGGAGCTCCCATTGTCATGAGAAACATTCTTGCCCAAACTAGGATTATTTACAGTGGACTACAAGTTTTGGTTCAAGCCCCCCTCATCAAAGATAAGGGGAAGAGAGTTAGTGAATTGAGAACCCCTAGAAAAGTAATCCTCTCCTTCTTTTTGGCCCAGCAAGAATAAGGGGTTTGTGAACCATTTTCCCTTCGATGCTTCCTAACACATCTCCTATTGCCAATCTTTCTTGTGTTGTGCCTTAGTGGGATGATAATCCTGATAGTCATGATCTTACACAATGTATTTAGCATTGAGCCCCTAGATATCTAATCTCATGAGAGTTTGTAGTAGCATCATAGGAACTGATTGATTGGGTGGCAACATAACATTATCCTCCATGTCTTTCCATTGTAGTTGTTCATCCTAATGTAGGATGAAGGTGAAGTCTAGCACATACTCATTGGGATGAGTATAGATCACATTGCATTATTGGGGTACTAGTGGTTTTTACTCTTCATGCCTTTGTTGATTCAGCCCTGTGAGAAGAAGATATTTTATTTAGAAATATAAACAATGTGCTTTTACTATTATTATTATTTTTAATGATTGCAACTTTTAGGTTCGTTACAATGTCATTAAATAATTTTACTAACTCCTAGATATCACGAATAGCTAACTAAAGTCCCCAGCAATGGTGCCAATGATGAGCAACAAGTAGTTCCTATGCCTAAGCATATGAATCACTAGCATTCACTAAGCAATTTGGTCAAATTTCATAGACTTTAGCTCTGTAAGTACACTGGGTCTTGGAAGTGAAACTAAGAAACATGATCATTTTCTTTTTAGTTTCGCTTGTGAAGTGCTAGTGTATGTTTAAGTATAATTGAGGCATATGATTTTTATCATTTTATACTTATTGCTTTAATCACCTAAGTGCTAGAAAATAAAGTAATTAAATGCTTGATTAATTTAGTAACTAACTAATATCTTAACTAATCCTAACATATGCATCTGTTCCCATTTATTGTACACATCCTGAACCACATTACAATGTTATTGGGTTACTAAGCATTAAGCTCTACTAGGATTACCAAATGCATGCTCGAACTTGTCGTACTTATGTGTATTAATTAATCACTATTTAGTTAATTGATTTGATGCATTAAAGTAAATTGCTCAACTAATAAATGCATTAATAAAACATTAAGCTAATTTCAAATGTTTCAAGGTTTGTGAAGAAAGCTCATCTTTATTACTGGTCACATCGAGATGCTTAGGTACATCAGTGTTTGAATAAAGATTTGTATACTTCTAACTCCCACTACATGTACTTAGAAAAAATTCTAACTATCAAATGGACAAAATGAAAGAGCTTCACTAGGATACTAACTATGGAATGTAATAAATGCAGCTGGTGAGCACGTATTTATAGGCAAAGATAGACACTATGTCAACAGGGTCACATCAGCACATCAAACCATGCATCGATGTGATCCCATAATCATCCCCTCAATGCAACCCAGGGTGTGACATCCTATTTCTAGATGTTGTAAAAATACGAACGCTTAATTTATTACATTCACCATTTTCTTAGATAATATACTAGAAACTTATAAATACTTAATAAATGAATTAACTAGAAAAGAAATAATTGGTACTAAAGAATAAAACAAGGAAAATGGAAAAATTATATTAATGGAAGAGAGTATTGTAACGCCCTTTAGGTTGTCTTCCTATGCCACTTAGCCTTAGAGGCAATTCGGCACTACCACCATGGTTAGGCTATCTTGCTAAAGGGGTGATCAATTTCTTTTTGTTCCATTTCATCCAACTCCCATTATTTGCCTTTCTTGGCGCTACAAATCCATGCTCAGCACGACCTCTAACCCTGGCCTTAAATGGCATAGGTCAAACCCTTTTCCAAGGGATACATGAATAATCGTAACTCCTCATAACGAGGTGCCCCTTCATTAGAATTTAATTATGTTGTGTACAATTGTTTCCACCCTTAACAAGGGACGGGATGTTACAATGTACCCCCCTTAAGCGTCTAGCTCGTCCTTGAGCACTTCCTCTATGTCTAGCTACTCAGTTGCTACTTCATTGTTATGCTCCTCAGCTTCAGTTCCCTTATTTTCCTCATTATCATCTATACAAATAAAAGATCAAAAATTATAAACATAATTTATTACATCCATAAAAAATACAATTTATCATTCAATATCATGATGCTCAAAAAGTTGAGGATAAGTATTTAAAATAAACTTCTTGTTTTCCCAAGTCTATTGATCACAATTTGACCATTGAATAAGAACTTTGTTGATAGTTTTATTTCATAATTTCTTGGTTCATTGGTCCTTAATAACAATTGGTTTAACTTCAAAGTTGGTGTTGGATCATAATGGTAAAGTATTCGAATCTAACACATATGGTACATCATTTTCATGAAATTTCTTTAGCAAACTCCCATGAAAAACTAGATGAATTTTTAAGGTTTCTAGAAGAGTCAATTGATATGCTACTTCACCAATTCTTTCAGAAATTTCAAAAGGTCACAAAATCTAAGTGCAAATTTAGTATATTTTCTAAGTTTAAGAGAAGTTTTGATAGGTTTTACTCTTAGTAACACTTGATCACCTACTTGGATTTCTTTTTTAAGTTGATGTTGATTTGCATATCCTTTATATTTATCTTGGGCAGCTTGCAAATTTTGTTTAACCCTTGTGACAATGTTTTTTCATTGTTTTCATTTATTCTTCTTTCCATTCCATTCTTAAGGTCGGATCTACCCAGGTCAATGACATACGACAATTACATCCATATACTACTTCGAATGGTGTTTGATGTATGGAACCTTGATAATTATTATTATAAGAAAATTCTACTAGATGCAAATAATTCTCGCACGTTTTTGGTCTACTCCCAACATAACTTGGTAGGATATCTTCTAATATTCTATTTACAAGTTCAATTTGTGTATTATTTTCAAGGTCATAAGCTATGCTAAATTTTAACTAGGTTTTGAGCTCTTTGAAGAAATTTCTCTAGAATTTAGATATGAACTTGGGATGTTTGTTCAAAGTGATAGATTTCGGACAACCATGCAATTGAAATACTTCACGTACGAATTTTTGCGCTATTTCTTTTGCTATGCCATCTTTGATAGATGATCAAATGCTATGAAAATTGAGTCATTTCCCTTTTTAGTTATTGGTAATCCCACAATGAAATCCATGGTGATATCTTTCCATTTCCAGGTTCGAACTTCCAGAGGTTGTAATAATCCACTAGGTTTCCTCTGTTTAGCTTTTATTCTTTAGCATGTTGATAATTCTTAATGTATGAGGACATATCATTCTTCATTCTAGGCCAGAAATAAGATTTGTGAATTATCATATGGGTCTTAATATAACTTGGGTATCATACATACAGTACTTTGTGTGCTTCACTCAACAATTTTAGTCTCCAATTTCCTTCTGGTATACATATTCTTTATCCTTTCATCAATAAATTGTTGGAGGTAAGTTGATAGTGAGGCTCATAGGAAATATTGGTTAAAATCTTTTTAAAGTAAGGGTCTTCTTTTATTTGTTCCTTGATTTCTTCTTCCATAGGAGTCATTAACACACCTATTGTTAAATTCCACATTTGACTAAGGGTGTCAACTACCACATTTTTCTTACTAGAAATATTTTTGAGTTCAAAATCATATTTAGCCAATAATTCTATCATCGCCTTTCACGAGTATTCAAAATAGGCCATCTTTGTAAATATTATAAACTTTTATGATCTATTTTTAGTACAAACCTTTTTCCACAAAGATAATGCCTCCAAACTTTTAGAGCATGAATAATTGCTAGTAATTCTAAATTGTGGCTTGAGTAATTTACCTTGGCTCCTTGTAATCTACGAGATTCATAACATACCACTTTATCTTCTTGTGAAAGAACTGCACTGATTGCTATTCCACAGGCATTTTTGGATACTTCAAATGGTAATTCTTCATCCAGAATTCTCAAAAAAGGTGTTGTTGTAAGGAGCATTTTTAATCTGAGAAAAGATTCCCTACATTTTTCATTAAACTTGAAAACATGTTTCTCCTACAAGAGGTCAGTCAATGGGGCTATCAACGTAGAATAATCTTTAGTGAAACATCGATAAAAATCGGCTAGACCTAAGAAATTGTGAATTGCTGTAACATCTTTTGATTCAGGCTAATCCTAGATCACACTAATTTCTGCTAGATCTACTTGTAATCCTTTTTTGGAAACTATGTGTCCTAAGTATGAAACTTCTTCCTTAAAGAGTTCACATTTACTCAATTTAGCTTTTAATTAATGTTCTTTAAGAATTTTCATTGTAGTTTTCAAATTTTTGATATGTTCTTCTCTTGACTTAGAATAAACAAGTATATCATCCATCAATACTATAACAAATTGATCAAGATATTCATGAAAAATATTATTCATTAATGCCATGAATGTTGTAGGTGCATTAGTTAATCCAAATGGATTCACAACAAATTCGTATAATCCATATCTGGTTCTAAAAGCAGTTTTCTCAATATCTTTCACCTTAATTCTTATTTGATGATAACCTGATTTTAAATCAATCTTTGAGAAATAACATATGGTAAGTTGATCAAATAAATCATTGATTCTAGGTAAAGGATAAGGGTTTTTAATTGTCACTTTATTCAATGCTCTATAATTAATGCATAATCTCAGTGTACCATCTTTCTTTTTAATGAATAAGACTGGTGCATCCTAAGGTGATATGCTAGGTGTAATTTTTCCTTCTTCCAATAATTGGTCTAATTGTACTTTTAATTCTCTTAATTTGGAAGTAGAAAATCTATAAGGAGCTTTTGATATAGGTTGTGCATTGGGAATAATATCAATGGCATGCTCGATAGTTCTTTTTGGAGGTAGTTCTCTAGTTTCACCAAATACTGAATCTTTATATTCCTTAAGTTCATTTGGGAACTTAGTATTTGAAATTTTCTGAGGTTGAGTTACTTTACCAACCAACATTGTAGCACCTTTTTTTACTAATCTTTTAGCTTGCTTAATAGTTATCATATGAATTTTCTTTGATGTTCCTACCCCCCTTAGAACCTTGACTTTGTTAGTGGTTGGGACTTTCAAAATACAAGTTCCAAAGTGGGCATTAACATCAAATTTTTGTAGTAAAGATATTCCTAAAATTGCATCAACATCACCTGGTTCAAATTCAAAAAATTTATTAACGAAAGGCATGTTTTGAAAGGTAAAGTTAATTTCTCCATACTTGGTATGCTTGCTCATAGTCGTTTCATCTACTAGTTCTATCTTAATAATATTCTTGGAAGGTAGACTTAATTTCAATAAATTAATTAACTTTGGAAAAATAAAGTTATCACTAGCACCACTATCAATCAAAAATTTAATTTTTTTACCTTTAATTGAACCTTCAAAAATTAGTAAAGCAAATTGAAATTTACGCAAACCTAATTTAGTTGATGTAGATATCTTCTTCATGGTTGTGGTAGTGGTTGGAATTTTTCCTTTGCTCATGTTTGGGTTAGGTTTTGGATTTTTGATTTGGTTGGTCCTCTATATTTTTGCTCGAAATTTTGGATAGTCTCATTTGAAATAATCTTCATCACAAACAAAACATCTTGATCCTGGTCAAGCTTTTTTGATTGGTGTCTCTTCTACCATTGTTTATGGAAAGGTAGTTTGTTGAGGAGTTACTTGTCAAAGGGTAACTCATATCTAATTTAATTCTTCATAATCCTTAGCAATTCTATATGCTTCATTGATGGTTTGAGGATTATGGTCTTGTGTTTGGGGATGTAATTGAGAATGTAATCCTCCAATTAATTTTGAAGCTAATTCTCCCTCATCCCAGTGACTTACATATCGAAAGAGATCATAGAATTCCTTGTAGTAATCATCTACGGATTGCCTTCCCAACCTTAAGAAATCAAATCTCATTTTTCACTCTTTGAGAAAAGAATCAAGAACAAATTTCTATTCAAAATCTCAACAAAAATTAAGCCAATTTGTAATCAAACCTTACGATCTCAGTCCATTCTACCATGTTGCCGCAAGTCCTCTTAAATACAAGGAGATAACTTCTAAACATTCATGGCTTGACAAATTCAACATATCGAAGTAATTTTTCATTGTATCAAGCCAATCCTTTACCTTAGCACTAGATCTAGGGGCTCTATCATAATGATCTAATTTTACTTTCTTAGCATGAATTTGTGTTAGTGATTTTCTAGGCAGATTAAGCTAGTTCCCATATCCCTCACCTTCGGTTTCAATTCTACGGCCTACAAGAGTAATTTTGATATCCTGTCCACTAGTAGGTAAAGGTTGTGTTTGGTGTGTATCCTTAGGAGGAAGTTGATCATGATCTTGAGGTTGTTCCCTAGGTAGATTGTGGGTAGGGTTTGAAGGCTGAATGAGATGGTCAGTTAATTGGTTGATGGAGTTTGCAAAGGAATCCATCTTTCTTTGCACGTCTAACCATTTATCTTTTGAAATCTGGGACAATTTCCTAATTTCCTCAGACATATTTTGCATCTCTATCCCAAACCCTTGGTTTGAGTGACAAAGTTCTTCTTGAATACCTCTGATCTCATTAATTTGATCTTCTAGGGCATTCATTTGATCATTCACTCGGGCTTCCATTTCTCTCTAGTTTATTATTTAGGTTTCAAACATCGGTAGGTTGAAGAAATTAGGTATGTTGAGAATCCTTAGCTTTTATGGCCCTTTTTATGGGTCTCAAAATTATTAGTTAGTTGTAGAAGAAGTTGAAACTATCATAGATTTCTCATTGAGTATTGAATCCTAATTATTTTTGTGACCTACAATAATGAATTAAATGCTAATTTTCTGTAATTCAAAAGCTAAATCTAACCATTCTATTAAGTCTGGAAGGTTCAAATTTATTGGAATTAATTTTTTTGGTTGAGAATGGACTTTGAATGCAAAAGTTATAGCCATTTTAAGTTACGAACTTTCATGTTTTTCAAGACTTCCCGAGAGGTCACCCATCCTAGTTTTACTCCAGGACGTGCATGCTTAATGACAAAATTTTTATTTTTGTTGCTACTGTAGCACCAATTTGAATCTTTGTAAACAATTAAGTGTGTTTTCTATTTAAACTAAAATTGATAGGTGCAAATTTGTTTTTTGAAAAATTTTTGTCGGTTAATGAGAATTTCAAAATTCCTATCAATTGTCAGAAAAATTCGATTTTTTTGTCAATTGATGGACAACCCATTCCAGGGTCCATGTGATGGCTAGAAGGTAGTGATGGGTGGCGTGGAAGGTGGTGATGGACAATGGAGGAGGTGGTAATGGTCGGTGCGGGAGGCAGTGATGGGCAACATAGGAGGTAGTGATGGGCAGTGTGGGAGGCAGTGATGGGCAGTGGAGAGAAGGTGATGATGGCAGCTACATTTGCATGTGAGGCGCAAGTGTAGACAGTAGGACTGCATAATGTAGGGTAGTAGGCTATGCAATGGCAACAGAGGCACAAGAGACAATGGCGGTAGAAGACAACAACGATGATGGCGATGGCGCGATGGCTTAGTATTGGGGTTGCGTAGGCTATGCGATTGGAGCAGGCGACATGATAGATGGCAATGGAGGCACGAGCGACTATAGCGGTGGAAGACAGTGGCAGTGCAGGTGGTGCGGCGGAAAGTAACAACGATGGTGGCAGTAGGGATATGCAGGTGTGGGTTTTTGTGCCCCTTTTTTGGGGTTGGCACCAAGGGCCAAACTTATTAGATGCGGCCTTGCTGTGACCATGCTACGACTGGCCATAGGCCTCGCCATGGCCTAGTTGTAGGCCCTAGCATTTTCTAAATATTATATATATATATATATATATAATAATTAGGGCTTGGGTTTGAACTTTAGACCCCTTATTTAATAATTTTTTTAAAATAAAAAAAACATTTTTTATTATTAAATTTTTTTAATAAAAATAATATATATATTTTTTAACTTTTAATTTTAAACTGCATATAAATTGGGAATGACCGTATCTTCCAAATTGTAAGTTGGATTTTGATGAAATTGGTATCGTTGGAATCATCTCAGAGAGTACTTTGAGTTAAACTACAGATAATTCCACTTTAGTGAACATAAAAATCATAAAATCCAAAAAAGTGAACATTAGCTTTTAAAATAAAAAGTAAGTGTTAGATTTTCTTTTAAAAAAGTATAAGTTGGCTTTTATTAAATCTTTTGTTATTTTAAGTTATACTTTCTCTTGGCTTTTTTCTATGATTTCTATAATTGTATTATAAATATGAGAAGTAGGATGATTTACTCATCACAATTTAATACTAGCAAAAGATTGTCAACAGAGAACTTGAAGATTTTCTATTATAAAGAATTCATAGCTTCCAAATGTTAGGCTTTTCATTAGGCCACTTTAGGTAGCAGCTCTTTCTTGCCTACTATTTTTTTACACCAAAATAATGTCCTTACTGCTTCTGATTGGGTTCGTAGCTTATTTTGGAAGGATGGTTTTTAGTTCCTTACCATTTCTAGGTTAGCTAATTTACTTATTTTTACAATTTTTAAACTTTCCCAATGCAAGAGCATTCTTTCAGAGTGGTGTGAATAGTATGACAATAAGAGAAGTTCTGCTTTTCAATTAGTTTTTGGAGTAATAATAATCCTTCCTCTTGACATTAAAGTAGTTTAGGTTTTCAACAAGGAGAGGATCTTTTAATTCCTTTAATTCATTTTGAAATATTTAAATCTTTTTGTAAGAAGGAATTATCCGATTATGTGGCTAATTTTTTCATTAGTAAAAACCAATTTGTTTGTAAAGATTTCATTAACGATGCTCACTTTGAATTATGTCTATTCATCAGTAGCAAGGTTCTATGGTATAAAAAATAATCCAATGTTAGTTCCTATTTTATTTTCATACTTCATGGTGCCATAATTGGTAGAGTTTATGATCGGTCATTGTCTTGTTTCTCTGTCTAGTATACTGCTATGACTGAAATTATTGTTGCCCAACAAAATCCTTCTAAATCCTATATCCTATGCTGTATACCCTTGATCATGTACATGATCCTAAGTTATGATCATCCCAAGAAATTTTTACTCATTACAATCCTTAGTTGTGCCCTGAATTTCTTGAAGATGAGAGGGTTATAAGGAGCAAAATTATGGGTGCCAAGAAAGGTCAACTAGCTTTACAACAAGCTTGGAGTCAGGAGGAAATTAGTGAGGTATTTTTATGTTTTTATTGTTTCCTTATTTGTTGATTATGTTTTTATTTTATGTATTTGATAGTGCGATCTGGGTTGCAGAATGAACCAACACAGAGTGTTGAAGCTGTATAGGTTGAAGAAATTCAAGGTACTTCATCATTTCGTATGGTTCAATCACAAGAACAAATCTCGCTCTCTACTCCTAAGGTATATATATTTAAATATAACTTACTTAGTTTTATGTCTTATTTCTATATTTGTTTTTTTTTAAATTCTTTTTTGCAGAGGCAACGGATTGGGCAAAGTTCTAGCAGTCTAGTTGTTATAAGACAACAAACCCAATAATAGGCTCCAGAACAATCTCAACAAACTCTAGTTGTTATAAGACAACAAATCCAACAATAGGCTCTATAACAATCCCAACAAACTTGACATAGTTCAAGATAAGATAAGGGAAAACAACTAGAGGTAAGTTTTAGTTATTTAAAGGTTAAAATACTTCCCTTGTTTCTTTGTATGATGTTGATTTTTAATTTGATTTTTCTTATTATTATTACTATTATTTTTGTTGCAGAGGTCTATGGAGTGATAATACTTTATCTGAGATATGGATAGAGGTGATGTAGGTGCTACTTCCACATAGACTCCAAATCTACTAGCTTGATCACTAGTTGTACATGCTTTTCATGTGATACCTAAAAGAGGTTTTCTTCCATAGGCAACATTGGTATTATTTTCTAAGTTTGTTCTAGTGACTTCTTCTTTCTCAATCTTAAGATCTTCTTATTTGATGGGAAAGATAGTGGTAGCTATTGAAGAAGAACATGTGTTTCTTTGGCACATTAGCTAATGTATCTTAGATAATAAACCCTATTCTATTCGTGAGGGTGTCTAGCATCCATGGTAATCTTAGTCATGTGACTTCAAGGTGGATTATGATTTAATACAGGCTAGACTTCCATCACCTTTACATCCAATTCCTGAAGATGCCCCAAATGCTGTAAAAGATCTGGAGCAACTCTTAAGAGAATTGGAAAGTGCAACATGCTATGCTTGTCATCTAGCAACTTGTAAATGGTGTCTTCAAATTGATAATGATTGATTTCAGGTAATACTTTTTTTATATATTTGTTTGTTGATTTGCTCATAACTCATAATTTAAATCTTGTTTCTGTAGAGAAAGGAGAAGGAATGACAAAAAGACATGAATGATTGATTAATACAAATGGATATGTTGCAAACCCAACTTAAAAGAAAGGAGGAATCAACAATTGCAGCAAGGTGGGCAGTTGAATATATTAAAAAATTATGTGATGGACTAGCTAGATGCAAAGTAGTGCTTAGCAAGGTAGATGCTACTATTGAAGAAAGAGAATCCCAATTAAAGATAGTCATAGATCTTCTTGAGTCTTTTGGTCGAAACAAATGATGATAATTGCCTTTCTTACATTTTTCCATTTCTACTTCTTTTTTCTATTCTTCCTTTTTCTATATCCTACATAAATGTACTTCCTCTCACTCCTCTTTTACTACAAAATAAAATAAAATAATATTTTCTTTGATTTTATTATTTTGCTTAATGTACTTGTGTTCACCAATAATAATAAAATAATTTTTTTTCCACTTTTGCTCTTAAATCATGGTTTGCTCTAATACCAAATGTAACATCCCATTCTCGGATGTTGTAAAAATACGAATGCTTAATTTATTACATTTACCATTTTCTTAGATAATATACCAAAAACTTTATAAATACTTAATAAATGAATTAACTAAAAAATAAATAATTAGTACTNGAATACTTAATAAATGAATTAACTAAAAAATAAATAATTAGTACTAAAGAATAAAATAAGGAAAATGGAAAAAATATATTAATGGAAGAGAGTATTGTAACACCCTTTAGGTTTTCTTCCTATGCCACTTAAGCCTTAGAGGCAATCTAACATTGCCACCATGGTTAGGCTATTTTTCTAAAGGGGTGATTAGTCCCTTTTTGTCCCGTTTCACCCAACTCCCATTACTTGCCTTTCCCAGCTCTACAACTCCATGCCTAGCATGACCTCTAATCCCAACCTTAAATGGCATAGGTCAAACCCTTTCTCAAGGGATACATGAATAATTATGACTCCTCATAATAAGGTGCCCCTTCATTAGAAGGTTAATTAAATTGTGTATGATTGTTTCCACCCTTAACAAGGGATAAGACATTACACAAGGAAGACGCTTCATCATGCCCCCATGATTGAATGAAATCTCACCCTTGAGTGAACAAAAGGAGGAACAAGTTTCTTTACAAAATTTTTGAAAGGTATGGGATTATTGACTGAGTATAGACACACAAATTGACACAAATAAACACTAAGTGGCCAAGTGTATAGATTTACAATTATTAAAAAAATTGGTGTCCATGACAAAAAAATTAAACACCATGACAAAAATTGATAGCATAACTCCTCTGATGGCTTGAAGACAAGGAAGAAGACTAGATGGTCCTAGGTGGTGGAGGTTCCTAGGATGTTGAAGGACCTTCTCCTATCTCCGGTGCACATGACTATTATGGTTGAGGTTGTTGTTGTGGTTGTTCTATTGCAGCTGTGACTTTTGGTGGAAGACAAAAGGCATTCAACAATACCTTCATCTTCTCCTCCATACTCTTAGGATCATACATGGTCCACGCAATATCGCCAATGTGGGATGGTATGGGAATATTCCAAGGATAGGGCATTGTAGGGAATAACTTCTTGACATTGACAAACTAGGAAGTAAACTATTTGTGTTCAATGTTGAATGCTTTGAGTTCACTCTACAGCTCTTGGTAATCATTCATTCTTTTGGCCAAGTTCTCTACTATTGATCTTTGATCAGTGAACTTCACCTCAAGAACCTCAAGTTCTAAGTTTAATGTATCAAGCTTCTGCTTGATCTCTTTATGGTGCTTGAACTATGCCTCATACAGAAGGTATGAGTTGGCCACTTACTTTTCCAACTTTAACCTTGACTTGTGGTGGTTAGCATTATTAGGTTTGAGTAATAGAGGGTGGCAAGCTCCATATACTCTATCATCTTCTTAATTTGTAGCTCCTTGAGGTATATTTCAGCCTTCTTGTAGTTATTTAGTCCATCAAAGACGGGCTGCCAAACATCACCTCTTTGTTGAAGTTGCTAGAGGGCCTCATTCACCTTCGCCTTTGATAGTTAGATGTGTGTTTTTTTGTTAATTTCCCTCGTTAGGTCAATCTAGTCCATGTAATGGTTCTTGACCCTTTTGAACTTGAGGGCCTCGTTTTTCTAGGCGGTGATTTCAAAGGCAGACTTTTGGCTAAGGGCACACACCTACTCCATCTAGAGATTTTGATTTTTTGTAGCCAAGCTCCTTAATTCAGTGTTCACCCTAGTAAGATATTACTACTACTATTGGGTAAACTCAACTTTCTATTCTTTCTACATCTTGACATTTTGTAGGCAATGATTTTCTTAGGTTAGTCTCATGTTCTCCTAGCAAACCTCTAATAAGTCTTTTTGAATGTTATTTGCAATGGAATTTGCTAAGGACTGATTAATGATTACTAAGTCATTTGTGTACTCAACCTTTTGGAATTTTTCCTGAATCTATTGAAAAGCTTCATTTCTTAAGACTTGTTGGTTGAGTATGGTGGGATTAGTGAGGTGAGCTCTAAGTTTCCCAACTTTTGCATTGAAGTGTTTGAATCTTACCCCTAGTTAATTCAAGTTGGGCATTAGCAATGAGGGCCTTATCCTTAGCCTTAAGCAACTTTGATTGGTTTGCTAAAATGATTTTTGGGATATCAAAGATATCTAGAATCAATTGTCTAGTTTTTACTAGTCGATCCAACAACTCTTCATGTTGAGCTACATTGAACCTTCCACTTCCAGCTCTTGCAGATACTTACACATCTCTGAGTGTAGCAACATCTGGTATAGATGCTGTAGGGGAATTGAGTGCATAAACCACTATGCTAGCTATCACCTTTGTTACTTTTTTTTTGTCCTTGGTGCTTTATCACTAGAATAGTTGCCCCCTTGCCCTCCTCTAAGCACATCAAAAAGGTAATGACATTTCCAAAGATTTTTGGGAATTGCTGTTATAGAGAGAGAGACACTGTTATCTCTTAGGTGTTAGGATTTGATCTTGTAGCCACTTGCATTCTTTGAGTAGAAAAAAGTAGTGCCAAACCCTCCATCGTACTGATGGATTATGCTATGTCATTGAGATGACTAAATGCTGAGGATCATTGAACTTAGAAGGGGTGATGGGACGCGATATTATGGTGCACCACCAAGTCTATAAATAAGAGGTGGCTCTCCATTTGTTTCTCATCTAGATCTAGACCCTTAGTGAAACTCTGGCAGTTTTACATCTCCAGAGATAGAATATTTTCCATGCACCCATAGTAGGAGCTCCAAAGTGAACGGATCTTTATTCGAGCAAATATTGTACCTGAACACATGTTTGTGTATGGCAACAAAGACAAACTTCTTCGATAAACCTTGCAGTGCATGGAATAGGCTAATTAGGACTTTATTTATTGTTATTTACTATTTATCATTTAAATGCTTTATTAGTAATTAAATCTATCTCAACCCTTCTCTCCTAGTTAAGTGTCTCAGTACGACTGCTTCAAGCACGTGCGTTACGCTTGGTGATCCTAACAACGACTAGCATTTGGTCACCAAGGTTGCATCAATTTAGGGTGTGAACGGTAAGTGGGAACAGATGTTGACACTAGGTTAATTCAGACTTAGTTAGTTAGTTAAAGTTAGTTAATTACTCTCTTCACCCTTCACCTTATCAGCATAGGAGATAAAACTGAAAAGACATAAAAATCATATACCTCATACTTAACCATATACCATAACAACTACAAGTAAGTCTGGGAAGACAACAAATAATTAACCTTAAGTGTTCCATGAGGTGTGTTGGCACTTAGTTTGTGGAGTTCGACCGGATCACACGTGTTATGCTCATATTCGTATGGTTGAGTGTAGGGGTACCTCGCCACTCATCATTGGCGCCATTGCCGGGGACTAAGTGTTTGTGTGCTAAGTAGAACATAGGAAATCACTCACATAATTGGGAGCTTAAATGAACCTTAGGGTTAATTAAATGAAAAATTATATAATGGTTAATCAGCACACCAAATAAGACACAATGTCTTCTTCTTCTTCTCATAAGAGCATTACACCACCTAGGGATCATACTAGAAACAATCGGCAGTCTAAAACACATAACCAAAATCAGCTAGTTCCTCAGTAATACCGGGTGGTATATACTCATCCTGATGAGTATATACCTAATTTTACTTTTATCCTCCATCAGGATGCACAGATGCATTGGAGAGACTTGCAAGGTAACATAGTGTTACCTCTAGATCGTGCAGTCCCGAACATGCTCCTCCGTGCCTTGTCATAGATAGGCATGACACAACTATATGCTGAATACGTTATAGGCGATTTTGACACAAGGGATTATCATCCCACAGAAGCACAACATTTAAGGGACTCAAGGCAGGAGAGCCACCATACATTGTTGAAGGGCAAAGGGGTCCTGCACATCCTAAGCGAAATTGGAGATGGTGAACCACTTATAACAGGTTCTCTATCAAATGATGTTTCTCCTCCTAATGAAAGTGAGGAGGTGGGGTATCAGAACCTATGCTCCACGATGCACAACCCTAGTTTTGATCTCCGTGAATGCCAACTATTCACCGAGGGAACAAAAACATATGACAAGGATGGGCACTCAGATCGTCATCACAATTAAGGTCGAAGCCACAGAAGAGAAGATAAGAAACATCGTCATGGTGATGGTTCTCCTTCTTCTTCCCCTTCATCACATCATTCACCCTCTTCTTCCACATATGGGTGCAGTCATAAAGAGCATAACGGTGAGGATAGAGGTAGGCAAAATGAGAGACCTCGATGAGAGAGTCGAGAGCAAGGACAAGGGCATGAAAGAAGGGAAAGTAGGGAACAACGTAGACATCATAGACATCATGAAAGATATGATCATGATGAGTCCCTACTTGCCACCTGGAGTATGCTAGATATAATGAAGGCAGTGAGAATACCAACAAGGCATCAAAAAGATAGCCGGATCAAGCACATAGACATGAACAATATCCCACGCTTCGAAGGGGGATACAACGCGGATCTGCAAAATCATTTACAGGTTGATGAGTGGTGAGATACCCCTACACTCAACCATACGAATACGAGCGTACATGCATGATCCAGTCCAACTCCGCAGACTAAATGCCTTAACGCCACAAGAAACACTTGGGGTTAATCGTTCGTTGTCTTCCCAGGCTTGCTTGTAAGTGTCACGGTGTATGGTTAAGCAAGTCTGAGGTATGTGATTTTTTTGGTATTTTATCTCCTATACTATCAGAGGAAAGGGTTGAGAAAACTAGGCTACCTCTAACTAAGATCTAAGTCTAAATTAACTAGCGTCAGCATCCGTTCCCACTTGCCGGACACACCCTGAACTATGCAACTGCAGCTTACCAAA